>OY992536.1:287668173-288268173 GCA_963921195.1 Pegoplata infirma | reverse complement strand
AAAGACAAAAAAAAATATTTTTTTTCTAAAGGAAATTACACCGCTTTTTCTTTCCTGTCACAACGTTTCTATTAATATAAAAAGTTCCAATGAAGTCTCCATCCTGAAAATTTAAATTTAAGTAGTATAGATGATTCTTAATCACATATATTTTTTCCAAAATTTTAAAAATATCGTTTTTTGAGATATAGCTCTCCAAAAATTAAGGTTAAAACCAATGACCTTTGACCTTTTTCAAAAAAAATCTTGGGGAATGCTATTTTAAAGGCTGTTTCATTACCTATTATTAGCAATCTGACTGAGACCTGTATTGTTATTACTTTTCGAGTTATCTTTATTTTTCTCAGAACACTTTTGTCAAATATATACGATTGTGTTAATTTTCAAGACCGCATATCTCGAATACTGGAATGTCCAGAAGATTGAAAAATTGGCAAAATCTCTTTTTTGTTAAAGTAAACATCAGTACTTAATTTCATTAAATTTGGAGGGGGCGCGGTCAACTCCTCGGTTGAATTGAGGTGTTTTAGCTCAATGGCCGAATTATTTCCAAATCGATAATAAACCACTGTGCAATGCGTAGTAAAAATTGTAAAACTTTTCTAAAAATATTAAACATTTCATCAAAATAGTTGACATGTTGTCTTATTCTAATGCAAGTTTTTATTAATTTTATATTTTTTATGTAAATGTCAGAAAACACACGCTCCTGTATCTTACATAGTACATAATAAAAATAGTTCCCTACACAGAAAAAAATATCGTAAAATCAAGAGTAACAAAACAAATTGTTACCAACGAAATTCTAGTTCAACAACGTTTTTAATTGTATCAACAATGTGTATTGTTAATGTGACAAAAATCCGGCTTTATTTCCAATTAAACGCATGAATTAAAATCATTGTTAAAGATTCCACAAAATTCACATTAATAACACAAACAATTTATAAACTCATTTAATCAAGCACAAATATATGCGACGATAGCACGGTGGTAGTGTGCTAAACTCCAATCATGTAGGTTTCGGGTTCGCTGCCAGTTGGCGGAATAGTTTTTTATTTTTGTTTTTTTTTTATTTGAGATTATTTTTTTGTTATCCTATTTTTAGATTTTTTTTAAATTTGTGTGATGCAACATTATTATTTATTTTTAAATATGTATAATGCCACATTTTTTATTTATTGTTAAAAACGCAAAAATGCATATTGAAATCACAGACACCTTATGTACGCATTTAGTCAACTTTAAATATACATGAGGAATAGCACGGTGGTAGTGTGCTAGCTTCGAATCATGAAGGTTGCGGGTTCGCCGCCAGTTGGCGCAACTTTTTTTTTTTTTTTTTAATTTCCAATTTTAGTTTTTTTTTATCATTCTAATTGTAGACTGTTTTAAATATGACGTTTAGTCAAATACAAATATGTATAAGGATAGCACAATGGTAGTGTGCTAGACGCGTAGCACGAAGGTTACGGGTTCGATGCCAGATGGCGGTAGACATTTTTTTTATTTTTTTTTTTTCTATTTTTAGATTATTTTTTATTCTATTTTTAGATTTCAGATTATTTTTTATTCTATTTTTAGATTTTACAAATTTTTCAATTAATTTCATTGTTAATGTAACAATGAATGAAGTTGATTTTTTGTTCAAAAGTTACAAATGCCATTGTTGTATTGACAAAATCCAATGTAGGCTCAGTTTCAATTAAATGTTTAATTGTATTAACAATGAAATTAATTGTATTGACAAATTTTTTTTTTCTGTGTATTGATTTATTTACGAGCACAACTTGAAAAGTGTCCTTAGCATGAAATAGAAAAAAATCTAACAAACATGGCCTTTCTTCATCACCAACATGTGTTTGTTTATAGAAAACTCGTCTCCATTGCATCTTTTAAACATTTTTTTTTTAAATAAAACGGAAAATTTATATATCTACAACTCATTGATATTTTTGTAGTAGTTGTTGTGCCTAGTTCCTCTCTAAAGTAGTAGTAAAGGATGCTACATTGCTGCTTTAGAGGATAAGCAAACTTTTGTGAACACAATATTTTTGGAATTTAGGGAACTTGTAGGAGTAAGCGACAGTTGCATTTAAAATAACTTTGTAAATAGACAAAGCCCCTTAAATGGTCCTCAGACATTTAATCATGATTTTAACGGGATTATATACAACCTATGTCAACCTGATTAATCATACTAAATATTGCTGTAAAGATTTTTGAAATCGGTTGAGTAGTTTCGGAGATTTCCCCCTACATACAAATATTACATCTCCATAATATTGGTACATATTATCACCTTCAAGTGCCAAAAATATTTTGACCTAAAAAATTTGTACATCCTTTACGAGGACGATGTATGGTCCTTGGTAGTAGTATTTTTTTTTTTTTGCTATTGCATCCTTTTAAGCTGATGGACTTTTGTGAAGGAAGGCTAACTTGAGTTGGTATTTTCTACTCTTCTTTTTATTTTGTATTTGCTTTAGTCATTTATGCGTCGTTTATCCTCATCATTTGATGTTTTTATACCCTACACCACTCTGTGGTACAGGGTATATTGAGTTTGTGCTGATGTTTGTAACTACCCGAAATATTGGTCCTAGACCTATCTTCAAGTATACCAATCGACTCAGAATAACTTTTTGAGTCGATTTAGCGATGTCCGTCCGTCCGTCCGTCTGTCCGTCCGTCCGTCCGTCCGTCTGTCCATCTATCGGTTTAAGCACGATACAGGTCGCAATTTTCAATCAATTGACTTGAAATTTGAAACTTAAGCATCTTTTGGCCCAAGGACAAAGCCTATTGAAATTGGAGAAAATCTGTCCATGTTAAGACCTAGCCCCCATACAAACGCCCCCTTTGGATTCGGCTTTAATGACTCTAATAACCGTATTATAATAGATATCGCTTTGAAATTCAGCAAGTAATCAAATTTTGTATGCACAAATCACCATTCCAAATTTCAAAGGAATCGGGTCAGTCCTTCTCGTAGTCCCCATACAAACCACCTTCCCGATATTCACATAATTCCCTCAAAATTCATAAAAATGGAAATATTTGATAAAAAATTTATTTTTAGGTGCTAAACGTGTACTTTAGCAACCTTATCAAATCGGAATATAATTGGACCATTTTTGGACTTAGTCCCCCATATAAAAATTTCGACCCATATTCAGTTAAATTGTTCTATTGACAAAAAAAAATAAACCAATTCCACTTAAAATTGATCTGTGTGTGTTTTCTACACTAAATAAAGATCTAACAAAAGACAGATACAATCGGTCCATGTTTGGACTTGGGACCCATTTTCCGGAAAATACTGGTGTAGGGTATCATATGGTCGGTCTTGACCGACTATAACTTTCTTACTTGTTTTTGTATGTGTTTAACTTCCATCTTTCTATTTTGAAGCCTGTTTCAGTTTGATCCCTTCAATGCAGTTGTTGGATACATAATGGAGTTTTTGTTTTCGTTCAAAACCATTTAGTTTCTTTTTTAGTTAAGGCAATTTTAGGAGGATTAGGGTGGCGATTAGAATTAGAAATTTGTTCAAAATTTTTCAACAATTTTTATAGCCTACACCACACTGTGGTACAGGGTATAATGAGTTTGTGCTGATGTTTGTAACTACCTGAAATATTGGTCCTAGACCCACTTTTAAGTATACCGATCGACTCAGAATCACTTTTTGAGTCGATCTAGCGATGTCCGTCCGTCCGTCTGTCCGTCCGTCTGTCCATGTAAACGGTATAAACACGATACAGTTCGCAATTTTTAATCAATTTACTTGAAATTTAAAACTTAAGCCTCTCTTAGCCCAAGGACGAAGCCTATTGAAATTGGAAAAATTCGGTCCATGTTTAGACCTAGCCCCCATTCAAAGGTCCTCTTTAATTTTGCCTCAAATGACTGTAATACCCGTACTATAAAATTTGACAAGTAAACGTATTTTATATTAACAAATCACCATTCCGAATTTCAAAGGAATCGGACCAGATCTTCTTATAGCCCCCATACAAACCACCTTCCCGATATTCACATTAATCTCTCAAATTTCACGAAAATAGAAAATATTTTATTAAAATTTTGTTTGTGTGTGCTTAACGCGTACTTTAATACACTCAAAAAAAAAAGTTTGTAAATTTACAAGTAAAAGGTCTTGTAATTCTATTTTACTAATATTTTTGTCTTTTTACAAAAATTGTTGTATATTTAATAAAACGAAAACTACAGTTTGCTTTGTAATTTTACTATTATATGTTGGTAAATTTATTTTACAAATTTTTTAGGTAAATTTACAAAAAAGTGAATTATTTTACAAATTAAAAAAATATTACAAGGTGTTTAGTTTTTTTACACAAGAAAACTGTAATTGTACAATATAATTTTACTTGATGTTATTTAGTCTTTTTACCAAAAAAATGTTTTATTACAAACATTTTTTTTTAAGATCGTTTACAAGGTTTTCAGTTTGAAATGTATGTATTGAAAAGTACAAAATTCCAATATAATTTTACAAAACTTATTTTATTACTAGAATTAATGTTGTTTTACAAAAAAAAAATTAATTATTCAACAATAGGACACGCAAAAATTTTCTAAGTTCAGATTTTTTTTTGGAGTAAAAAATTTAGTTAAAAACAAGTAAAAAAGTTAAATTCGGCCTTGCCGAATGTAGTGATACCCTCCACAATTTCAAAAAGATTATTGCAAAAAACTTTATTTAAAAGGAAATTACTTTAAAAAAAAAAATAAAATTTGAAAAAAAAATTTCCGCGAAAAAAAATTTTGGTAAAAAAAAAATCCGCGATTTTTTTCTTTATTTGTCAAAAAATATGTTCGTACTTGTTTAAATACCATTTGGTGTTCAATTATGTTCACATATGTCAACCAGAAGCCGAATTAAAGCATTTTGTATTTTAAGGTTATGTTGAATGTACTGAAATTTTTGAGGTGTGCTTACATTTTCGTTCATAACTTTTGAACCGCTGAACCGATATCGCTGAAATGCAATACCAAACTTCTCGGGAGAACTTCCAATAAATATGTTAAGTTTCAGTCATCTCTGTGCAATATTTTGTCCGCGACAGCATTTTCCACAGACAGACAGACAGACGGACAGACGGACAGACGGACAGACGGACAGACGGACAGACGGACATCGCTAGAATGTCTTAAAATCGATCGGGCATCATGAATATATATACTTTATGGGGTCCCAGATCGATATTTCGATGAGTTACAAACGGAATGACAAACTTATATATACCCTCTATCACTAAGTGGAGGGTATAATAATTTTTTATAAATAATTTTTACAACGTTTTTTTTGTAATTTGCGTTAAGTAAAATACCACAATTTTTATGTGTTTCTACTACTATATAATTGTTCTAGTTTTTTTTTTTTTTTGTATTTTTACCATTTTTTTTGGTGATTTTACCATATTTTTTTGGTAATTTTTTTTTAAATTTGGTACCTAAAATGTCAATAGAAAGCTGCCAATTATGAAAAATCAAATTTTTCTTATTTTAACTGGTACTTAAACATCCAATCTACAATATCCGATTTTTTTTCCTATTTTTTAAAAATACTTGTGAAAATAATTAAAAATTCAAAAAAAAAAAATTATTTTTTGACAAATTTTTCCTGAAAATATAAGAAATTTCTTGTGTAGCCTCCTTCGCAATTCTCATATGTTCTACTTAAGAAAAACGAAATGTCGAAAAAAAAAATAAAAAAGTGCAGTGTTATACATTAAAAAGTTTGTTAAAAGTGCTCAAGTGAAAAAATCTTTTCAAGTTGTTGAAGTGCTACTCCAGCTGCCGCAGAAGGAAAAATAAGATGCACCAATGGAAAAAACCTTTAAATTTACAAAACCAATATGTAAATAAACCAATTTTTTGTAAATTTACAAAACAAATATGAAAATTTAAAAAACAAAATTGTATACTTACGAAAAAAGTTGTAATTTTACAAAAATGAAATAGAAAATTCAAAAACAATATTATAAATTTACAAATTTTATGGTTAAACTATGGTTTTTACGGCAAAAAAATAAGGAAAAATGGTACATATACAATAAAAATTGTAAATTTACCACTTTTAATTGTAAATATACAAGTTTTTTGCATAAAAAACAATAGTTTAACCAAATAATTTGTTAATCTACAATTTATTTTTTTCATTTTATATTTTTCCTTGTAAAATAACATCCATTTTCTGTAAGTTTACAATTTTGTTTTATAAATTTAACAAATTTTTTGCAAATTTACAAAAAAAATGTTCACCTCGAAGATGATATTTTACAAAAAAAAATTGTAAATTTACATTTTCTTTTGTTAAATCAATTTACAAATTATCCCCGTAACTTTACGGGGATTCTTGCTAGTACATATTTTACAAAACCTGCCCCGTAAAATCACGGGGATTTTATGTCATTTTACAAACTTTTTTTTTTGAGTGTAACATAATCAAGTCTGATTATATTTGGACCATTTTTGGACTTAGGCCCCATATGAAAATTTCGGCCGATATTCAGTTAAATTGGTTTATTGGCCACAAATGGAGCCCTTTTTCACTCAAATTTGGTTTGTGAGGTTTTTTTAAAACTTATTAAAGATTTGACAAAAGATACATGAAATCGGTCCATGTTTGAACTTGGGACCCATTTTCCGGGAAACACTGGTGTAGGGTATTATCTGGCCGGTCTTGACCGACCATAACTTTCTTACTTGTTTTTCCTAAAACCATTTATAGTAAATTTTTTACTTCAAAACTCAAAAAAAAAACAAGTTTTTGAATAGTTTTTTTGGGACTTGGAAAATTTTATTATTTTTTGTTAAATCATATGTACATATTTCATAAAATTTTTGACTCCAAAACTCAAATAAAAAATTTGGTCTTAAAAAATTTTGAAAAAAAAAAATTAAGACTTAGAAAATTTTGTTATTTTGTCTCCGGAAACGGATCAGCCAAACTTTCATTTATCTCGTTATCAGCATTTTATTTGGTGAGATGTCCTGTTTTCACCAGTCACGGCATAGATGATTTCAGATCGACCGATGCCCTTTTTTCTGAAGGGAGGTTTGTAAGTTGTTCAAAAAACTTTTCACAAAAACGAACAGGGTCCTGAGTTTGGCTCATAGTTTTGTCTCACAACCATTTTTATTTTCTCCTTTAAAATTCCTCAACTTAAAAAAGTGAAGCACCCTTATAAACATACAGCAACAAACCTTCATAACTTATGGGCAATAACAATATCAACAACGTTATATAGTAGTATATGTTCCAATAGGTCCGAGCCACATCCTCATAAGATGTTGAGTTGAAAGTGTATTTTAACTTAGTGATTGTGTAGTTATATTGAAGTAAGTGCTTTAGTTAAACCATATGTGCCTGTTTTTGGCATTCAATATCCTGGTAATTTTTTTTTTCTTCTATTTTTATTTCAAAATATACTCTGTACATGTCATTTTTAGTCATTTCATCTTTAGCTATCTCTTTGAGTTTCACATGCCTGCTGCATTTTGTTTTTTTTTTTTTATTTTTCTAAAGCCTCTTTAGCAATTCACTTATTGTTAGTACTATTTTCTGTTAAATTTTTAAGGCAAAATTTTTTTTTTCCTTCAATTTTTAAGTTTATTTGAATATTTATGAGGTGACATTATGTTTCTGTATTTGATAAAGTTTATTAGCACATTTTTTTTTTTAAATTTGAACATTTGCAAGACGTTGGGATGAAATATATTCATATGAATTTCTAAAAAATGAAGAAATTTTGTATATTTTTTTTTTAAAAACTTTAATTCACTTTTTAACCTTACAAGATAAATCGAAAATACTCAAAATTTGTGATCAACGCTATAATTTTTAAAATATTTTTTTAATTATTGCAACTTCCTTTTAACTAGAGGTGCTAGAGCAAAAATACCTAAAATTTGTGATCACCGCTATTATTTAAACAAAAACTTATTATAGTCGGTCAAATCGGTCAAGTCCGACTATATAATACCCTACACCAGAGTTTCCCGAGTTCAAACATGGACCGATTAGATCTATATTTTGTCAACTCTTTAATAAGCGTAAAAAACACTCACACATCAAATTTGAGTGAAATTGGTTTATTTTTGTTAACAATAAACCGCTTTAACTAAATATCGGGCGAAACTTTCACATGGGGCCTGAGTCCAAAAATGGTCCGATGATAATCAGATTTGATAATGTTATTAAAGAACGCGTTTAACATACACAAACAGAATTTTAATTAAATATTTTCTATTTTCATGAAATTTGAGAGATTTATGTGAAAATCGGGAAGGTGGTTTGTATGGGTGCTACAAGAAGAACTGGTCCGATTTATTTAAAATTTAGAATAGTGGTTTGTGTAGACGAAACATGATTACCTGCCAAATTCGAAATGATATCTATTATAATGCGGTTATTAGAGTCATTTGAGTCAAAACTAAAGAGGGCCCTTGTATAAGGGCTAGGTCTAAATAAGGACCGATATCGTGTTTACACCGTTTACATGGACAGACAGACAGACGGACATCGCTAAATCGACTCTAAAAGTGATTCTGAGTCGATCGGTATACCTTAAAGTGGGTCTAGGATAGGGTGACCATTTTTTTCTGAACTCAAATCAGTACGCCCAAGTTTTTATGTTTTTTATACTAGTGCCCCCCATTTTCCGGTTCTCAGTATTCCTGGGAATACCGGTATTCCCGGTTCTTGATATATTCCCGGGAATACCGGTATTCCCGGTTCTGATCCTGGTGCCGGTTCTCAAAAAACAAAAAAAAAATACCATACCATAAAATATTTAAATTACAACATTGAATCAGTATTTCAAAAATGTTTAGTTGTTTTGTAAAATTATTTAAAAATCATGTAAAGAAAATAGAAATGGTGTTTTTCATATGTTTTGTAGTTTTTTTGGTTAAAGCGAAGAAAAAATTTTAATTATACAAAATTTTACAAAATATGCATACCGGTAGTCCCGGGAATACCGTCAGAACCGGAACTGGGAATACCGGTATTCCCAGGAATACCGGGAACAATTCAAGATTACCTGTTAAATTTTGTATGCACAAATGCTCATTCCAAATTTCAAAGGAATCGGATCAGTCCTTCTGGTAGTCCCCAAACAAACCACCCTCCCGATATTCACATAATTCCCTCAAAATTCATAAAAAAAATTCTTAAATTCAAAAAAAAAAATAGAAATGGTGTTTTTCATATGTTTTGTAGTTTTTTTTGGTTAAAGCGAAGAAAAAATTTTAATTATACAAAATTTTACAAAATATGCATACCGGTAGTCCCGGGAATACCGTCAGAACCGGAACTGGGAATACCGGTATTCCCAGGAATACCGGAAACAATTCAAGATTACCTGTTAAATTTTAAAGCGATAATAGATATCGCTTTAAAATTTAACGGGTAATCAAATTTTGTATGCACAAATGCTCATTCCAAATTTCAAAGGAATCGAATCAGTCCTTCTGGTAGTCCCCAAACAAACCACCCTCCCGATATTCACATAATTCCCTCAAAATTCAAAAAATTGAAATATTTGATAAAAATTTTATTTTTAGGTGGTAAACGTGTAGCTAAGTAACCTTTTCAAATCAGAATATAACTTGACCATTTTTGGACTTAGTCCCCCATACAAAAATTTGGACCGATATTCAGTTAAATCGGTCTATTGGCAAAAAAATAAATCAATTTCACTAAAATTTGATCTGTGTGGGTTTTCTACACCCAATAAAGATCTAACAAAAGATAGACCCAATCGGTCCATGTTTGGACTTGGGACCCATTTTCTGGAAAACACTGATGTAGGGTATAATATGGTCGGTCTTGACCGACTATAACTTTCTTACTTGTTTTTTTTTTTAGAAATAACTCCCTGAAATTTTTTTTCTATAGGAAAACACTGATGGTTTTTTCAACACTCAAAAAATGTTGGTTAAACTAACAAACTCAATTACTATTTCAGTAAAAACAACTGTAAAAAACAACTGTAGAAAAACAACTGTTAAAAAAAAACTGTTAAAAAATCAACTGCCATGAACTGTTGTCGTTATTTTGTATAAAATTTAGTTAACTTCAAACAGCTTCATTTCCGTGCATTAAATTGAAAAAATTTTCAATCAATCACCCACAATTTGACGATTGGTATAACAATTTTTTAAATTGGAGGAATTTCAATAAAAAAATTTATTGAGTCCGCGTTTTTGTTGATTGAAATTCGTTTCAAATTTTTTCTGTGGATGTTCATTATCCCCTGAACATGTCGTTATAGAAAATCTTAAAGATTCTGTGCGCCTTTTATATAAATTTATGAAGATCAAAATAATCTCATGCTCAGATACATTTCTGCTTTAAAGAACCTCTTGATTTACGAACTCTAACATCCTTAGAATTAATTCAAATTATCTCATTGTCAGACTTAAGTTATAAAAAACTACTCTGACGACTTATTATATGGAAATTCAAGTTTTTTATAGAATTTTCGAATGAAAATATTTTTTATGTTAAAATGTTCAAAAATCAGTACAATCAGTACATATTTCAAAAAATCAGTACAAATCAGTACAACGTTTTTTGATCAGAACACGTGATCAAAAATCAGTACATGTACTGATCAAATCAGTACGAATGGTCAGCCTAGTCTAGGACCAATATTTCGGGTAGTTATAAACATCAGCACAAACTCATTATACCCTGTACCACAGTGTGGTGTAGGGTATAAAAACGGATGTGTTGAACTGTTATTGACGTTTAGAAGTTTTTTTTGTTAATTAAAAAAATTCATACAATTTGAGTTACAGTAAAAACAACTGTAATTTGAAGTTGTTTTTTGTAGTTGTTAATTTTGTAATACCCTCGACCTTTTTCTCACCTCGCATCGTGACAAATACGAGGTTGAACTACTTGCGGCTCTCGGTAACTCGGATCATAACCTCATTTCTGCGTACTTTTCATTTTCTGATCTTCAAAGTGCTTCAAAACCAGCGATGAAGCGCTCCATTTTTGTCTACGAAAAGGCTCGTTGGGCCGAGCTCAACGATTTCTTTCAGAATTTCAACTGGAAACTCTGTTTTCTTGATAACAATGTTAACGATGCAGCAGAAATGATGGTAAATGTAATAATGCTGGGAATGAAATTATTTATTCCATCCAAGCAGGTTTTGACTAAACCAAAACATAAGTGCTGGTTTAATCAGACGTGCAAGAATGCAGTCAGATCCAGAGAGGATACTTGAAAGGGTACCCTTTACTATGTTCAAGGTATTTTTTCGAGCACGTGCAGTTAAAAAGGTTCTGGAAGATCTTAACATAAATAAGTCCCCGGGGCCGGATGGTATTACGGCAATGGTGCTAAGGCGTTGTGCTGCGTCGCTTTCTCGTCCTTTGGCAAACCTATTTTGCTATTCATACCGGGTAGGAATTTTTCCCTCATGTTGGAAGGTGGCCAACGTCCAGCCAATCCCCAAAAAGGGTGAGGCTACGAACCCAGAGAATTACCGCCCAATTGCAATTTGCTCTACGATCTCCAAAGTGATGGAGAGCATGGTTTATCACCACCTTGTAAATTACCTGGAGTCCAATTCACTTTTGTGCGATAGACAGTATGGCTTTCGTAGAAGTCGTTCTACGGGAGACCTGTTAGCGTTCCTTACGGAACGTTGGAGTCGTTCTATTCACCAATTTGGTGAAAGCAAGGTGGTTGCTCTAGATATTTCCAAGGCGTTTGATCGTGTGTGGCACGGTGCACTCGTTTTGAAGCTTATTGCATTTGGTGTCGGTAGTGATTTCTCTCGATTTATATCGAGCTTTCTCAGGGACCGTACTATACGTGTTGTTATAGATGGGTTCTCATCAGATGAGTTCCGGCTTAATTTAGGGGTACCGCAAGGTTCTGTTCTTTCTCCTACCCTTTTTCTTATTTTTCTTAACGACCTTCTTTGTCAAACTTCCAATCCTATCTATTCTTTCGCAGATGACAGCAACATTTGTCATTCATTTTCCTTTAATCGTAGACCAAGCCTTAGGTTGAATCTATGAGACAGAACATGAATGACACACTCAATCGTGACCTCTCAGCGATATCCGAGTGGGGTCTTGCGAATAGGGTGGATTTTAATGCTCGTAAGACCCAATGTTGTATGTTGACCCACAGACGGATTGTGGAATCAGCGTCATCTGTATCCATGGGTGGTATAGCTATTGAGGAATCAGACACTCTTGATGTTCTAGGCATGAAAATTCAATGTGATGTCCGATGGAATTCAAGTGTCTTAGTTTCTTGAAACGGTGTAAGAATTACTTCACTCCGTCTGATCTCCTCACTATTTATACCTCCTATATCCGACCGAAGATGGAATACAACTCCCATATCTGGACAGGTGCTTCAAGGTCTATCTTGAAGCTTCTGGATCGGGCGCAAAGGAGTGCGTTGAAGCTAATTAATGACAGTAGGGCTCATTCTATTGACTCATTGGAGCATCGTCGGAATGTGGGTTGTGCGTCATTGTTCTATCGATATTATTACGGTAAGTGTTCAGCTGAGATAGGCGAACTCATCCCTGAGACTCGGGTGCATGCCCGTAGTACTCGCCTTTCCAGCAGTTCACATCCTTTCGTTGTCGACTGTCCAATGTATCGCACAACGCATTACAGAGAAAATTCGTTTCTCGATCGAACTAGCCGTATGTGGAATAAACTCCCCGCAGACGTCTTCTCAACCAGCTACAATTTGGAAAAATTCAAATCAAACGTCCACAAAAACTACTCCCTCTTTCCTTCTCCTCATAACCTATTTTCCTAATACCAACACAATGCATTGCATCAGTAGGGGCTTCCCCTGAGTGTTGGCTCAAAGTAAAAAAAAAATAGTTAAAACCAACAAAAATGTGTGGTTGATTTTACCGTAAAATATAGTAGACGCCCAAACAACAACAAATTATTTGTTTTTACTGTCCTTTGTAGTGGAATCTACCGTCACAGTTTTTTGGGTGTATAAACATTATTTGCAATTTATTTACTAACTAAAGGTGTTAGGGCGAAAATAGCAAAAAATTGTGATCACCCCTATAAATTTTCAAAAAACATGTTTTTGTATGAAAATTTCAGAAGAGCTTTATTAAAATTTTAATAATTCCTAAAAATCGTTAATAGCAATTAACTCCTTAACAAAACCTGCTAGAAAAAAAACAAAAAAATGGTGATCAATGCTAAAAATTTCCTAAAATAAATGTTTTGTATAAATTTTTTTTAAAAAACTTTTATTGCAATTTATTATTTTACTTGAGGTATATAAATAGAAAAAATTGGTGATCACAAAAATTAGATTTTTTGTAAGAAAATTGTTTTGTTACTACAGATGCTACAGCAAAAATTCAATAAATACATGATTACTAAAAATAAAATTTAATTGAAAAACTTTAAATTCCAAACAAGTAATATTTAATACTTGAAACAACCAACTCCTGCCATATATTTTCTCCAAAATATTCAATAATTTGCATTTCATTAAATTTGTCATTTGATTTCAAAAATCTGCCAACACCACGCCAACAACTGTGTACATTTGTACACTTAAATGCTTTGTCATCAAAAAGCCATTAAATACACTAAATAAAAAATGTACGTTAACTGAAAACGGAGATGGAGTAAATATTTTTCTATCAAACTATAATTTATGAAGATTGTAATTTAAAGTACATTTGTCGCCACAAGTGAAAATAACAATTTTGTCACTTAGCAAATAGTAGCAGCAGCAACAATGCATTCATTAATGGTAACAACTCCAACATGGAGAGACAGATGTATGTAGGTAGGTAGTAATAACAGAGGTTACAATTGAAATAACAGCCGAAAATCATCATCAGTAGCAACAAACATTGGCAACCTACATAACATTAAAAACCTCAATGGAGATACCAAACACTTGTAACCGCAATTTGATTGTGGCCCCAACAGCAGGAGCAACAACATCAGTAGACATGATAGGAGTAGAAGAGCAGTAGTAGCAGTAGTCGTTGAAGTTGGCCAACAAACTAAATGAAATCACTAAGAGCTTTCACCTTGCCAATGAGGAATATATATTAACGCATGTATACCTCAATATGAAATAAAATGCCCAGCAAAATTTTTAGCAAACAAAAGCTGTGTTTTTTTTTATCACTTGAATTATGATTTTAATTCAGTTGGACTCGGAATTTATTTGGAGTGAAGGTAGTTTAAAGATTAACGGAATGAAACAAAACTTAACTTGTATTCTATTCCTTTATGCCTCAAACAACAATTATTTTGCATCTGTTGCAATCGAAATCTGTTCCATAAAATTTCCGATTTATTATCATTTTCTCGATGATCTATATCCATGGATGTTCTACAATTTCAACCGTTTCTGATTAAATAAACTCATTTTAGTAAGTCGGTACTAATTGTTTGCCTGATTTCCCTTATTGGCGGTGATTTTTTAGTTTCAGCTTTGGGATTCGTAATCTGCCCCAGCTTGGGCGCCATTTGTTAGACATTTTTTATATACATATTCGTATGTATTTATTTTAATTTTTTGACAAAATTTTAGTAGATTTTTGTAGCATATTTTTGAGTTTTTGAGTGCAAACACTAACTAAACGTTTTTAAATTATATTGATATTTAGTGGAATTTTGTAGTATACTTTAAGGAGAATAATATCAAATGGTCTAAATAAATCCAAATCAGTAAAAAGCTGTATTTTTAATCATTTGAATTATGTTTTCAATTCAGTTGGAATCTATTTGGAGTGAACTTAGCTCGAAGATTTAGAGTAGCTTAGTTTTGCCTGCCTTAACCAAGTAGTTTGTATTAAAAATACCATTACATCTGTTGCAATTGGAATCTGTTCCATAAAATTTCCTTTTTATTAGCATTTTCTCGATAAACTATATTTGCAGATGTTCTTCAATTTTAACCGTTTCTGATTGAATAAAATCATTCGAGTAAGTCTGTTCTAATTTTTTTGCCTGATTTACCTCATTGGTGGTGGTTTTTTAGTTTCAGCTTTGGGATTCGAAATAGGCCCCAGCTTGGGCGCCATTTTCGTATATATTTATTTATTTTATTTTTTTTGCAACATTTTAGTAGATTTTTGTATCATACTTTTGAGTGCAACCACTAACTAACCGTGTTAAAATATTGATATTTATCTGAGTTTTAAAGCATACTTTAAGGAGAATAATGTCAAGTGATCCTTATAAATCCAAATTTGTAAAAAAAGGCAATAATCTCCCCAATAGCAACTTAGTCTACGTTCTCGATGGTCATGGAGAGCATGGTCAATCAATTTTACGGTACAATGGACTATTTGAAGTCTGAGCGCCATGGACTTGCTGAAAATTTCCTTATTTTAGGCTTGTTCAACCCACCCTCAACTCATGATCAATTACCACTTGGTAAATTGTCTGGATTATAATTTACTCTTGTGTGATCGACAGTATGGCCACAGTATATACAGTAGCGAAACTCTTAATGGTGAATTTTCCCCCTTTTTTATTCACCTCATTTTGCTCACACATATAGGAAATGTGTGTATTCACCATATTTGTCAGAAATTTGAATTTTAGTGACATTTGTGTATATTTATTTTTTGTTTTGTTTTTAAAATTTTGTAAAAAAAATCTTTTTGAATTAAATGTTGTAAATTTAAGAAAACAAAAAGTGCGAAAATTATATGCTAAAGAAAGCAACATTGTTTATGAGTCCCATTGATTGCTCATTCTCAAGTGAGCTTTCTTTTCTGTTCTTCCACTGATGGGCCACCAAATTGACAACCTCAACCTTGTGATGAGAACTGATACATTTGACGCTTCTCAACGGTTCTCCCCAAAGAAAATAACCAGAATTAAAATGTATCCTGACTGTAGACTAAATAAATAATGCATCATTTAATAGGTTTCTAAATTAAATAAATACTTTTTTATTATTTTTTATTAATAAAAAGTAAATCTAATGTAGAAAATTTAATAATTATAAATGATTTCCGATTAAGATATTTTTTTTTAAAAACAATTCTCAAATTCTAGACATTTTTTCCGCAGAAAAAGCATAGACTCTGAGACATTTTTCCTATAGGAAGTCTCAGACTCTGAGATATTTTTCTTACAGAAAAAGTATCAGATTCTGACACTTTTTTCTATAATTTTCCTATAGAAAAAGGCTTAGTTTCTGGTACATTTTTCCTATAGAAAAAGTCTCAGTTTCTGAGACAATTTTCCTATAGAAGAAGTATCAGATTCTAAGATATATTTCCTAGAGAAAAAGTTTCAGATTCTGAGACATTTTTTCTATAGAAAAGGTCGCAGATTCTGAAACAGTTTTTTTTTTATAAAAAAAGTTTCAGATTCTGAGACATTTTTCCCGCAGAAAAAGTCTCAGATTCTAAGACATTTTTACTATACAGAAAGTTTCAGATTCTGCGACATTTCTCCTATAGAAAAAGTGTCCTATTCCGAGACATTTTTCTGATAGAAAAGGTCTCAGATTCTGAGACATTTTTTTTATAGAAAAAGTCTTAGATTCTGAGACATTTTTCCTTTACAAAATGTCTAAGATTCTGAGACATTTTTCCTATAGAAAAAGTCTCCTACTCTGAGACATTTTACTGATAGAGAAAGTCTCAGATTCTGACACATTTTCCCATAGAAAAAGTCTCCGATTCTAGGACATTTTTCCTATAAAAAAGTCTCAGATTCTGAGACATTTTCCTAATAAAAAGTCTCAAATTCTGAAACATTTTTCCTTTAGGAAAAGTCTCAAATTCTGAAACATTTTTCCAATAGAAAAAGTCTCAGATTATGAGACATTTATCCTATTGAAAAAGCCTCACATTCTGAGACATTTTCCTATAGAAAAAGTCTCAGATTCTGAGACATTTTTCCCATAGAAAAAGTCTCAGATTCTGAGACATTTTTCCTATAGAAAAAGTCTCAGATTCTGAGACATTTTTCCTATAGAAAAAGTCTCAGATTCTGAGACATTTTTCCTATAGAAAAAGTCTCAGATTCTGAGACATTTTTCCTATAGAAAAAGTCTCAGATTCTGAGACATTTTTCCTAGAGAAAAAGTCTCAGATTCTGAGACATTTTTCCTATAGAAAAAGTCTCAGATTCTGAGACATTTTTCCTATAGAAAAAGTCTCAGATTCTGAGACATTTTTCCTATAGAAAAAGTCTCAGATTCTGAGACATTTTTCCTATAGAAAAAGTCTCAGATTCTGAGACATTTTTCCTATAGAAAAAGTCTCAGATTCTGAGACATTTTTCCTATAGAAAAAGTCTCAGATTCTGAGACATTTTTCCTATAGAAAAAGTCTCAGATTCTGAGACATTTTTCCTATAGAAAAAGTCTCAGATTCTGAGACATTTTTCCTATAGAAAAAGTCTCAGATTCTGAGACATTTTTCCTATAGAAAAAGTCTCAGATTCTGAGACATTTTTCCTATAGAAAAAGTCTCAGATTCTGATACATTTTTCCTATAGAAAAAGTCTCAGATTCTGAGACATTTTTCCTATAGAAAAAGTCTCAGATTCTGAGACATTTTTCCTATAGAAAAAGTCTCAGATTCTGAGACATTTTCTATATTTAAAATGTCTCAGATTCTGAGACTTTTTCTATAGGAAAAATGACTAAGATTCTGAAACTTTTTCTATAGCAAAAATGTGTCAGATTCTGAGACTTTTTCTATAGGAAAAATGTCATAGATTCTGAGAAATTTTCTATAGAAAAAATAACTTAGATTCCGAGACAAATGTCTCAGATTTCCCTGAGAAAAATATCTCTGATTCTGAGACTTTTTCTATTGGAAAAATGTGTTAGATTCTGAGGATTTTCTATAGGAAAAATGTCTCAGATTCTGAACCTTTTTTATAGAAAAAATGTCTCAGATTATGAGCCTTTTTTATAAAAAAAATGTCTCAGATTCTCAGACTTTTTCAATAAAAAAATGTCCCAGATTCTGAGACTTTTTCTATTGGAAAAATGTCTTAGATTCTAAGATTTTTTCTATAAGAAAATGTCTAAGATTTTTAGACTTATGACATAATATGAGACATTTTTTCTTTAGAAAAAGTCTCAGATTATGAGACATTTTTCATATAGAAAAAGTCTCCTAATCTGAGACATTTTTCCTATAGAAAAAGTCTCAGAATCTGAGACATTTTTCCTATAGAAAAAGTCTCAGAATCTGAGACATTTTTCCTAAAGAAAAAGTCTCAGAATCTGACACATTTTTCCTATAGAAAAAGTCTCAGAATCTGAGACATTTTTCCTATAGAAAAAGGGTCAGAGTCTGAGACATTTTTCCTATAGAAAAAGTCTCAGAATCTGAGACATTTTTCCTATAGAAAAAGTCTCAATATCTGACATTTTTCCTATAGAAAGTCTCAGAATCTGCGATATTTTTCCTTTAGAATGTCTCAGAATCATAGACGTTTTTCCTATAGAAAAAGTCTCAGAATCTGAGACATTTTTGCTATATAAAAAGTATCAGCATCTGAGATAGTTTTCCTACAGAAAGTCTCAGAATCTGAGATATTTTTCCTACAGAAAAAGTCTTACAATCTGAGACATTTTCCTATAGATAAAGTCTCCTTATCTGCGTTTTTTTCCTAAATTTTTGCAGGAAAAAAATGGCTTAGATTTTGAGATTTCTGTTGCATTAAACAAAATTTCCAAAATACTTTAAGATTCACGTTTTTTTAAGAATCAGGTTTTTTGCAACAAAAAATACATTGTTCCGAATTAATCCATGTTTGGTGGTACATATGTAACTTTTCTTCTTGTTACTACTGTACTGAATTATTTCCTTCGAAATCATCGATATGAGAACTGTGTGACTGACTATATGACTCCCCATACTGTATGGGATGAGAGCGTGCAAATTGAAATACCATCTAGGGAATACTGGGAAAATCCACCTGGCGGGGAACATCAAATTGAGGTCTACACTGATGGATCAAAAATGCAACAGGGAACAGGTAGTGGAGTCTACTGTGAAAAACTGGGAATTGAATATAGCTTACGGATACAGGACGGCTGTAATATTTTTCAGGCGGAACTGTATGCAGTGTCGGAGGCTGCTAGACTCATTTCAATGAGACCGATCTACTCTAGTGAGATCATTATATACATTGATAGTCAAGCGGCTTTAAAGGCATTAGGAAATAGGAATATTCGATCTAGGGTAGTCAGCCGTTGTCGCCAAGAGCTTCAGGCTCTTATCGAACAACACTCTTTAAGACTGTGCTGGGTCCCAGGTCATAAAAATATTCCAGGGAATGAAAAAGCGGACGAGCTAGCTCGTATGGGCGCCATTCTACCATCCAACGCAATTAGGACCGATGTACATCTGGGCCTGGATGCTATTTACATGGAGATCAGGAAAAACTTTGAACGCCAAGAAGATTCAAGATGGGAATGCAGACATGACTGTATCCAAACAAAGGCTCTATGGACTCGCGGCGAAAATCGTGTTCAAAAAACGCTTTTACATATGGAAAAGGCAGATCTAAGGAAGTATGTAGGTATAATAACAGGCCACACCGGCTTAAAATGTTATTTGAAAAAGTTAAGATTAATTATGGATGACTTGTGCAGATGGTGCGGGGACGAAGAGACAGTGGAAGATTCACTCCATTATCTTTGTCAGTGCCCTGCACTATCTCGCACTCGATTTAATTGTTTTGGCTCTTATTTCTTTCAGAATGTGGAGGAACTAAGAGGGATCAGCCCGTGGAAGATGTTAAAATATATTAAGCTGAGTAAATTTGATGAGACGCATGTGTGGACTTAAATAGTCATGCTATGGGACAGGAAGACAGAAGAACGTGAAGTAATGTATAGAGAAGCCCAACACCCCACCACAATCCCCCCTCCCCGCCCCCTTCAACACACCCCTTTTCATGAGGTATCACTATGGATCAGGATCTGGTCTTGTGGACACTATGTCAACCTCTCAACCTAACCTAACCTTCCTCGGATGGTTTAAAACTGCTTATCCTAGACATCGACACTTATTTTAAGCTATCTAAAATAAATACATAAATTTCATTAAAAAATTGATTTCTATTATGTATGTATATTTTAAGCAATGAATATATACCTATTTTAAAATATGTCGTTTGAAGTATTTTTTTATTGTAATAAATACATTTTATTTTCTGTCATGTACATTTGTACATATTTTTAACACAAAAAATAAAAAACCGATTTTTTAATAAATTATTTTTTTAGAGAATTTTTGTAAATAAATATTTTCAAAATTTGAAGTTATACGTCAAGTTCGAAAGTGGTGACTAAAAAATTATGACGTGTCTGAGGTAAAATACAAAAAAAAATGACATTTCGATGTAACACCCGGAACAGTATGCTATAAAAATTTTCTTAACTGACAAATTTTATAATGGGTGTTATGTATGTAATAAAATTGTTGATTTGTCATTTCCTAATTTTTGCAAAAATAATGCATAGATTTAAGTTATAAACAACATTGGGCGTTATTTTATAAAAGGAAATTTATTATTAACGGTTATGTGTTGCGTACTTTTTCTCATTTAAGTAAATTTGTTAATTAAGCACCAAATTTATTATTGCATCCTGTATCGAATTTTACTAACACATGCAAGACAAAGTGTGATAGTATTAGTGACAGAATGATTCAAATAAACCTAAAAAAAGAGTTTCGCTACTGTATATACTGTGGTATGGCTTTCGTAGAAGTCGGTCTACGGGGGACCTGTTAGCGATCCTTTCGCAACGTTGGAGTCGTTCTATTCACAAAATTTGGTGAAAGCAAAGTGGTTGCTATAAATATTTCCAAAGCGTTCGCTCGTCTGTGGCACGGTGCGCTCGTTTCAAATCTTATTGCGTTTGGTTTTGGTAGTGTTTTCTCTCGATTTATATCCAGATTTCTCAGAGACCGTACTATACGTCTTGTTATAGATGGGTTCTCATCAGATGAGTTTCATTTAAATTCTGGAGAACCGTAAGGCTCTGTTCTTTCTCCTACGCCTCTTCTTATTTTTCTTAACGATCACCTGGTCTAACTTCAATTCTTTTGCAGTTGACAGCAACATTTGCCATTCATTTTCCTTTAATCATACACCAAGTCTTACTTAGGTTGAAGCTATGAGATGGAACATGAATGGCACATTCAATCATGAAGTCACGACAATATCCGAGTGGGGTCTTACGAATAGGGTCAATTTTAATGCTCGTAAGACCCAATGATGTATGTTGACCCACAGACGGCTTGTGGAAGCAGCGTCATCTGTATCCATGGATGGTATAGCTATTGAGGAATCTAAAACTCTTCATGTTCCAATGCGATGTTCGTTGGAACAAACATTCAAGTGTCGAAAGAAACATACAAGTGCCTTGGTTTCTTAAAACGTTGCAAGAATTACATCACTTCGTCTGATCTCCTCACTATTTACACCGCCTATATTCGGCCGAAAGTGGAAGACAACTCACATATCAGGTGCTTCAAGGTCTATCTTGAAGCTTCTGGATCGGGGGCAAAGGAGTGCGTTAAAGCTCATCGATGACAGTAGGGTATCAAGCTCTATTGCCTCGATGAAACTTCGTCGGAATGTGGGTTGTGCGTCATTGCTCTATCGATATTACCACGGTAAGTGTTCAGCTGAGATGGGCGAACTCATCCCTGTGACGCTGGTGCATGCCCGTAGTACTCGTCTTTCCAGCAGATCACATCCATTCTTTCTTGACTGTCCAATGTCTCGCACAACGCATTACAGAGAAAATTCGTTTCTCGGTCGAACCAGCCGTATGAGGAATAAACTCCCGGCAGAAGTCTTCCCAGTCAGCTATAATGTAGAAAAATTCAAATTAAATGTTCACAAACACTACTCCCTCTTTCTTTCTCCTCATAACCTATTTTCCTAATACCAACATAATACATTGCATTAGTAGGGGGCATCCCATGAGTGCTGGCTCAAAGTAAAAAAAATAAATTTTTTAGATCAGAAGACGGTTCTTTTACAGGGAATTGCTTAATTCTGCGGATATATGCCTAGCTTCTCCATCCTTTGTTATAATAATTTCGAATTGAATTTATTAATCTTGGAACAGAATACCCATAAGGGTCGCAGTGCCAGCCGTTAGGGCTAGATCTCCCCTTGAATAAAAAAAAAAGTAAATACTATATCTAAGGCTATATGTGAATTAAAATTTGCACTCCGTTTTTTAGATTGGTTCTGGTTTTCAAGATATTGATTAAAAAATATTTTACAATTTTTGACAAATAATGTCCATTTCATTCAATAATAGTAAAACTATAGAAATAAAGAACCCAATAACTGAGTCATTTCTTTTGTTTAGGATCTGTTTCACGTACTATTGTCCAACAGTAGTCGCCCAACATGCCCTCGTCCCAAAATCCTTAATTTTCTACAAATCTTTGTGTCTTCTTGCTCGTTATACCTGAAAAATCGAGATAGAAATAAAGAAAATGTATTTTAAGACACATTCGAACTCCAATCTTGCGATAATTTTGCAACAAACTGTCGAGAAAGTTCTTAACATCTTGAAATAAGGCTTCTTTATTGGGCTTTAAATATTTCATAAAATGTCCGTCGGCCATTTGTTTTCGAATATCAGGTCCAAAAAAAATTTCCACTTACAATTAGTCGCTTATCATGCTCTCGTACCAAAATCCTTAATATCGCCTTTTGTTTTTTGCTAAATATTGGTGTAGTCGCTCTCCAGGAAATAAAATTGAAATGGAAACAAAGAAAATGTATTTTGAGAGAAATTTGAGCTCCAATCTTGCTATAATTTTGCAACAAACTGTCAATTATTTACTTGAAATCCGGGGATTTGCGGTTATCGAGATAGTTGTGAACAACATCTTGAAATGGTGCTTATGCTGCTTCTTTATTGGGTGTTAAATATTTTTATAAAATTTCCGTCCGTCATTTATTATTTAATATCACACTTTCATAGGCTTTTTAACAAAGCAGAACTTCAAGAATAAAATTGAGATATGTTTTTTAGAGAACAGCTGATTGTCGTTAAGACAGTGCGATGCTGCCAACATGCCAGAACTCCAAATCTAAAATTAATCTTCAAAAACAAAAATTAATCTTCAAAAATAGGTCGGATCCAATAGTTGACCGAAATTTGTAGGCTTGTAAAGTTAACACTTCTTCAACCATAAAATTCGACTTAAATTTTTTGAAGAATCCCAAAAGAGTTTGGAACTCATAGAATGGATTCTGTAATTTTAATCAAAAATCTTTCTCAAAGACAAACTAAAACTCAAAATGTTTGCAGGGTTCACTACACTGAATAATTTTAAAATAATATCGCGCATTTACTAACTATATAAATTTTCTATGGTTTAAAATCCCGATGATGACTGTTGAGAATGTGATAAAAAGTATGGTTGTCTCTATATTCAAAAATTATTCAAACCGAACAGACAACAGACACATCGACATTATATGTATGCAGATGTGTGTGTATTGGCATTGTATTGTTTTCATACGATCGACTGACTAACAAAATGAAACCAAACCACCCGTTGTCAAACGGATGTCCGCCTTCAGTGTGGCTTCCCTTTTAATGATGAAAATGCAAACGCAATCATAATAACAACGCAAATGCAAGGTTTTAGGAACAAAAAAAAAAATATATATATAAAACAACATACGCACAAAAAAAAAATCCTTTGTTTGGCAATGTGCAATACTTTTACAGAAAAGACAATAAATGCAACATAATGTTGTGTTTAAAGTTACAATTTATACCTTGCGATTGGGTTGAATACGGAAAGAATGTGAAGTTTGCCTGCCTCCAACAAGTAGTTTTTATTTAAAATTATCAAATAAAGAAATTTAGACATAGAAATTGAGAAATTTATTAAAAGAAATTTAATGCAAATGACGCCCAAGCTGGGGCCGATTTCCGACTTGCAATACAGAAACTCAGAAATCACCGCCAATAGGAAAAATTAAGCAAACAATGATTATTGACCTAATCGACTGGTTTTATTTAATCGAGAATATGCTAATAAAACGGAAATTTTAAGAAACACATTCCGATTTCAAACAGATCGTTATAGCGCTATGTTTTGCTACATACGACATTCGTATTTTGAGGTAGCGATCTGTTTGCAATCGGAATCTGTTCCATAAAATTTCAGTTTTATAAGCATTTTCTCGATTAAATAAAACCAGTCGAGTAGGTTGCCTAATTTTTCTTATCCCCGGTGATTTCTGAGTTTCTGCTTTGCAATTCGAAAACCAGCCCCAGCTTGGGCGCCATTTGCATAAAATGTATTTGAAAAAATTTCTCAATTTCTATGTCTACATTTCATTATTTGAAAACACCAAAACCAATCGGTTTCGCAGTTTTTGAAAACCGAAATCGTGATTTTCCAAATGGTGGGTCATTGACAAACTCTACCTGTTACAACAGAAATAACGTTATCAGAATTCGCTGCGCACAATCACCTTGTGCAATTTGTGAATGAACCAACACACATTCCTGACGTTGAGCTACTTGCGCCTCTCGGAAACGCGGATCATAACATCATTTCTGCATCCTTTTCATTTCCGGACCTTCGTAGTGCTTCAAAACCAGCGACGAAGCGCAGTATTTTAGTGAAAAGGCTCGTTGGGCTGAGCTTAACAACTTCTTACAGCATTTCAAATGGAAAATCTTGTTTCTTGATGAAATTGTTAACGCTGCGGTAGAAATGATAGTAAATGTGATGATGCTGGGAATGAAATTATTCATTCCATCCATGCAAATTTCGACTAAACTAAAAGATAAGTGCTGTTTTAATCAGACATGCAGGAATGCATACGGAACCAGGATAGATACGTTCATTAATTGCCGTAATGACAAAAACCCAGTTACTGACGCATTACGTAAACAGAAAATCTCAAACAAAAGGGTGTGGCTGCAAACCCTGAAGACTACCGCCTAATAGCAATTTGCTCTGCGGTTTCAAAAGTCATGGAGAGCATGAATAACCAGCACTTGGTAAATTATCTGGAGTTTAATTCACTTTTGTGTGATCGACAGTATAGCTTTCGTAGAAGTCTTTCTACGGGGGACCTGTTTGCGTTTCTTTCGGAATGCAGGAGTCGTTCTATTCACCAATTTGGTAAAAGCAAAGTGGTTGCTTTAAATATTTCCAAAGCGTTTGATCGTGTGTGGCACGGTGCACTCGTTTCAAAACTTATTGCGTTTAGAATTGGTAGTGATTTCTCTCGATTTATATCAAGCTTTCTCAGAGACCGCTCTATACGTATTGTTATGGATGGGATCTCAACAAGATGAGTTTCACTTAAATTCAGGGGTACCGCAAGGCTCTGTTCTTTCTAATATTCTTGTTCTTATTTGTCATTCATTTTCCATTAATCATAGACCAAGCCTTAAAAAGGTTGAAGCTATGAGGCGTAACATGAATGACACACTCAATCATGACCAAAAGACCCACAGACCCACAGACGATCTTTGGAATAATTGTCATCTTTATCCATGGGTGTTATAACTATTGACGAATTGGAAACTCTTGATGTTATGGGCATGAAAATACGATGTGGTGTTCGTTGAAACCAACATATTTTAAAAGTGTTAAAAGAAGCATTCAAGTGCCTCGGTTTCTTAAAACGCGGTAAGAATTACTTCACTCCTTCTGATCTTTCTACTGATTATACCGCCTGTATACAATCGAATATGAAATAAAACTCCCATATCTGGTAAGGGGCTTCCATCGATGCGTGATAATTTACTTTATACTGTCCGGTAATAAAACCTGTTAATAACTTAATGTCACTTTTGGTGTGATTAAGAATACTCGCATATGATAGTGGCCCGATTAGCACCTTAAATTGTAGTAGACCCCATGAATTCACCCAAAAGTTTAAGAAATATGTCCTCTCCAAACCTCTAATCAAGGTCGAGAATCTGGACCAATTCACGCCACAATAGGGTTCGGATCCGGTCATAGGAGGCATTCCTAGCAAGCTCATCCGCTATCCCATTACCCATGAAAAATCTATGACCAGGGATTCAAAATAGAGTGATTTTGTTTCGCCCGGCCAGCTGTTGGAGGGTATCAAAACACTCTAGTGTCAGTTTTGACTTAGATTTCTAAAGAGACAGCGCTGGAAGTGCTGTCTGGCTATCAGAGAAGATTGAAATATGAGTACTCTTAATATCCGTTGCAATAATAACTCTTCGAGCATATTAAATAGCCTAAATTTCAGCCTGAAAAACTGTATGCCACCTAAATAGATCCGCAGAGATCCTATCCGGAGATAAATCTTGATCCACCAGTAAACGAGCTTAGGCTTTTAGTGTCCACAAATGGCCCACCTTCATCGCAATCTGATCTAATTGGTATCACGATCTCAAATTTCCTTCCAAAGCGATGCTCAGAGTTTATTTTTTACGATGGCATGTCTAAGTTTTCTTTAATTTCAAATGTAGAAAGGATGTTGGGGTGACCGCTCAAGTTTTGAGAGTCAGAGTAATCGAAATTCATCATACGCGCACCCATAGTTGTCATAGATCGGATGGGACAGTTGTAAGACATTTCGGCTTTTGGAATTCCATATCTCAACAACTTGATAAAGAGGTGCAAGCAATTTGCTCTTCGCTCGAGATTGATGATTCACGACCTGCGATATCACATTAAACCTCATTGTCTATGTGTACTGATGCAAAGCATCAACTGAATTAAAGCTAAATTTTTTCCATATTCCAAAAACGTGTAGTTACTACAAACATGCCTTTTTTCCATTCAACCTTTCATACCATACTTATTGGTATTTTCTATACTTAAAGCCGATACATTAAAACACATAAACATTTTAAACAGAAACGCTGAAAAAAAACACACTGTTTAATTCATTGGAATCCTGATGTATGTACAAAGCCCTGCCCACATTCTCATACTCCGTGTTCTGTAAATGTATGTAAATGTAAAATAAATGTGAAGAATTTTGTAAACGCGCGCGAATTTTGCCGTTAAAATTCAATGAATTGATATTGTAACAGCAGGATGTTAAACATAGACATCGACATTTATATGTACTACGTCGAACACTACAAAACAACATTTAATTTACATAGAGAGTATGAATTGTATTTTTTAAACGTGTTGTGTTTCAAATGTCTGTTTTTGTATCCTTTAGTGGAGCAAGTGAAGCATAATTAGTTGTTTCTATGGAATGTGACTTTTGGAAGTGTTTAAGATTTTATTTGATTTCTAATCAAATCCTACTTAACCTAATACCATTGTACAGCACACTGTAATGAAAGAACAGCGATTGTGCGATCTTGAAAAAGATAACAATACCCCAAAGTGTAAACTGTGCTCCTTTTACGAAGCTTTTTGAGCGCCACTTCACCGCTATAATACCATCCAGGGAGTCTTGAATGAGAGGCGTTCCGGGTAGGGGAACCTTAATACATTTTTAAACAGATGAATCGAAGCTACACGAACAAGTGCCCGCACCTAAATAAATGAGACGGCCAATCAGCTTGGCATAGGACTTATATGGATCTCAGGGGTTAGAGACATTCCAGGGAATTGCAAAGCCGATGAGCTAGCATGATTGGGAACAACCTTACAAGTTCCAATGATACTGAAATTTGTTTTTTACTGAACAAGCAAAATCTGAAGCGAACAAGTGAGCTGTTATCTCTTCCTAGAGGAAAAGTTTCGATGGTGGTTGCTCTAATTACCTGACACTGGCGGAGTTGTATGGATGAGGAGTAGTTGGAAACTATACATCATTTATCTGCCATTGCCGGAATTTTCTGGTCAGAGACTTGCTTCACTGGGATCTAGGGAGCTGGACGATCTTTCTGGTTTGTCGGATGCCAAAATTCAATGTCTTAGGAGTTTCATAAGGAGCTCGAATAAGCTTAACGGCAGGAACTAGTAGGGGAACCTCATTACCATCCCGTGGTATCACGTTGGACCTCAGTGACTATGTGTGCCGACGTCAGCAGCCACTTACAACCTAATCTAAAATCTTACCTATGCATCCTCAAGTTGTTTGATATTTTACTTATATAACTCCCTGATCACAGGGAGTACCAGAAACTTTCAAAGCCAATGAATTTGCTAAACTACAACCGCAACACCATCTGGCATCGGGGTGTTATTTATGTTGAGATCTTCAAGAACCCCTTTAATTGCACGCACTAAAAAAAATATTTTAGACATAGTAACGAATACCCTTTCGAGTTCTGGCGGTGTTTGATTGCTTTCCGGCAAGTATGAATTCCTTGCAAACATGTCAGAAAAATGGTGGCTTTATCATCCAGGTCTGTGAATTGGTCATTCATTATAAGGGTTAGAATGCATGATATCGTATTATTCTTTACCCTTTTACCAAATGACCAAAAGGTCTTACTACCCCGCGGAGCATCAAGGACCTTAGCACCACGCAAAAGCTGTTCGTAAAGAAGCTTTTCACGTCTTGCACATTAATTTTTCGCCTGTTTACGTAACGCGTTAGTATCTGGGTTTTTCTCATTACGCCCATTACTGAACGTTTCCTCTCTGGATCTGACTGTATTCCGCCAAAACCAGGGTTCTGATGGCTTTTCAAGGATTATTAAGTGGATTGATCTACTCTAATTTGAGACACATCTAACCCTTTCTGAGAGAAGAACGACTGAAGGAGTTAAATCACTCACTAGAGGTAATATTTTAATGTTATTAGAGATTCTGTGTAAAAATTATTGAGATAATCTTTTCACTTTTGCTGGAAAAAACGTATGAAAATCTATTGAATTTCCTGGTAGGGCACTGGTAATTCGTTGCAGTTGTATCCATGAAATTTACTGATGATGAGTCTACAATTTTAAACAACCGATTTTAAATATATCTACTACACACATACGAACTTTCACGCAAACATTCATAGTATTCTGCATGTGTGTTCATTGTTATACCAGCGTTTATAACTTTGTCTATATGAATCGCACATAGAGCCAGAGAGAGAATTATTGTTGTCTGTGATGTAGCTAACGTAGTCATCGTCGTAGTTGTGGTAGTAGCAGTAGCGACAACACCGGTAATTACTGCCACGTGACAATGAAAATTACTTGTTGTTCTTCTTATTGCTTGTTTTACTACGTTTCATTGTAAATGGTTGTTTGTTGTCGTTGTCGTTGCTTCTGGTCCTGAATTTCTGATGCTGACATGTTATTTTGTTGTTGTATTTTACTTTTCTATATATATTTTTTTATTAAAGTAAGTTAAACAATTTGTTGTTGTTGTTGTTGTTAAAACAGTCGTTTAAATACCATTTAATTTACTTTTTGTTGTTGTACCTACTCCAGAATTCGTATTGTTCCAAATATGTACTTCACATTTGGTGGTAGCGAATGTATTGGTTTTGATGGGATTACTTTTTTTTTTTTAAAAAAAGAAGGAAATTATTGTTTAATTAATGTTTTAAATTAAGATTTAAAATATTTTAAAAATACCTAAATTTGTGATAAAAGGTCCCAATAACTGTTACTGTATTTTTAATTTATGTAAAACTACCAACACAGGTTCGAAAACTACTAAGAAATGCTTAACTAAACTCTTTAAGATCAGGCAAATCTGATTTCTTTTAAAGGCCGATTTAATTCATAGCATATTCATAACAAACTGCCTTGTTTGGAGTTCAAGGCCCGAATACCCCGATTCCCTAAGATAGTTTGCTAGATAGAGAAGTCAATGAGATCCCATTTAGATATTCCAGATCATCGAAAAATCTTTTGTCACAAATGTTTAAGGCGACGCTTCTTCAGACTTACTCCTCCTCCTCCAGACTTACTCCTCCTCCTCCAGACTTACTCCTCCTCCTCCAGACTTACTCCTCCTCCTCCACCATTGGCCTGAATAAGGTCATTCGATATCGAAATTTAACTATCAAAATCTATTGTGTTGGTATTAGAAAAATTGTTTAATTGGAGAATGATGGAGTCAGTAATGTTTGTGGACACTTAATTTTAATTTTTCCAAATTGTAACTGTCTGGGAAGACGTCTTTGGGGAGTTTATTCTACATACGGCTAGTTCGACCGAAAAACGAATTTTTTATGTAATGCGTTGTGCATTACATTGAACAGTCGACAACGAACGGATCTGATCTGGTGGAACGACGAGTATCACGATCATGCACCCGCATCTCAGGGATGAGTTCGCACAACCCACGATGCTCCAATGAGTCAATAGAGCTGGATACCCTACTGTTATTTTGAGTTTCAATGCACTTCTTTGCACCCGATCCAGACCTTAAAGCATCAGCCCAGATTAAAACAGTTGGATATAGGCGGTATAAATAGTGAGTAGATCAGACGGAATGAAGTAATTTTTACATCGTTTCAAGAAACCAAGACTCTTGAATGCTTCTTTTGACACTTAAAAAACATGTTGGTTTCAACGAACATCACATTCAATTTTCATTTCTAGAAAACAGTGTCAACAGTGTCTGATTCCTCAATAGCTATACCACCCATGGATACTGATAAATCTGATTCCAGAATCCGTCTGTGGGTTAACATACAACATTGCATCAAAATCAGATGGTCTATGATTAAAGAAAAATGAATGACAAATGTTGCTGTCATTTGCGAAAGAATAGATAGGATTGGAAGTTATACCCAGGAGGTCGTTAAGAAAAATAAGAAAGTTTTTGAGAAAGAACTGAGCCTTGAGGTACCCCTGAATTTAAATGAAACTCATTTGATGAGAACCCATCTATAACAACACGTATAGAGCGGTCTCTGAGAAAGCTCGATATAAATCGAGAGAAATCAGTACTGGCACCAAACGCAATAAGTTCTGAAACGAGTGCACCGTGCCACATGCAATCAAAATAAATATTTAGAGCAACCACTTTGCTTTCACCAAATTTGTGAATAGAAGGACTCCAACGATTCAAAAGAAACGCTAAGAGGTCCCCCGTTGAACGACTTCTACGAGATCCATACTGTCGATCACACAAGAGTGAATTAGACTCCACATAAAGTGGTGATTGATCATGCTCACTATGACCTTCGAGAGCGTAGAGATGGTGTTACGGACTACAGCCGTAACACCATCCGGCTTAGGGGACTTATTTATGTTGAGATCTTGAAGAACCCTTTTAACTAAGACATAGTAACGGATAGCCTTTCGAGTTTGGGTGGTGGTTGATTGCTTTCCGGCAAGTATGAATTCCTTGCAAACATGTCAGCAAAAAGGTTGGCTTTATTAACCGGGTCTGTGAATATTTGGTAATTCATTATAAGGGCTGGAATGGATGAACTAGTATTATTCTGGGTTTTTTATCATCACGCAAATTACTAAACGTATCATCTCTGGATCTGACTGCATTCCGGCACGTCTAATTATACCAGCACTTATGTTTTGGTTTAGTCGAAATTTGCTTCGATGGAATGAATAATTTCATTCCCAGCATTATCACATTTACTACCATTTCTCCCACAGCGTTAACATTGAAATTGTCAGGCGTTAACATTGTTAACATTGAAATTGTTCCTGGGACGGGAATTCCCGGGAATTCCCGTAAATTTTCGATCCCGAAATCCCGGGAAATAGAGCGGGAATTCCCGGGAATTTTAGTTTTTTTTTAAATTGTTGATTTTTCGACATCTATTGATTATTTTGTATGTGAGTTTTTTAGATTTTATTAAAATTCTTGATAATTGATGACAAAAACGTAGGCAGGGACAAGGAGGACCCAAAAAGTATTCCAAGAGAGACCTTCTAACTAAAAAATTTCATAAAATCTGAGACTTACGAAATGAAAAAAGTCTCACAATATCTAAATCTTCGATAGGATACAATTACACAGTGATACAAAATCGGAATGGGATGAAACCAAAAGCAATTGAAAGTTTACCTTTTACATAACAAAACCCTCAATACGTTTTTTTTAGTTCAGTGCTAGATTATTTTTTACTTGTATTTAAAGTTGGTGATTTTAAAGCCTTTAAAGCTTTTGTGTACTAAACAAGTCCTACATTAGGAGCCCCTGGTAGGGCACTGATTGGACATGTGGGGTCCATCATCTAAACTTAAGCTCGAAATTACGTTAGCTATAACCGGTATGAATTTCGCTGCAATCGGTCTCGTACCTACTTTGCCAAATTATTAAAAATAATCCACTGTTCACCGTTGCGTATGATTGTTATTTAAAGGCAATTACAAAATTAATCATACGCCTTATACATTTTCAAGCAATTATTATTATAATTATAGTGAAGTTCACCAATTTTAAATGCGTGTAAAAAAAATCTAGCACTGAACCAAAAAAAAGTGTCGAGGGTTTTGTTATGCTTTCATTTGCTTTTAGTTTCACTCCATTCCGATTTTGGTTTTTGCACTGTGTTATCAGAACCTTATATTTTTTTTTCAGAAGCTGAAACAGTTACATTCAGTTTCAGAGACATAATTGAGATATTCCTCTGAATCAGTTTCATTGTGTTTTAGAGGCAAAGCGCTGAGAACCAATTGTAAAAATTAACTGATATGAATTAGAATAAATGATGAATTTTTTATTAGTACAACAGATAAAGCGATTTGAAGTACCATATTCCCTTAAAAATACTTTTAAATTACATATTTGGGCCGTTTTTTATAAAGACTGGGTAACAAAAATTGTTCTTTTTTCTCAAAATTTTTGTTTTTTTGTTTTAAAGGTACTAAATACGATTTTTATGGTGTTAATTAACATTATTAATAGTGTAATCGCATTCATGAGGTTTTTATATATATTTTTTAACACAAATTTGGGTTTTTAGTTTTTGCGGGAATTTCCGGGATCCCGGGAAATTTAAAAATGAATCCCGCTTTCCCGGGAAATGAAAAAGTCCGGGAAAAGAAAAACTCTAGTAACTACCCGAAATATTGGTGCTAGACCTACCTTCAAGTATATGAAGGTAGGTTTAAGCAAGATACAGGTCGCAATTTTCAATCAATTGACTTGAAATTTTAAACTTAAGCATCTGTTGGCCCAAGGACGAAGCCCATTGAACTTCAAAAAAATCGGTCCATGTTATAACCTAGCCCCATATAAACGCCCCTTTTGAATTTGGCTTAAATGACTCTAATAACCGTATTATAATAGGTATCGTTTTGAAATTTAACACTGTTCCAAATTTTGAAGGAATCGGATAAGTTCTTCTTGTAGTCCCTATACAAACCACCCTCCCGATAGTTACATAATTCTCTCAAAATTCATCAAAATACAAAAAATTTGATTAAATTTTTATTTGTAGGTTTTAAACGTGTACTTTGGTAACCCAATCAAATCGGAATACATTTGGACCCTTTTTGGACTTAGGCCCATATGAAAATTTCGACCGATGTTCAGTTAAATCGGTCTATTGGCAAAAAAAAGACGAACAATTCCACTAAAATTTGATATGTGTGTGTTTTCTACACTTAATAAATATCTAACAAAAGATAGGTCCAATCGGTACATGTTTGGACTTAGGATCCATTTTCCGTAAACACTGGTGTAGGGTATCATATGGTCGGTCTTGACCGACTATAACTTTCTTACTTGTTTTTAATTTTCTAATATTGGTGCCAACAAATTGGGCAAATATTCCTAAAACAGACAATTCCAGAAAAAATTTGGATGACAGATTTGGAATCACAAGACTCATTTTTATATAAAATCTAGATGTATTTTATTGAAGCAACATGATACATTATTTGTTTTTGGCTTTTTAACAGCGAATATCTCGAAAACGGTAAAATGCTGTAAAAAACATTTGGATGACAGATTTTATAATGATCAGTAGCTATTTTACTAGATTTCTGGTTAAGTGGTTGCACAAGTCCAATAACTCAAAAAAGATGTATTTTAAAAAAGGAATAGTAGCATTTTAATATGTGCTAAGCAATTGTTGGATTTTACATATCATCGGTTATATAGTACCGGTTATAGAACTAGTTACTGTGAACCAAAAGACACGATTTGTGAACCGGAATCGTAGTATAACTAGTCCTAAAACCGGTTTTGCAGAACTGAAACCTTACCACAAACTTTTTCCAGCTTTAAAAAGAATTACTATCAACTATCTTAAATCTATTTTAAATTACTTCATGCCTACCTAAACCTCCATATAAAAACTATATTCCCCTGTGTAACTTAAATGTGTCTTAACTTTTTTTGTTTTGTTTCTTTAATTTAAAATACATTTAAATTTATCATCGTTACAATTTTAGATTAACATTTAACAAAAAAAACAAAACGAAATCCTATTATAAAATGACTAACTTAAAAACAAAATGTACGATTCAACAAATCTTTTTCCAATTTAACGTAAATTTCCATTTTCATTTTCTGATAAAATATCATGAAATTGTGAGTGTCTAAGTTACAAAAAAAAAAAAAAACTGTTTTCATGTTTTTTTTTCTGCATTTTAAACAAACACCCTCCCATACTGACACGCCCACTTTTAAAAGATATTGTCATTGTTATGTGATGAGATTAAAACAAGCAACATGAAATTGCCTTGACTACAGAAAAAAAAAAAAAAAAATTAGAAAAAAAGACACAAACGAATGGAAAAAAATTATGTAGAATGGAAAATAAATAAAAAAAAGGAACATAAAGAAATTAAAACAGAAAAGTGTCCTTTTTGTACTCAAAAAAAAGAAGAAAAATATCAGAAAAAAATCTAAAATCTAACAAACAATATTATGCCACGTTTAGATTGCAAGCCCAACATTTTTTGTTCCCGACTGATTCAGAATTAATTAGGAAAGTAAGGTATGGGAAGCAGGAATAAGGAAGTAATGTGGGAGAGTTGATTTCACATTACGGTTTTTCGAATTAAGAACAATCAGGAACTCCATGCTCTTTCCAAAAATTAAAGGAATTATGACCGAAATCATTATACAGGGTGATTCACAACTGGAGGTTATGTGCAAGTTCCTATGTCTTTTTTTTTCTAACTTTTTTTAAAGCTCTTTATCTCGGCGATTTCACCCTTTTTTTATTTTTTTGTTAATGATTCTGAAAAGTCTCAGAAAAACCTTTCCAACAAGCACAAAAACAAAAAAATCCGACCACTGATTCAGAAGTTAGCAATTTTAACCTACTACCCCCCGACCACCAATCCGAACATTTTCAGACCCCTGCCATTTCGCACACTTACTTTTTCGGAAATGGTCGTAGTGGAATTATTTTCATGAAATGAGCCAAGGAATACGGTGGGTCGTTACTGAATCACCCTGTATGAATGGTGGTTATGACCGACAAAGTTTCGGTCGTAGTTTCAACAGGGAATGAACTTATTCCCATTGCAATTATGACCGTTTTAGAAATGGTCATAGTCCCCGCAACTAATATGGGGATTATGATTGTGATGTATTTGATCATAGTTCCCATAATGTCTGTGGGGACTATGTCCGGTATCCAATAAATTACAAAATAAAATATAAACTGTTGAATTGATCTCAATACGTCGATTACGTTGAGCTCATCGCTGCTCACAACCACCTTGTGAAACTAGTGAATGATCCAATACATATTCCGTTTGTTGAAGGGCAGTTTCATAACACTTTTCCTCACTTCGCACCCTGACAAGTACGAGTCGAGTTATTTCGACCATCCTTGAGCACCAAAGCCTTGGAAAATACCATAGTGATCAGATCTCCAAACAGTTTAAAATTAAAATCTTCATTGAATATCCTTGAAGGTCTCTCTAAATACCCCATAACTTAACCATGTTTGGAATGAAGAAAAAAAAAATACAAAAAAACGGTTTCATACGTATCGTATCTTTCATTTCATTTTAGAGAAGTTAGAAAAAAAATCGTTCATTTTTACATTTAATATTAAGCCTTCTCTTCTTAACTCTGACGAGTGAAGACTCGACTTGAACATGTATGTGGGTCTATCTATCTGCCTGTCTGTCTTTTGGTCGCTCGGTCGGTCGGTCGGGTAGGTGAGTCTTTTCTATTCATTCACTTAAATGCGCTACATTTGCTGTGTTCAAAACGAAAAAATAAAAAAAAATAAACGTTCTTCTCTTTGGTTGACTGTTAAATTTCTTTGGTTTATATGAAATGTTTCATGGTTTAGTTTCTATTCAAAGTAACAGATGTGGATAGGAAAATAGAGAAGCATACACGTATTTAGATAATAGATTCATTGTGACAAACGAATTTCTTGTCAACTGAATGTTTGACTTACATATATCACGTAATTTCTGAGCCAATCAAAATTTATTGTTTCAACAGAAATTCTTTTAAATTTTACAGAAAAATTTATCGATGGCTGAAACTTAAACATTCATTTAGCATGAACATCGATTATTACAACCAATCTGTTTTCTCTGTGTATAGTTTACATATAATTTGCTTTGTAAAAAAATCCTGAAATTTTGCCGCGACAAAAGAGAACGGTCAACCCCGAACTCTTTGTTTACAAAGAAGACAGGTTTGATATTTCCAAACTAGATGGAATCACTCTTGAACTATTATGGAAGCAAAATACCTGGGTGTCATTCTGGACTCTAAGCTTTCTTGGAAAAGGGATATCTTTTGTAAATCTTTCATTTTATAACGAATCAAATGTGTTTACAATAAACTCTCATATCAAATAAATTAGTTTTGATTATTTATTACTAAAGGATATAAAAACCTCAAAATTTCTAATGCGCTTATTTCACCTGCAAGAAGACTTTGAAAGAAGTTGAGGTCTAAAACTGTATATCATCCTCTGAATTTATAAGGTTCTTGTATAGTGGAGAGCAGTGGATATGAGGCAACATTTCTCAAATTTTCAGAAGTCATAACTAGTTGTCTGTGTGAGTATCACTCACAAGGAAAAAATCTCAGGTTTTCGAGGGGATCTGAGATAAAGATGTGGTCTAAGATGAAGAAAGAGTTTGAGAGTGTACTCCAATCATCTTCGGTATTAGGGCCTTCGTGAGACTTTTTGGCAAGTGTGTGTTTGAAATTTTAAAATTTTTTGAAGAGACTTTAATAACAGCTAAATTTGGTACTTTTGAGCTGTTTTTGAAAATTCAAATTAATAAAAATAGAAAATTTGCAATATTATTTAAAAATTTATGAAAGAAATATTGTGTTAAAGCACCCCGAAAGGTCAAAATAAAGCTGATTTGTTAGGTTAGATTGTAAGTGGCTGCTGACGTTTTACGTCAACACAAGTAGACTCTGAGGTCCATTGTGATACCACGGGACCGTAATAGGTTTCCCTACTAGTCCCTTTCGTTAAACCAATGAGGGCTTTTTATGAAACTCCTTAGATATTGAATTTTGACATCCGACAAATCAGAAAGATCGTACAGCTCCTTTGATCCCAGTGAAGCAAGTCTCTGACTACAAAGTGACGAGCAATGGCAGATGAAGTGTTCGATAGTTTCCAACTCCTCTTCATCCAAGCAACTCCTGCAAAAGTCATTCGACGGCACATTTAACAGCTCTGCGTGCTTCCCTATAAGACAGTGTCCGATAATAATAGAAACCACCGTCGAAATCTCTCCCCGTGGAAGCGATATCAGCTCACTTGTGCGCCCCTGATTAAGAGAAGGCCAAATCAGTCGTGTTGTCTCACACGTCCATCCATTTACCCATCTTTGATTAGTCTCCGTAGGTTTTGCTTGCAAGTTTCTAGAGGCATACCAACACATTCCAAATTCTGTTGGAACCTGTAAGGTAGTTCCTAGTCGTGCAAGCTCACCGGCTTTGCAATTCCCTGGAATGTCTCTGTGCCCTGGGAACCATATGAGTCGTATGTTAAACTGCTTGGCCATCTCATTTAAAGACGTGCGGCAGTTAAGGGAAGATCTTGTTTTCAGAAACATTAAATCCAGGGACTTGACCGCGACTTGACTGTCTGTATAGATGTTGACTGCGGTTGTAGACAAGACATTGCAGCTCAACCAGCCAGCCACTTCCTTTATTGCTAGCATCTCTGCCTGGTAAACACTGCAATGATCTGGCAATCTTTGATCCAGGCTCAATCCAAGCTCTTCCGAATAGACTCCAAAGCCCATTTGTTCGTGCAGCCTCGATCCATCTGTTTAAAAATTTATGGTGGCTCCACTTCCCGGAATGTCCCCTATCCAAGACTCCCTGGATGTTATCATAGTGGTAAAGTGGCGCTTAAAAAGGCTCATAGAGGGAGCACAGTCCACATTTTGTGGTGTTGTTATCTTCTTCAAGATTGCGCTATGGCCACAATCGCGGCTCCTCTAGTGCAGCGTGCTATTAAGGCGAATTGCCGACGTAGCCGCATACTGCCTACCCAATATGTCCAATGGTATCAGGTGAAGGAGGATTTTGAATGCAGCCGTAGGTGTAATACGAAGAGCACCAGTGATGCACATCGACGCCATTCTCTGCACCTTTGTGATAAAGACACAGTTCGCTTTTGTTTCCCAGCAGAAATTTTGCTGAACGTTCAGCAGCTTTTGGAAGGGGAACTTGAGTAAAGGAGCGCATCCAATTGCGCTGAATTCATGCATGATTCCCTAAGGCGATGTCCCACTTTGGAGCGCTAGTTGGATACACAGAAACAGCGCTCTTTAGATGCACTGAAATCACGTGTCTTTAGAGCGCTGATTTAAGCAGATTAAAGATGCAGTGAATTCATGTATCTTTGTAGAGCTGATTTAAGCAGAATAAAGATGCTGTAAATTCAAAGTTGAAATCAAATAACTAAAATTTAAAAAAATATAACAAAAAAATTCATTCGTTTTACTTTACAAAACTTTATTTATGTGAAACAAAATGAAAAAAAAAAATCGGAAGTGAACATCAAAAAAATATCGGAAATTTTCATTTTCACATTTTTTATGGGATTTTTATTGGGAACAGCGGTCAAAGATGCTATGATTGAAGCGCTCTTTGCAGCGCTGATTAATGCGCAATAATGATGCAGTCAAATCATGTGTCTTTGTCTAAAACTCATGTTTTTTTATTCAAAAAGTGTTAAAAATATTAAAAAGGAAAGCAAGTGTGAAATTTTATCAAAAAATAATTGCACATTATAAGTTTTATATAAAAAATCTTAAAAAAAAAAAAAAATTTTTTCCCCTTCCTTTTACTGCATCCCTAAGAGCGCTCTTTGGATGCGCTACGGTATGCTATAAACAGATGCTGTGTCGCCAAAATCTCGATTTATTTCTGCTGGGTTCTAAAGCAGGCCACCAGACTATGATTCCATACAGCAGAATTGGACGCACCACTGCTGTATAGATCCAATTAACGACTTGAGAGCTAAAACCCCATCGTTTTCCAATGGCCCTTTTACAGGAATATAAAGCAATCGTTGCTTTTCCCGCCCGTTCCTCAATATTACGCCTGAAATTCAACTTCCTATCTAGAAATACTCCAAGATACTAGGCTCCATCGCAGAAGGTGATTTTAGTGCCGTCCAGAGATATAGGATCAAAAGCAGGAATCTTATTTTTCCTTGTAAACAAAACAAGCTCTGTTTTACTTGGATTAACTCCTAGACCACGGTCTCTTGCCCATTTAGACAGATCTTTCAGAGAACCCTGAAGAATGTCCCTCAATGTTGGCAGATGCTTTCTCTTTACCGTTACCGCAACATCGTCAGCATATGCGACAACATGACAGCCACGTGCTTCTAGAGATACCAGCATTGAATTCAGTGCCAGGTTCCAAAGAAGCGGCGAACATCACCCTGTGGTGTGCCCCTATTGACAAATCGAGATATGACGGACGTTCCCAATTCAGACGTTATACGTCTATTGGCAAGTAGGTTTTCCACCATTAAAACGATCCCACGCTTTACTCCCAGACCAGACAATTCCAGAATTATCGAATCTGGGATGACATTATTAAAAGCCCCTCTATATCAAGAAACGCCACCATAGTGTACTCCTTCACCGAAAGCGATCTTTCGATGGTACCAACGAGCTCATAAAGAGCTGTTTCCGTTGATCTACCCTTGCTGTATGCATGTTGCCTTGTCGAAAGCAACTTCGGGTCAATCACTCTACGCAAATATGAGTCCATCATTCGTTCCATTGTCTTTAACAAAAAAAGAAGACAGACTAATTGGTCTGAAATCCTTCGGAGTTGAGACGACTCTGGTATCTCTCCATTTTAAAGGAATATACGACCAGTTGATACATGCTGTGTATAGATTATACAGCCAAGGGGCTATATAGTCCGATACTTGCTGCATCTCAGCCGGGATTATACCATAAGGTCCCGGGGATTTATAGGGCCTGAAGCTTTTAATCGCCCAGATTAATGTTGTCATACTTATTAATCTAATTTGTAAGCCTCTTTAAAATTTTTTTAAAAACACATAGCGGTTTCTGTTGGCGCACCGACGATATGTATTTAAATTCATGCTATCAATTCACTCTCTTCTGTGTATCATGCTATATCACTGAAACATTTAGAGTGTATGTTCCTTCTAACTTACAGGGAAGAACTCCTGTGGTGGACACTTTGATTTTCAGGATAAAGAGATATGGAATTATTTTTTAGCGGACTTTTTTTTATCGATTTGAGTTTTTTATAAAAAGTTTTAAAATTCTAGTATTTTTTTAAACATCTCTTCAACTTTGGCTACTTAAAAATTTGAATCTGAGTGCTCCAATGAGGAGACTTTCTTTGTTAGTATATTGTACTAAGAGGATAGTAGAAGCAGCAGTTATCGCTATAATACAGGCAAAAAGCGTTTTATAACTTTACATTTTTCGTCCTTTTACACATCCATCTACACATACTGTGTTTTTTTTTTAGTTTGGGTCTTATTCATTGTTGATTTTAGTTGGTGATGTTGTTGTTATTGTTTGTTCTTCAGTTTTTGTTGTTGTTGTTGTTGCTGCTGCTGTTATTGCTGGGATGCTACAATGTGTGGCAGTCACTAGGAAAAGAAGAAGATTTATGGCGGATGTTGGAATTTAATGAAATTGCAAAATGAAAATGAAACTCACACAACAACATACAAACACATACATATATTCATACACACACACATACCAATACACCACACACAAACAGACAGACATACAAAACCAAACCATTTCAACCAGTCTTCCACACATTTTTACTTCACCAAATAGTAGAAGCAAAAAAACTCACAGAGTGGAAGTGGTGCTACGCTACCAGTTGTAGAGGAGAACCTTTTGGTAGGATGAGGAACTGAATACTTAAAACATTGAACATTTACTGTTACACAAGCATAAACGCACAAAATGGCGTAAAAAGGACAAGCTGTTGTTTGTTATTGTTGTTGTGATATTGCTATTGCTACTATGTTGTTGTTTTTTTTGTTGTTGTTGTTGTTTCATTTAAACTCTCCCAACTTGCAAGTTTTCATCATCATTATAATGGCTGTTTGTTATGTGTATATACACGTTTCGTATTCTATCATCATATAAACGTTTTTTTTTACCATACATATGTATTTACACCAAACTCAATTAGTAACCGGTATTAAAAAGTCAATGGTCCATATTATTCAGTTATGGTTGCCTTAAAGGATCCAGAATCAGAGTTTGATGGTATCCCAAAATTCTGACAACTTTGGTTCCAAGGACCCCAAACAACTTAATTTTTCGCATTTGTCGCCAATTTATTGAAAGTTAATCGATACATGAGGCATTCCACGCCAAATGTCCAGCAAAAAAAAAAAAAAAACACGTGTACCGTAAACTTCTGAATAGGTTGTATGGATAGCCCAATATGGAACTTAGAAAATTGCGTTTTTGGTTTCTCAATTTTTCAAAAACTGGGCTTAGGAGGCGTGGTCAAATATTGGAAAAATGTTCAAATTTATGGCGAGTTGCCTTGATTAAATATTTATCACATTATAACGGAATGCACCACAATCTTTTAAATTTACATTCTTATACAATTTAACAAAAATCTGGACACTTTTTTTTAAATTTTTTTTTTAATAAGTTTAGATGTTTGTCCATCCACATAAAAAAATCAGAAACGCGTTTTTCGTTTTTTTTTCGAGAAAATTGCATTTGAATTTTAAATTTTATAACAATTTAGTAATTTTCCTGTATTTTCTTGTTTCAACAGAGCGTATAAGTAATATTTATGCAATTAATAATACTCATTCGCAACGTTAAAATAAGAAAATATAAGCAAATTACAAAATTGTTATGAAATTTAAAATTCAAACGCAAGTTTCTCGAAAAAAAAAAACGAAAAACGCGTTTCTGATTTTTTTTTTGTGGATGGACAAACATCTAAAAAAAATTAAAAAAAAGTGGCCGGATTTTTGATAAATTGACTTTTTTAAAAAATGAAAAATTTCAGAACGGATTCTGAAAATTTTCCAAAACAAAAAATTTTAATCGATAGCCCATACAAAACTGTATAAGAACGTAAATTTTTGACATTGTGGTGCATTCCGTATTAATGTGATAAATATTTAATCAAGGCAACTCGCCACAAATTTTACCATTTTTCCAATATTTGACCACGCCTCCTAAGCCCAGTTTTCGAAAATTTGAAAAACCAAAAACGCAATTTTCTTAGTTACATATAGGGCTATCCAAACAACCTATTCAGAAATTTACGGGAGACATGTTTTTCTGTAGCGGGACATTTGGTGTGGAATGCCTCATATGTACATCAGTCATGGGCATTTTTGTAATTCCTATTCCCGCGGGAATAGGCTAAAAAATGCTGCTTGTGCGCTGTCGACACACGTACACTATAAAATTTTTTTGCTTGCTACTACCCACACAAGCATAAATGTTATAGTATGTGTGTGCGCACCGCTGATGTACATCGATGAATAATTACACAGTGCAACAACCAAAATCGGAATGGGATCAAACCAAAAGCAAATGAAAGTGGACAGTTTCCATAACAAAAACCCTCAAGGTTTTTTTTTATAGTTAATTATAATAACTTAAAAACGGTATATTTTTAAGTATACTGAGGCGTATACGCAACGGTTCACAGTGGTTTATTTTTAATAATTCGGCCATTCCGTAAGTACTGGACTGATTGCAGCAATATTTATACCGGTTGTAGCTAACGTAATTTCGAGCTTAAGTTGGACACTGAAACCCACATATCCTGAAACTTGCATATGGGAAATGGAAGGAAAATAAGAGTTACCTGTTGTGTCTTAGCTGCCCATTTTATATTTAGCGGGTCTAAGGGATGCGCTAAAAACGTGTTTTTTTTCGTTTTTTGAGGATTTTTCACATTTTTTTAAAAGCACCTATATGAATATTTTATAAAAATCGTAAGGCTTTTTGGAGCCCTATCGAATAGTGTAGCGATTCTGTTCGACTTCGTTAAGTCCTTATTTTCAATAATGAAAATTTTCGGTGTATACGTAATAAACTCTATCAAAATTAGGCTGACCCGCATTTTTCCGTTTTGCGAAATTCCTGCTAGTTAGGATTTTATTCGAATTTTTCCGATAGACCACATTTTTTCATAAGGTGGCAACCCTTTTTTAAATTTGACATTGATCAGCTAAAAAATCAGGTAACTTTTTACCTGAAAGTCTCAGGAAAATCGGTGGGTGTCCTCTGAAAGACTTTCCTTGTTGACCCGGGAAATTAAGCAAGACCGTTTTTCGGCCCGTCTCCTTTTGTAGGCGTGGATATAAAAACAAAATAATTAAAATAATAATAAAACTGTATTTCTTAAGTCCAAAAATAATAACAAATGAATGTGCAAACATTTATGACGAGGAGAGAGGTGTCCCCCAAAAATCCCTCCGGACCCTTCCCCCACGAAAAATTTCATTCCAAAGCTTTTTTATTTTTGAATTTTTTTACATATTGGAATGTATAAAAGATTCGGCACAACCGAAAGTAACACTCTCACTTATTCGAATTACAATTGATCATTTTGTATCCTTCAACCAAAATATGTAATTCAGTGTGTAGCGCATCAAAAAATCGGTCTACGACGCCATAAAGTGTTTATATTAAGGATCAATGATCGGGTTAAATACATTCTAGCGATGTCCGGCCGTTTTTCTGTAAATAACATGATGCAGCAAAAAAAAAGCTAGACTCCCGAATTTAGGTATGAATATGTCTTATGTACTAGGCAGGTTTAGTTTGTAAATGACCAAAATCGGACCAGGGGGATGAAAAGTTCGCCCTCTAGGAACAAAATCAATCTCTGAAAAACCTTTTTAATGATGTTTTGTGTTTTTCATGATCCCCGATTGATTTTAAGACATTCTAGCGATGTCCGTCTGTCTGTGGAAATGGTGATCGCGGCCAAAATATTACACGGAGATAAGTGAAACTTAACATATTTATTTGAAGTTCTCCCGAAAAGTTTGGTATTGCATTTGAGCGATATTGGTGCAGCGGTTCAAAAGTTAGGAACGAAAATGTAAGAATACCTCAAAAATCTTAGTACATTCAACATAACCTAAAAATACAAAATGCTTTAATTCGGCTGCTGGTTGACATATGTGAAGTACGAACATATTTTTTGACAAAAAAAATAAAAAATCGCGGATTTTTGCGAAGATTCCATTAGTAATTCAAAAAATATCCACTGTAATTCGAAAAAGATCATTTGCAATTCGAAAAAGATTGTTTGTAATTCGGATAAGATTAATTGTAATTCGAAATAGATTAATTGTAATTCGAAAACGATCAATTGTAATTCGAAAAAGATCGATTGTAATGGTATTCCTTGCCTAAATCTCTATACATTCTGACCACATTGTACTTACATACAAGTTATGTTTCTATAACTAACAACCAGAAATTGTTATTTTCTGTTCTTCGTTACTTATCCTTAATTTTCTTAATATTGCTTTATATTGTTTTCGTATTTTACAATTTCATTTATTTATTTCTTCTTTCATAAATAAACCTTATTAAATGCTACTTTAGTTGCTGGTTTTATTAAAGTTTTGTGGCATCACAACTTTAAGATGGTTTTAAATTAAAATTTTTAAAAGCGAGCGCAATTTTAAAGTTTTTTTTTTAAAAATGCAGTGATCAACATAACTGTAATTTTAATTAAAGTGATTTGAATGGCTAGCCGCCACTTTAAACAACTTCAAATTTATATTATTTATCCCTATAGCGACTATTATATAATATTAGCCCTGTTTTCGCATAACCGTATATACGCTTACCCATACAAATTTAAAATTATCCACGCGTATTTTTAGCGACATTAATTTGTAGCTCCGATAAAAAGTGAAGCCAAGTTCACATTTTTAATAAAATACCATAGACACAACCCTTTTTTGCTTGTTATATCACAGTCATAAACCTTTTTTCTTGTTTGCCTTAATAAATTTTGACACACAACAACAGTGATGCCAAGTACATTTTGTTAAACGTGGATGCGTTTTTGGTGAAACGGTTAATGTTAACAAATATACGGTAATGCGAAAACAGGTCTGTTATAAAAAATTCTAACAAAATGTTTTAATGATGTCCGCACACCCCTCTTTAAGCAAGTTTAAGTTGTGTTAAAATGGTGACCAAATCGGCTAATGGCATTTCACTCCTCTTTATTTTGAACTTTAAATATCGTTAACACGAAAATCCTAGCTGATCCTGTTTTCGATTTATTGCTAAGAAAAATTTAAACTGCAGCTTTGGAATCAGGAGGTAAAATTTATATGAAATCAAGTCCTATTTGTTGGAAGCAACATAACAGTAGACCCCCAGAAGTGCCAAATTATTGGATTTTTGACTTTTTAACTGCGAATATCTCTAAAACGGTACGTGCTAGAACAAATTGGATGGCAGAATTAGATTCAGGATAGCAAAATCTATATGAATCAGTTGGACATTTCACTGCGAGGTTTTTGTTGTCGAACAGTGTAATTATTTACCAATAACTCGAAAACAGAATCAGCTAGCATTTTCGAGTTAACGATTTTTAAAGTTCAAAATAAAGAGGAGTGAAATACCATTAGCCGATTTAATCACCATTTTAACACAACCTAAACTTGCTTAAAGAGGGGTGTGTCCAACGTCTGCCTGCCACAGACGAATATGAGGCATTCCACACCAAATGTCCCGCTACAGAAAAACATGTGTCCCGTAAATGTCTGAATAGGTTATTTGGATAGCCATATATGGAACTAAGAAAATTGCTTTTTTGGTTTTTCTAATTTTCAAAAACTGGGCTTAGAAGGCGTGGTCAAATATTGGAAAAATGGTCCAATTTGTGGCAAATTGCCTTGATTAATCTCAAAAATTTACATTCTTATCTAGTTTTGTATGGGCTATCGATTAAAATTTTTTTTTTGAAAATTTTCAGAACCCGTTCTGAAATTTTCCGTTTTTTAAAAATGTCAATTTATTAAAAAACTTGCCACTTTTTTTTTTCTTTTTTAAATTTTTTTTTAAAAGTTTAGATGTTTGTCCATTCACACAAAAAAATTCAGAAACACGTTCTTCGTTTTTTTCGAGAAAATCGCATTTGAACTTTAAATTTCAAACCAATTTTGTAATTTGTTTGTATTTTCTTGATTTAACGTTGCGAATGAGTATTATTAATTGCATAAATATTACTCATTCGCAACGTTAAAACAAAGAAATACAAGCAAATTACAAAATTGTTATGAAATTTAAAGTTCAAATGTGATTTTCTCGAAAAAAACGAAGAACGTGTTTCTGAATTTTTTTGTGTGGATGGACAAACATGTAAACTTTAAAAAAAAGAAAATAAAAAAGAAAAAAAGTGGCATGTTTTTTAATAAATTGACAATTTTAAAAAATGTAAAATTTCAGAACGGGTTCTGAAAATTTTCAAAAAAAAAAAAAAATTAATCGATAGCCTATACAAAACTATATAAAAATGTACATTTTTGAGATTGTGGTGCATTCCGTGTTAATGTGATATAGGGCTATCCATACAACCTATTCAGAAGTTTACGGTACACGCGTTTTTTTTCGCTGGACATTTGGTGTGGAATGCCTCATATGTCATTTTTTAAAAGTTTCAAAAAAATCCAAAACTTTTACCGGAGGGCTCCATGAATAAATGAAAGCTCGTCTCAAGCTCTATGACTGGGTCAACGAAAAAGAAAAATTTTTGAACGTAGGAAAAAATCCGCAATTATTTTGAATTTTAAATATCGATTTCGCGGAAGTCTTTAGACCGATTTTAAAATAATAATCGTCCTAGCGCATCAAAATTGAAAAATATGATGTCAGATATGAGTTTCACCTTAAATTCACGTGTGGAAATCCCGTTAAAAACATTGGTAAGTCACAAAAATATTTTAGAACGTATTTTTGTCACTCAAAAATATGTTTACACTAAAAAAAATACACTCGAAAAAAATTTTATACTCAAAAAATAATTTTACACTCAAAAAAATGTTTGTGTATTATTTTTTTTTTTTCAAAAATTACTTAAAAAAAGTTTTTTTTACACAAAATAAAATATTTCTAATCAAAAATTTTATTTTTTTCACGTTAAAAAATTTACTATCACTCTACTTGTTTTCTTTTTAATTTTCAAATATCCAAAAATTTGATCTCCGGGCGCTACGTCTTTGTCTTAAAAATCAAATAAAATTGCTGTATTTAATATTTTTTAACACCAGAAATGGGTAATTTTTCAAAAATAAAAGCCAATGCCCCCATTATAACTAACGAAATAGTTTCTTTTATTATAACTTTAAAATCTACCAAAAAAAGAAAAGAAAACTAAACTCCAAACTTAAATACAGTTAAAATCATCAAGGGAGCATTAACAAATTAAGTAACATTTCTTATGGACTAAACAATAGTAATAACAAGGATGACACATACACGCAAATATCATGAAAGACATTTACACAATATTTACGTACTATACAAATATATGGAAAGACCACTCTTTTGAGTTGGTAAATTACATAAAATAAACATACTATCACATACGTTTGTATGTATGCATGTAACAAGTGTATATGTGTGTACCAAGTTTTAAAACCCGAAAACCCCGAAAATGTTACGGTCAAGTTATTTACTTACTGGACCAGTAAGCAAGTCAACAAGAAAACCAAAAAGGATATTACACAAGATACTTTAAATACAACATACGCAGACACACACACACATCTAGTTGCATATGTATGGGTCTTATGCATAAGGATATGGAGAAAAGTTCAAGTCTATACGACAGTTTGGGGAGTAATTAAACAGTTTCAATTCATTTATCAAACGAAAAATAACATTATTGTGTGTCGCATACCTAGAAAGTAAGATATACATAGACACACACACTAACATTTACCCAAGAAAGATGTCGACAAAACTTTATATGGTCAAGGTATTCAACATCCTTGAAAAAAAAACCGATCAGAAATATTGGATGGAGGTAAAGAGTAATTTTGCATTATATGATAGGTTGGGTCAGGTTAGGTTGTAAGTGGCTGCTGACGTTTTACGTCAACACACGTAGACTCTGAGGTCCATTGTGATAACATGGGACTGTTATAGGTTTTCCTATTAGTCCCTGTCGTTAAACCAATTTGAGCTCAAATGAAACTCCTAAGACATTGAATTTTGACATCCGTCAAAGAGAGGCAAGTCTCTCACCAGAAAGTGCCTGGCAATGGCAGATTAAGTGTGTGATAGTTTTCAACTCCTCCTTATCCATGCAACTCTGGCAAAAGTCATTTTACGGCAAATTTGACCACTCCGCGTGCTTCCCTTTTGTCCTGTAATCCACCGCATCCACCGTCGACATTTCTGGTTTTGGAAGCGATATCAGCTCACTTGTCCGATTCTGATTAAGAGAAGGCCAAATCTGTCGTATAGTCTCACAAGTCCAGCCATATGCCCATCTCTAATTAGTCTCCGTCCCGGAACAAAGCCTTAGATTTAGTTTGCAAGTTTCTGGAAGCATAACACATTTCGATTCTGTTGGAATCTGTAAGGTAGTTCCCAGTCTTGCAATCTCATCGGCTTTGCAATTCCCTGGGACCCATAAGAATCGTATGTCAATATGCTTGGCCATCTTATTTAAAGACGCGCGGCAGTTAAGGGCAGATCTTGTTTTCAGAAACATTGACTCCAGGGACTTGACCGCGGCTTGACTATCAAAATAGTTCTTGGCTGCGGTTGTAGACAAGACATTGCAACTCGACAAGTCATAAGGAACTTCCTTTATTGCCAGCATCTCTGCCTGGTTAGCACTACAATGATATGACAATCTTTGAGCCGGGCTCATCGCAAGCTCTTTCAAATAGACTCCAAAGCCCACTTTTGTAGCTTCGATCCATCTGTGGATAAAATTATAAAGACTCCACCACCCGGAATGCCCCTCATCCAAGACTCTCTGGACGGTATCATAGTGGTAAATTGGTGCTCAAACAGGCTCATAGAGTGAGCACATTCCATATTTTTTTGTATTGTTATCTTTTTCAAAATCCCGATATGGCCACAATCACTGATCTTCCATTGTCCTATTGAGTCCAATTGCTGACGTAGCCGCATACTGTCTACCTTATATGTCCAATGGTAATAGGTGAATGAGGATTTCTCATGCAGCCATAGATGTAATACGAAGAGCACCATTGATACACATCGAAGCCATTCTCTGTATCTTCATGATAAAGACACAGTTCACTTTCATCTCTAAAGCAGGCCCCCAAACAATGATTCAATACAGCAGAATTGGACGCGCTGCTGTATGAATCCAAATACCGACTTGAGGGCTAAAATCCTATCGTTTTCAAATGGTGCTCTTACAGGAATATAAAGCAATCGTTGCTTTTCTCACCCGTTCATTAATAATACGCCTAAAGTTCAACTTCCTATTTAGAAATACTCCAAGATACTCGGCTCCACCTGAGAAGGCGTTTTCAGTGCCGCCCGGAGAAATAGAATCAAAAGCACGAATCTTATTTTTCTTGTAAACAAGACAAGCTCTGTTTAAGATATGACAGACGCTCCCATTTCAGACGTCTACTGGCAACTGAATTTTCCACCATTAAAAAGATCCCACGCTTCACTCCCAGACCAGACAATGTCACAATTATTGAGTCTGGAATGACATTATTAAAAGCCTCCGCTATATCAAGAAACATTTGCTGAATCTCAGCCGGGATTATGCCATCAGATCCAGGGGATTCATTGGGCCTGAAACTTTTAATAGTCCAGATTATTAGCATATTGATTATTTCGGAAGCAATTTCCGACGCTTGCGCGTCAAAAGGTTCCAAAGCTTGAAATGGTGTCATGGAATTGCCCGGAAAATGTGTGTTTAGAAGGCGAATTCTAGGGTGCAATGAGAAGGATCCAGAATTTTTCGCAGCCTGGATGCCTCAGAAACGTCCTCTATGTTTAAAAAGAAGTTTTTCCAAGAATAAAATTTGGCAATTCGGATCAGCTTCTTATAACACTTAAGTTACAGCCTATATGCAGACCAGTCTCCTCCGCTCTGCAAGACATTTGCCTAATTAATGAGCTTTCTGCAGGAATCTCGGCTCGTCTGCAACTCATTTAACCACCAAGATGGCTTTTTTTGCCCCCAGGCTTTGCAGAAGGGCTAGTCACATCTAGGGACCTATTACAAACATTTGTTATATGGTTTACTAAACGTTCAATTTCCGCCAAACTACACTGAAAAAAAAGACATAACTAAATTTAAGGAAAAAATGTCTTTGAAAATTTTTTATGAATTTTCCTAAAATTTAGTTAAATTTAACTTAAAAATGAGAAATTTTCTTAACTATGAGGAAAAAATTTTAGTTCATTTACTTATAATTAGTTCATAGTTTTCTTTAAATGGATTTTTTAAATATTAGGAAAAAAATTCTTATTGCCAAAGAAATTTTACACAAATCTAAGAATCGTACTTTATTTTTAAGATATATTTCTTAAAAAACAATTTAGTTCAAGTTTAGTTAAAATTTACTAAAAAAAACATCATCGTATTTCTCTTCTTTGAATTGAGGAAGTGTACTTCTAAGAATTTAGTTAATGACTTCTGAGAATTTAGTAAATAACTTCTTAGAATTTAGTTAAAAATTCAAAATGGCGATATCTCGAAAACTAAGCGAGATAGAGCGAAACGGATGAAATTTTCAAAAGAAAGACTACAAAGAAAAATACGGAATAGCCTAGCTCTGCATATCTGTCGGGGTCTCAAGACCCTAATTTTAGATCTAAAATTTGAAATTCCCGAGATTTTATATATACACATATCTCGGTAAATACTGTCAAACGTCCAACGGCATTTTTGTAGCTCTTGACTCGTAGAACACTTCCGCAAAATACCCGAAAGCCATCCGATTAATAGTTTTTAAGTTATCCGGTTTTTAAGATTCTCCAGACCCTATCAGGCCCCTTATTACCGTATCTCAAAAACTAAGCAAATTAGAGCGAAACGGACACAAATTTTGGTTCAAAATCTATGGGGACCCTTAAAGGACCCAACGGGGTCTCGAGTTAAATGGGGTCCGAACCCATGGGTCAAGGGTCTAGACCCAATCTATTTCTAAAATGTGAAGTATAATTTTTCCCATTTTCTAGTTAAAATTGGCTTAAAATTAAATAACTTTGTTTTCCTTATTTTTGGGAAAATTATGAACTAAAACCAAGAAAAAAAATCTTTGGAGCCAAATCATTCCCTCTTTTTCTCAAAATTGAGTTAATTTTCCCAGATTTTAGTTCACTTTTTTTTTGAGTGCATGGGTATGGGGAGTACAATGTGCATGGTATGGGGAGTACAATGTGGGACATGGTCGTCTGTTCAATAGGCTATCGGAACTTTGTCCGATGTTTTCTATGCCTTTGGACAGTACAACCTCTTGCATCTAGTTTGGTAGGAAGTTTAGTGTAATATTTCCGTGTAGTGAAGAATGGGGAAACCCAGCAGACCTACTGGAAAATTACACGGATACTTTCTACACGAATGGATCCAGTACGTTAAATGGCTCTGGGTCTGGCTGGTATTTGGACGATGCAACCAAATGCTATATTGCTATGGGAAAAATGGCTACAGTATTTCAGACTGAAATATTTTCTATTTTGGACGTAGCGACCTTGATAATTGGGAACAGATGGAATAATAGGAGAATCAGTATTTGCAGTGACAGCCAGGCTGCGCTCAATGCACTTGAATCTCCAGTCACTTCATCCAAAATTGTCCAGGAATGTAGACGCAGGCTCAATTAGGTCTCATGTGGGAATAGCGTCAGTCTTCTGTGGGTTTCGGGTCATAGGGGAATACGGGGAAACGAGATTGCCGACTCTTTGGCAAATCGTGGATCTGATACAATTCATTACTATCCGGAACCTCAAATTGGTATTGGCTTGACATGGCTGATGCGTTGGATCAACTCTCATATGAAAGCAACTTTCATGGAAAGATGGTCAAATGAGTTGGCATGTAAGTAAGTCGCAGACTTACTGGCATAATTACGGGACACAATGCCTGTGCTCATCATATGACGAGATTAGGTGTCTTATCAGACCCATTATGCGTGGCTTGTCTTGAGGATGATGACACAACTGAACATTACGTCTGTTGTTGTCCAGCGTTCTCAAGGGCTAGACTGCGGATATTGGGTTCTGATATTCTGTCTATGGACACGGTCCATGGACTTCCCTTGTCTGATTTTCTCAAGCTTGTGAAAGCAACTGAGAAATTCTGAACAAGCACTTTTCTTTCTTTTCGCTTCAGACTTTCGATTAGGAAAATACGTAGAGATATAAACTCTACAGATTTGGACTTCATTGTTCTCTAATTTTGAATCTTAAATTTGCCATTCCCGAGATTTAAAAATGAACATATCTCGTTTAATATTTGCGACACGATAAAAATTTCAACAGCATTTTTGTTGCTCTTGACAGTAGAACACGTCCGCAAAATATTTCCAAGCCCTCCGAGCAATGTTTTTTGAGTTATCCAGATTTTAAGATTTTCAAGACCCCTAAATTACCGTATCTCAAAAACTAAGCAAGGTAGAGTAAAACGGTTCAAATTTATCAAACGGGGTCTGGACCTATTCGGTCCGAATACAGTGGGATCAAGTCAAAATTGGTAAATTATTTTTTGTTTTGTTTTCTTTTTTTTAAAGAAAAATAGGAATTTTCAGGAACACTATGATCTTTCTCGCAATTAAACTTGATTTTTTTTGTAAAATGTATCGAATATCGTAGTTCTGCTTTTTTCAATTCACTTTTTCCTTTATCTAACAACAGAATACAACTCATGACTACAATACACGTAGTAAGTAGTACATTAATATTAGAAGACCATTTGAGTGACTAGTGTCTATAACATGCAAGTCTGTACACTTGTATTCTTTTTGTATTCTCCTTGCTCGTGTTCTTCAAATTCTCATATAAATAGATTTTTATGGACTTGCTGCTACTTGCTGCTTTTTTTCTATGTGTTAGTTTTAGTAATTGATGTTGTTTATTTAACACTTAATTACCATTTAGTGTCTAAAAGTTTTCTTTCCCTTTGCTTCGTTTCCAAACGAAATTCGTTTGTTTTTCAGTTTTTTCATACCAATACGAGTACGAGGTACTTGAGTCGTTTTAAAAACTTGATGACCATTTTGTCTATTATTTTCCCATGTATTTTTACACACACATTAGACTGCCCAGAAAAAAAGCAAAGTTTTTATTTTCTTGGGGGATACCTGCAAATTTTGTTCCTTTTTGTGCAAAAAAATTTCGGTTTTTTTTTGGGATTTTTAAAATAATATCTAGAGGTCGCGATCTCGCGTTTTATAACGATTTATTTTTTTTGAGTTTTTTATTATTTTAAATTGTTAAATATGATTAATATGATAAAATATTAATAATTTCAGACAAAAAAAAATTAAATTAAAAATTAAATATCGCTCATTCCATGAGATGTCTCCCAGCATCTAATCAAATGTTCCTTAATTTATTTGAAATTTTGCACACATGAACACTATGAAGCTATTAAAATAAATCAGTTGTTAGTTCCGAGAAAATCCGTGAATTCGCGAATATATTCGCGTTCGCGAATTCGTGGATTTTCGCGAAACTAAAAACGAATTTATTTTAATTGATCCATAGTGTACCTGTGTGCGAAATTTCAAATAAATTAAAGAACATTTGATTAGATGCTGGGAGACATCTCATGGAATGAGCGATATTTAATTTTTAATTTATTTTTTTTTTGTCTGAAATTATTAATATTTTATCATATTAATCATATTTAACAATTTAAAATAATAAAAAACTCAAAAAAATAAATCGTTATAAAACGCGAGATCGCGACCTCTAGATATTATTTTAAAAATCCCAAAAAAAAACCGAAATTTTTTTGCACAAAAAGGAACAAAATTCGCAGGTATCCCCCAAGAAAATAACAACTTTGTTTTTTTCTGGGCAGTCTAACACACATACTAACACTCTCACACTTCTTCTTTATGTGTATAAGTTCATCTTTTTCAACGTATGTACTAGTTAACTTAATTACAAATGGAAGACGACGACGACTGACTAACTCATACTTAAAATTTCTTTTTTGGTGATTTTTAATTGTCTTTATGTGTATGTGTAGGTACAACTTAATGTTGCCCTTTTTAATGTCTTTTTATTAAAGAATAAAATGTTATTTTTGTTACTGTGTGTGTTGATATTCATTTAATTATGTATGTAACTATGTTTATAAATATTTATATAAGGCAATCAACATCAACTGGAATTTTCATTAAAGTATATGATAAAATTAAGGTTTTTGGAAACACACATAAGTACTTCATAAAATTTAAATTTGAACTCATAGTTTTTCTGCATCAGAAAAGTTGCTGTGGAATACCTCATACATATAAGCTTAATTATATATGCGTATGTTTTTGTAATTGTGACCACAATGGCAATCTTTGGCTCGTTTGTTGATTGCTTTACGACACCTTGTGGGCTCGTTTTCTTGTTGTTTTTTCCATATTCTCATACAACAACATATTTTTCTAGTCATTCCACATTAAGCGAATGTGTGTATAATATTATGATTTTTTTTTAATTTTATTGAATAAGATATTTGTTTAGAACGCCACCTTTTTTATCATTAAACACAAAAAACTCTAAAATAGAATTAACAAGTAAGAGTGTTAAATTCGGCTGGGCCGAATCTTGTATACCCTCCAACATGCAAAAAAATAAAAAAAATAAAAATGCAGGGGCGTTTTATTTTTTTTTGGGGGGGGGGGGGTCAGGGGGTCGCTTGTAGTAATTGAGGGGGGCAAATTTTCCCTCGAATTTGTGTTTAAAAATTCATTCTTATGCTTTTTGCACTAAAGAAATACAAGATTATCAGTATTTTAAAAAAATGTTTTATTCCACGCCCATAAAAGGGGGGCGGGCCGAAAAAACGTAATTTTCTAATTCTCTAGGACCAAATGCAGGACTTTGAACTTTTTGTGGCATAAAAATGTTGCATTTGTTAAACAAAAACACAAAAAATCATGTAAAAATAAGGTATTTTTCAGAGGTTGGTTTAGTTCTTCAAGGGGGAACTTTTTTCCCCCTGGTCCGATTTTGCTCATTTACGAACTTAACCTGCCTATGAACATATTCGTGCCAAATGTCGGGAGTCTAGCTCTTTTATTTTGGACTGCATCGTGTTAACTACAGACGGACAGACGGACGGACGGACGGACGGACAGACGGACGGACGGACATCGCTAGAATGTCTTAGAATCGATCACTGATCATAAATATATATACTTTATGGGGTCCTAGACCGATATTTTGATGCGTTACACACGGAATGACAAAGTGAGTATACCCCCATACTGTAGTTGGAGGGTATAAAAACAAATCGATGATTTTCTAAGGCGTATGAGTAATATTTATTCATTAAAATTAATTTATATAAATCATACGTCATATAATTATTTCATAAAAAACAAGTGGAAAATTTAAATTCGACTTGGCCAAATCCATGAACAACCCTCCACAATGCCCTTTTCAAGTGAAAGAAAAATTTTCTAACGTGAACAAATTTAACAATTTTGATTACACAGTGATACAAAATCGAACTTTCGGAATCGGAATGGGATGAAACCAAAAGCAAATGAAATCTGACGTTTTCCATAACAAAACCCTCAAGGCCTTTCTTTTAGGTCAGAGCTAGATTTTATTTTACACGCATTTAAAGTTGGTGATTGTAAAGCATTTAAAGTTTTTGTGTACTAAACATGTCCTACTTTAAAGGCCCCTGGTGGTGCCCTTATTGGACATGTAGGGTCCAGCTTCCAAACTTATGCTCAAAATTACTTCAGCTATGACTGGTATGAATTTTGCTGCAATCGGTCCAGTACCTGTTTACACCGTTGCGTATGATTGTTATTTAAAGGCAATTATTAATATAAACCACCGGCCACCGTTGCGTATGATTGTTATTTAAAGGCAATTACAATATTAATTATTCGCCACTAATACAGTTTTCCAGCATTTATTATTATAATTATAATAAAAGTGCACTAACTTCAAATGCGTGTAAAAAAAATCTAGCTCTGAACTAGAAAAAAGCCTTGAGGGGTTTGTTATGGAATATGTCAACTTTCATTTCCTTTTGGTTTCATCCCATTCCGATTTTGGGTGTTGCACTGTGTTATAAATATTTTATTTTGAGTACAAAACTTTTTTTTGAGTACAAAACTTTTTGAGTGACAAAAATAAGTGGTTAAATATTTTTGTGACTTACCAATGTTTTTAAAACTTGTCTAACGATTTTTTCAACACGTAAATCTGAAATTCATATTTTTGCTAATAACATTTGAACTAGAGATGGGCGCGTGAGTGATTTTTGACTCACACTCACTCACGACAGGAATTTTTAAATCACGCACACCCACTCACGACCATATTTTTTCTACTCACACTCACTCACAATCACGTGAGTAAATTTAATACAACTCACACTCACGTGCACTCACGTAAGCTTCACTCACACTCACGCAAAAAATCGACTCACGCACACTCACTCACGTAAAAATCTTACTCACGCACACTCACTCACGCAATTTTTTTCCCCACTCACACTCACTCACAATCACGTGAGTAAAATTGAATTCAGTCACACTCACGCGTGATCACGAGTGAATCACGCTCTAATCTGCTCATGTGCCCATCTCTAATTTGAACTACTGAATTGATTTTGCTGAAATTAAATACCAACTAGACCAGAAAAATGATAAATATATGGATTGTCTTTCAAAAGTTGGCGTGTTTTTTATATCTCGTAAATTCGCGAAAAACCCTTGCCGAAATTCACTCTTGCTTATAAATTTTGTACTACTGCACAGTGGAAAATTTTGGTTGTTTCCGGATCAAAAATCTGTAATTTTTGATTGGATTAACCCATTTCTTGCCAGAAATTTAAGCGTTCGAATTTTTTGACAAAACTTTCAGAAACGACTCCTTTTTGTCCCCTTTTGAATACTTAATGCACTTTTAAACATATAAAGTTGATGAATTTTTTTTGTAAGGAACGGCTCCCCTCCCCTTGTAAAGGACGGGCTTGTGAAATTTTTCCAAAAATATCTTCTTTCTTCACTAATAGACCAAACCTTAATAAAAACTCCGAAAAAAATTACTTATTTATTAATATTTTTTCATGTTTTGTATTTTTTTTTAGAAACTATAAGCGTGTCTTCAAACACACGCTAGAAAGAAATGGGTTAATATTTTGGTATGCCGGTTTTTTTTGATGAATAGGTGGGACTTTAGACTTAAATTGGTGCTTTATATCATAAAAATCGACTGACAAGAAATAATAATACAAATTTTTTGACCAACTCCAGCCAACACTTTATTGAATATATATTTTAAAACAAAATTGAGAGAGTTACTAACAATAAGATTAGAATTTAACGGGCCTATTCACAGTTATGGCATAGGCCAATTTCATTATTTGTAAACTTCATATTCCCTATGTTTGTTGTAAACATCCCAGTAAAAACTTGGTAATAAGTCCCCATTACCGCCTGCATTCTATGTAATGAGGGCTCGGTACCTGCTCGATTACTTCTTGTTAACAAATAATGAGTTACCGATAGCCTAATACAAAACCGGTTACATCTTGTTAATAAATAATGAGTTACCGATAACCTGATACAGAACAGGTTACTAGTAAATACGATTTAAAATATCTGATAAGTTGTCTAAATAATTTTGTTTTAATGAAATTAAAAAATGCTAAAGAAAATTTAGAAAGAACTTGCACATTTAGCTTAAAAAAGATTAACATTTATCTACTTTTTCTAATAAAACTCTGATAACAGAAATTTAAATTCAGGAATTCTGATTAAAATTGGGACAAGGCAAAAAAAATTTTAGAAAACCAAATTGATATTCAGAAAACTGGATCTAGCTGACACTTGATCGTGATTTATGAGCCTTAATTAGTCTTTACATAACTTCTATTGAAGTTTTCTGGATTTTAATTGGCTTTTTCTAAATTGTTATTGTTTTTTCTAGAAATTTTGTGGTGTTCTCCAAATTTTAATTTACCTTTTTTTGGTTTGTTGTTTAAAGTATGTTAAAGCCGGTAAAAAGGTAAAAAACCATCACAGACAGTATTTCCCTTAAAACCTAACTCACTCTTATATAGACTAAAGATGGTGTTTAATGCGGTTTCCATTGGCTGAGCAGCAGTCTCTTAGGTATATTTGTTGTTAGTCCTGCCATAAGCAGCCAAATGTCCCTTTTTACGATGTTCCAAGATATATTTTCAGTCCTGTAATATTTGAATTTTACAATCAAACATTTGGAGGGAAGGATATCAACGTAAACATTGGTTCCGTTGGCACATTGGATCTTTTCCATTTCCACATTTTCCCGCTTGGTTGCTCTTGAAATAAACGCTTTCAACATGAACTTGTTCAATTTCATATTGGCGGAAGTTGCCCCAGTTAAAAATTTATTAAAAGAATCAAAAGCTGTTATTTGGTAGCATTTTTGTAAGGAGTGGGAAACGAGTTATTTTTGAGCAACTGGTAGCTACTTATTTTTGGGACTAATGTATGCTGTTATTTGGTAGCATTTTTGTAAGTAGTGGGTAACGAGTTATTTTTGGGCTACTAGTAGCTAATTATTTGTGGTACTAATGTATGTAGTTTTTCAGTAGCATTCTCGTAAGCGAGTGGGTATGCGGTCATTACTCCAATGACATCGCCATGTTAAAATAATGAGTGTTTCACCAACATAGTAACTAGCTACCACCATCTATTTAAAGGCGAAAACCTCATTACTTGGTAATAGAAGTTTTTACTGGGATAATCATAAACTCAAAAGCAAAACTCTGTCAAAAAATCTGTAAAACGATTTTCAATTTGATTTAGAAAACTTTTAGCAGATTTTTCTGCTAAAGTTGATATTTTTACTAAAATCTTTGTCATTCGGTTTTACAAAATAACAGAAATTTTACTGCCATTTTTACTGATTCTGTTTGCTGAATTTCAAAATATTTTTGAACATATTTATAGCAGATTATCTTTTAATTATACAGAATTAGTTTTCTGTCTTTCTTTTATCAAGAAAATTTTCTAATTTTTTTTTTCAAAGTGTTAATGTTTTTTGGGTTTTTTATGCAACCAAAACGATATTTTTAAACATATTTTTAGTAGACTACAAATTTTGTTATTTTACAGAAATATTTTGCTGCACTTAGAAAAAAAACAAATTAAAAAATTGGAAAATTAACTAAATCCAAGAAAAATTTATACTGATTTAGCTCTATTGCCATGTTCTGAAGAGGACATTTTCCTAAAAACTAGTTAATTTTATATTTTTTAATGGTTTATTTATAGAATTGCATGTGAATACCCACAGAATTCTCATTAGGTATATTTTTTTTATTATAAATATAAACAAGTAGAAAAGTTAAATTCGACTTGGCCGAATCTATGAATACGTTGTAATATTTTTATATATATTTTTTGAGACTTAACAATGTTTTTAAAACATGTTTAACGGGTTTTCAACACGTGAATTTAAGGTGAAACTAATCTGAAATTCACGGTTTTGCTAATAATTTTTGAACCACTGGACCGATTTGGCTGAAATTCAATACGAACCAGGCCAGGGGAACGACAAATATATATGGCAAGCTTCAGCATCCTCGGAATGGTCTCGTAAATTCACGAAAAACCCTTGCCGAAATTCAGTCTTTTGCTCATAACTTTTGAACCACTGGACAGATTTCTCTGGATTGCCATACCAACCTGATCAGATAAATTCCCAACACACATGCCAAGCTTCAGAAGCCTCCGTAAAGTCTTTCAAAAGTTAGCGTGTTTTCAACAGTCAGACAGACAGAAAGACGGACGGACGGACATCGCTAGATCGTATTAAAACCGATCGAGGATCATGAATATATATACTTTATGGGGTCCTAGACCAATATTTCGAGGTGTTACACACGGAATGACAAACTTATATATACCATGTATCACTAGAGTGGAGGATATAAAAATACTTTTGTTTTTATAGTCAAGTAATAAATTGCATTACTTTTTAAATTTAAATTACAACAAAGACTTTGTCTTTGACGTTTGTTCCCAGACTATGGGAAAACACGCCAAAGCCAATGCCTTTATTGTGATTCAAATATTATTTTCTCTTTTACACATGCACGTGTAGAAAAGATTTAAACATTAAATTTATTACTTGTTATACAAGATCAAACCCTTCATATACTTCAAATAATAAACCAAATGTGAACTACACAAGCAAGCGTGAAAAAAAATAAATCAACAAATCAATTTCAAGTTATGAAAAATTTACTAAACTTGTGGAAAAAATTTCCTCAAATTAAAGAAGATAAATATGATTAACTAAACTAAATTTTTTTCCTAACAGTTAAGAAAGTTTCCCAAATTTTAGTTAAATTTAACTAAATTGTGGGAAAATTTATAAATTATTTTGAAGAAAATTTTTCCAAAGTTTTTTTTTGAGTGTGAAAAACAGGAAAACTTAATACAAATTTATACACTAAAAAAGTTAAGATTATTTTTTACAAAGGATATTAATAAAGTTTTTTATTTATAATGAAAGTATTCCATTCAAATTTTTAACACAAAAAATGCCAACTTTATCAAGTCAAGGAACGTAAAAATAAAATACCATTTTTATACCCGCCATTCACAGTTTCGGGGTATACTCACTTTGCCATTCCATGTACAACACATTGGAATATCCGTCTATTATCAATCTATTTTTATAATTTGTGTAAGTAAAGCGCAATGCACCAAATTTTAACCAAAAGTGCTGGACTCTCAAAACTTGGCACAAAAACGTCTTGTGAAAATGTCTAAAACTGAATGACCGATAATTTAGTTAAAATATTAATTTCTGACGGAAAATCTGCTCAAAATTTATTAGTTAATAATGTTCGTTTTACAGATTTTTTTAAGGAGTTTTTCTTTTGATAAAAAAATGGTTTGTATTGATGGTTTATTTCACTTAAATTCACAAACAATTTAATTGTATGTTGTTGAATAACAACCAATTATTTTCTTTGTCAATATAATTAATTTCTTTGTCAATATGATGAAATTTTTATTGAAAATAAGCAAACACTTCAGTTTTATAATTAAGGGAACCTGTGAACGAGAACCTGTTGCACTACAAATCTGTTTTTAAAAACTGTTCTTGGAAAGTCTCATAAACTATTGCTGCTTATAAATTAATTAGAAACAAATTAAATTAAAAATAGTATATCTTTGACTTATTACAACGAAAAAAAATCCCTCTCCAGAATGATTAATTTTCACCTTCAGATTTGTGTTCATTATTTGCTTTCATATGTTACACAAAACAACTACTAGTATTTCAGCGTATGTAATTTATCATAACCCCACATACAATTCTAATTATGAAATTCTTTAGATACTTCTACAAAGTTAAAATGTGTGTAAACGAATCTTACTAAGTAATTACAAACAAAAAAAGAAAAATTTACTAATTAAACTTAAGAAAAGGAAAAAATATAGAAACCCCTCCAACCCAAAAGTAGACAAAACACCTTTTCAAAAACATACTCCGGTAAGGTAAAAATGTATTTTACCTTTCCTTTATTGTATTTTAAGTTGTTTGTTAATAAATCTCCTTGAAATTGTGAACTGAGTACATATATGGGGTTAATATACTGCACGTTATGGGAATAAGAAATAATAACATAAAATTGAAATATGAAATTGGTGCTTCGAACCGGATGACGCCTAAAAGTATGCACGATTATTTAGAAAAAGTATTAATTTCAGTGTTCACTGATCTTAAATCCTAATGTCAGGCTGTTGAAGGACTTAAATATGCAAACTATCGGAATCATAAGTTTTATTTTAGAAATCGATGCTTATTTAAGATCTTAGGTTTAGACAAAATTGGTCCTTCGAACCGTTTAATTCATCATTTTAACATTAATTTCCCTATTCATTTAATTTAAAGTGTTTATTAGTTCACTGAATATCTCCATATGTTTTGTTTAATATTATTGCATATTTTTTTGGCATCAAGTTGTTTTTTCCCTCTCATTACTATGAAGACCATAAATCTTTTTGTTAAGAAAATTTGAGACAAACTCATGCATATATTTTTCTTGTTTTCTTTTTAATTTTCTCAACATTGGGCTACAAATTATACATAAAACATTTTTTTCGTTTCAAACTTCCAACTCATACTAAATGCTTAACTTATGTGGTTAATTTATTAACCAAATATTAGTAAACAAAAGCGACCCAAAGAAAATGAAAAAAAAATCAACTGTGGTTATGCAAGCATAAAACAAATACTAAAAATGTAGCATATGTTAGGGATACTTTTTTATGACTAAAATTTAATTACTTTAATGTTTTTTATTACTTTGTACTAAAGAACATTTTTGCCAATTCTAGCTATTAATCCTGTGATTATGAAAATAAACACGTTATTTTTTATTTACTACTTGGATTTTTTTTATTTTATTTTTATTCTTATTGAATTTTTATTTCATAAAAATTGACATTTTGTACGTGATTTTGAAAACTTTTAGTGGTTTGTTTTATAAGATAATAAAAATTGAATACATCTTCTTTATTGTGGTGGACATTGAATTGTTTAAGAAAAATGAATACTTCTTTTTGGCAAATTCACGAAAATTAGTGAAATTATAGTTTTGTTAACATTTTTCTATAGCGCCTGAAAGTATGCTTTATTTTTTGATAATAATAGAACAAGTTAAAATATGCACCTAAAAATACTGTTAAAATGGCAACAATAAAAATTTTAAGTCTAAAATAAATTTGATGACTTCGACCACATTGTAAAACTTTTTGCTAAAAATCAAAAAATTGTAAATTTACTTATTGTAAAAAATTATTAAAAATTTAGTAGAATGCATTTGAAAATCGACCTGCTGAGATTTAGCTAAATTCTAGCATATTTATAGTCGAGATGGGCACATGAGCAGATTGGTGAGTGATTCACGTGATTCTCGCGTGATCACACGTGAGTGTAACTGAATTAAATTTTTCTCGCGTGATTGTAATTGGGAAAAAAAACTTACGTGAGTTATTGTGCGTGAGTAAGATTTTTTCGTGAGTGAACTTTAATCGAATTTTTTTGTATGAGTTTGCGTGATTTATTTTTTCTTCACATTTCCTTTCGCACCAAAAAAGTAACAAAAAACTTAAAAATTTGGCTTAACTTAAGATTTCGTTCCGAAGAAGCAAAAAAAAAATTTTAAAATTTCGCGGAACTGTGAATTTTGCTTAAAATTTTGTAAGATTTGCTAAATTTTAGTTTTCGAATTTTTTTATACCCTCCACTTACAATTAGTGATAGAGGGTATATATTAGTTTGTCATTCCGTTTTTTTTTAGATTTTCCCAATTTGTTTACAGTTGATTAGTAACCTTCGAAAACTTCTTCGTGGTAAATTTTCAGATTTTTTTGATGACCCGTTCAAAAGATATCGAATTTTTAAACATTTTTAAATTGTTTGAAAAAACTTTATTGTAATTTCCAATCTTAAAATCAGTTCTACTACTCCAATGGTGCGTCATAGAGGGGTCATTTATAAGGGGGTCATTTATAAGACCCCCATTAATTTTTACGTCTTAACATTTCTTTGGAATAAAGTAATACTCTATCTCCAATTTCTAAGGGGGCATTCACACTATTTTTTTTAAAATTTGCTCCAACCACTCTAACTGCCCTAATAGTGCCCTTAGAGCAACAAGTTGTATGACCGACCCACAATATTTTTTTTAGCTAGGTGTGTTCAGAGAAAATGTTTTGACTAAAAAAATATTGTGGGTCGGTCATACATTTTGTTGGGCACTATTAGGGCAGTTAGAGCGGTTGGAGCAAATTTTAAAAAATGAAATCTCCCTTAGAAATTGGAGATAGGGTATTAGTTTGTTCCAAAGAAATGTTAAGACGCAAAAATTAATGGGGGTCGGTCTTATAAAGGACCCCTCTAAGACGCACTGTTGGAGCAGTAGAAATGATTTTAAGACTGGAAAATTACAATAAATTTTTTCAAAAAATTTAAAAAAATAGTAATAATCGTTATCCCACGATCATTCTGGGCAAAAAATTTGTAGAATCGATAGAAGTTTTACACAAAAAAATTAAAAAAAAAATCGGAGAGTACAAACATTTTCAAAAATGAAATTTAAATTTTAAGACTTAAAAATCGAATACTAGAGCGCTTTTAAGAATTTTTTGGGATTTTTTTTAAAAAGTACGTAAATAAAAACAAAAATTTTGGAAAAAAAAAATTGAAATTTGGACCATTATTGAAGAAGTTATAAGTAAAAGAAATTTGAGTAAAGGAACAAACTGCCAATTTTTAAAAAATCGATATCTTTTAAACGGGTCATCAAAAAAATCTGAAAATTTACCACGAAGGAGTTTTCGAAGGGTACTAAAAACTGTAAACAAATTGGGAAAATCTAAAAAAAAAAAAAATTTCAAAGTGTCCGATTTGACATGGAATGCCCCATATATACTTTATGGGATCTCCGACCGATATTTCAATGCGTTATACGCGGAATGACAAAGTGAGTATACCCCCATACTGTAGTTGGAAGTAGAGATGGGCACATGAGCAGTAACGTGGAAAAAAATTGCGTGGGTTTGTATGCCTGAATAATATTTTTGCTTGAGTGAGTCGATTTTTTTGCGTGAGTTAGCGCGATTTATTTTCCCTTCATATTTCTTTTCGTACCAAAAAAAGCAACAAAAAAATCTTTAAAATTTGGGTAAACTTAAGATTTCGTCCGAAAAAAGCAAAAAAAACAAGTAGAAAAATTAAATTCGACTTTGCCGAATCTATGAATACCCTCCACAATGCATTTTTTTAAAGGGTAGTACATTTTTTAACGTGAAAAAATTAACAAAAATTTAAAATAAAAAACTCTTTTTTTGTCATTTAAAAAAAAAAAAAAAAAATTATAAATTTTTTTTTTGAGTGTAAAATTTTTTTCGAGTGTAATGTTTTTTTTACTGAAAAAATATTTCTGAGTGAATGCACGTAAGTATGTACACAAAATATTGTCATTTTTGTAAAAATAAATTTTTTTTTGTATAAATTTTTTTTTGAGTGTAAAATTTTTTTTGAGTGTAAACATTTTTTTGAGTGTAAAATTTTTTTCGAGAGTAATTTTTAAGTTACCAATGCTTTTAAAACTAAACAAGTTTAAAAAGCATTGCTTTTAAATTTAACACGTTTGAAAAGCATTGTTTAGTTACCACCAATGCTTTTAAAACTTGTTAAAACACGTGGCATTTTAGATCAAACTAACTTCAGGGTTTCGCTTATAACTTTTGAACCACTGGACCGATTGAGCTGAAATTTAAAACCAAGCAGACCCGGGGAACGGCAAAGATACATGCAAAGCTTCAGTAGTCTCATTATTGTCTTTCGAAAGTTATCGTGTTTTTTATCTCGTAAATTCCTGAAACACCCTTGACGAAATTTACTTTTTTGCTCATAACTTTTGAACCACTGGACCGATTTGGCTGGATTGCAATACCAACCTGACCAGGTAAATGACAAACATATATGCCAAACTTCAGTAGCCTCTGCAAAGTCTTTCAAAAGTTAGCGTGTTTTCTACGGACGGACAGACAGACAGACGGACGGACGGACGGACGGACGGACATCGCTAGATTGACTTAAAATCGATCGAGGATCATAAATATATATACTTTATGGGGTCCTAGACCAATATTTCGATGTGTTACAAACGGAATGACAAACTTATATATACCCTCTATCACTAGAGTGCAGGGTATAATAAAAACAAAATAAATGGTTTTTCTTATTTTCTAAATAAATGTTTAAAATTTAAAATAGTTTTTAAAAAAAATAAATTTAAATTTGTGTTTTTGCTAGTTTATGCCAAAATATGCACTTTAAAGTTGGAAATATGCACAAAATATGCATTTAAAATCAAAATATGCAAAAATATGCATTTTCACCAAAATATGCAAAAATATGCAAAAACAAATCAATGCCATTTTAACTCAATTTTCTTGATTCGAAAGATAATTGGTCGATATCGTTTTTAGACTATCGACAAAAATTATGCATGGAAATCTCATCCCTAGTCATTGGGGAAAAAAATTACGTGAGTTAGTGTGCGTGAGTAAGATTTTTTCGTGAGTGAACTTGAATCGATTTTTTGTGTGAGTTTGCGTGATTTATTTTATTTTCACATTTCCTTTCGTACCAAAAAAAGCAACAAAAAACTTTAAAATTTGGCTAAACTTAAGATTTCATCCCGAATAAGCAAAAAAATTTTAAAATTTCGCAGAATTTTAAATTTTGCTTAAAATTTTGTAAGATTTCTTAAATTTTAGTTTTCGAATTTTTTTTATTCCCTCCACTTAGTGATAGAAGGTTTGTCATTCCGTTTGCAACTCATCGAAATATCGGTCTGAGACCCCATAAAGTATATATGGGGCATTCCATGTCAAATCGGACACTTTGAAAAACTTTTTTTTTAGATTTTCCCAATTTGTTTACAGTTTTTAGTACCCTTCGAAGACTCCTTCGTGGTAAATTTTCAGATTTTTTTGATGACCCGTTCAAAAGATATCGAATTTTTAAAAATTGGTAGTTTGTTCCTTTACTCAAACTTCTTTTAATCATAACTTCTTCAATAATGGTCCAAATTTAAATTTTTTTTTTTTCAAAATTTTTGATTTTTTACGTACTTTCTAAAAAAAAATCGCAAAAAATTCCTAAAAGCGCTCTAGTATGCGATTTTTAAGTTTTAAAATTTAAATCTCATTTTTGAAAATGTTTGTACTCTACGATTTTTTTTTAAATTTTTTTGTGTAAAACATCTATCAATTCTACAATTTTTTTGCCCAGGAGGATCGTGGGATAACGATTATTACTATTTTTTAAAATTTTTTGAAAAAATTTTATTGTAATTTTCCGATCTTAAAATCATTTCTACTGCTCCAATGATGCGTCATAGAGGGGTCATTTATAAGACCGACCCCCATTAATTTTTACGTCTTAACATTTCTTTGGAACAAACTAATACTCTATCTCCAATTTCTAACGGGGCTCCCACACAAAACGACATTTCTTAAAATTTGCTCCAACCGCTCTAACTTTCCTAATAGTACCCTTAGAGCAACAAAATGTATGACCGACCCACAATATTTTTTTAGTCCAAACATTTTCTCTGAACACACCTACCCTCTATCTTTAACTGTTAAGGCGGTCCCCATACAATATTTTTTATTTTTTATAAATTTGTTTTATTTAATCAGCTTCTACCGGTCCAATGGTGCGTTTGAGAGGTGTCATTAGTGAGACCGACCACCATTTATTTTTACCATACAACATTTTTTTAAAACATACCCACGCCCTATCTCCACTCCCTAAGTAGGCTCCCATACAAATAACAGTTTGAGAAAATTTCATAAAAATGTAATTTTGTATGGGAGCCTACTTAGGGAGTTGAGATAGGGCGTAGGTATATTTTGAAAAAATGTTGTAGGGTAAAAATAAATGGGGGTCGGTCTCACTAATGAACCCTCTCGGACGCACCATTGGACCGGTAGAAGCTGATAAAATAAAACAAATTTACAAAAAATAAAAATAATTGTATGGGGACCGCCTTAAAAATTAGAGATAGGGGGTAGGTGTGTTCAGAAAAAATGTTTGAACTAAAAAAATATTGTGGGTCGGTCATACATTTTGTTGCTCTAAGGACACAATTAGGGCAGTTAGAGCGGTTGGAGCAGATTTTCAAAAATGTCGTTTTGTGTGGGAGCCCCCTTAGAAATTAGAGATAGGGTATTAGTTTGTTCCAAAGAAATGTTAAGACGTAAAAATTAATGGGGGTCGGTCTTATAAATGACCACCATTGGAGCAGTAGAAATGATTTTAAGACTGGAAAATTACAATAAATTTTTTTCAAAAAATTTAAAAAAATAGTAATAATCGTTATCCCACGATCATTCTGGGCAAAAAATTTGTAGAATCGATAGAAGTTTTACACAAAAAAATTAAAAAAAAAAAAAAAATCGGAGAGTACAAACATTTTCAAAAATGAAATTTAAATTTTAAGACTTAAAAATCGAATACTAGAGCGCTTTTAAGAATTTTTTGGGATTTTTTTTAAAAAGTAAGTAAATAAAAACAAAAATTTTGGAAAAAAAAATTGAAATTTGGACCATTATTGAAGAAGTTATAAGTAAAAGAAATTTGAGTAAAGGAACAAACTGCCAATTTTTAAAAAATCGATATCTTTTAAACAGGTCATCAAAAAAATCTGAAAATTTACCACGAAGGAGTTTTCGAAGGGTACTAAAAACTGTAAACAAATTGGGAAAATCTAAAAAAAAAAAAATTTCAAAGTGTCCGATTTGACATGGAATGCCCCATATATACTTTATGGGATCTCCGACCGATATTTTAATGCGTTATACGCGGAATGACAAAGTGAGTATACCCCCATACTGTAGTTGGAAGTAGAGATGGGCACATGAGCAGTAACGTGGAAAAAAATTGCGTGGGTTTGTATGCCTGAATAATATTTTTGCTTGAGTGAGTCGATTTTTTTGCGTGAGTTAGTAAGAGTTTGTGAGGGTGAGTGTGAGTCAACGAGAGTGTGAGTGAAGCTTGTGTGAGTGCAAGTGAGTGTGAATTGTTTTCAATGGTTGTGCGTGAGTCTTAGTAGAAAAGAAAAATTCTCGTGAGTGTGGGTGATTGAGAAATTGCTGTCGTGAGTGTGAGTCAAAAGTCACTCACTCGCTCATTTCTAGTATGTACCTTTAAAATTTCATAAAGCATTGGATGGTATAAAAATTGAATAAGATTAAAATTTAGCTAAACATTTTATCATATTTTTGAAATTTTAATCTTTTATTTTCTTTATATACAAAAATTAGAGTTTTGTCAGTGCGAATCAACATAAGTGTGAGTGAAGCTTGTGTGAGTGCACGTGAGTGTGAGTTGTTTTAGAATTACTCACATAATTGTGCGTGAGTTTGAGTGTGCTTGATGGGTAAATTCCAGTCGTGAGTGTAAGTGAGTGTGAGTCAAAAGCCACTCACGCGCTTATCTCTAGTATGTACCTTCAACATTTCATAAAACATATTTTCCTTTTCGTAAAAAACACAAGAATACATAATTGAACAAATGAATGCAGAACAGAAAAAAAATGAATTTTTCCTCTAAAACTCTTAGGAAAATCCCGTGAAAGGCTTAACATAAGTCTGATGAACACCTGAGACATTCAATTACGTTGCCATACCACAAAACGAACCGAAAAAAATACAGAATAAGAAGAGACACTGTGTTTTTTTAATACTAAAACCAAACTTGATGGTGGTGGTACTTGCAAAAAAAAAAGGAACAAGAATATTGTCAACATTGCGGTTTAGTATGTATGGTACTAGTGTATTCCAAACAATAATACAATTCTTGGAATACAAAAGAAGAACAAAAAAAAAATTAATAAAAATAAAAACAGAAAATGGAAATTTATAAAAAAAACAAGTGAGAATGTTACATTCGGCTGTGCCGAATCTTTTATACCCTCCAAAATGTAAAAAAAAAACAATATAAAAAAATCCAGGGGCGTCTTTTTTTTTTTTTTTTTTTGGGGGGGGGGGGGGTGGTTGTTGGGAGACGTTAGGGGGCACCTTCCCCATGTGATTTTGAACTTCTTCTGAAATACGAATGTTGCACTTGCTTATCAAAAGTACAAAAAACCCTGCAAAAAATGCGATTTTTCTTGGGTTGGTTTAGTTCTCTAAGGGGGAACTTTTTTCCCCTTCGTCCGATTTTGCCCATTTCCGAACTTAACCTGCCTAGGAATATAAGACATATTCGTGCCAAACTTCGGAAGTCCAGCTCTTTTATTTTGGACTGTATCGTGTCTTCTACAGACGGACAGACGGACGGACGGACGGACGGACGGACGGACATCGCTAGAATGTCTTAGAATCGATCACTGATCAATAATATATATACTTTATGGGGTCCGAGATTGATATTTTGATGCGTTACACACGGAATGACAAAGTGAGTATACCCCCATACTGTGGTTGGAGGGTATAAAAATGTACACAAAACACTCAGGCATCATCATCATCAGTAGCGCTGGAAGAGAAAACAAAGAAAAATTTGTAATGTATGTTGTAACAAAGCGGGGTTATACGTTGGGGGGAATCATTTTTAATATTTAAACATTTTTAATATTTAAACTTTAAACAGATTTTGCTTCACACTTATGGTCTTCCGAACCGGATAACCAGTGCCTCAGCTTTAAACCACTCAACGGATTTATTTTTATGGTCGAACAAACTTTTCCAAAAGTTGAAAAATTATTAAATCAGAGTTTTGATTAATTTTTATTATAAAATAAAAACTGTTTTACTCGACATTTAAAATATTATATCTTGAGTAGGTTTATTCTAGCTCGAGGTCATTATTTATTTTACTAATTAAAACTATGATATTCTCATAGAATAATTTTCCAAGAAAATTATTTTTCTGTTTTAAATTTATTTATGTTGGTAATTTTTTGAAAGACTTAATCGACGCGTGCTTCGGAATTTGTCAGATCCCATTGTCAAGATTATTTAGCAAAAAAAAAAAAAAACAAGTTAGAGTGTTAAATTCGGCTAGGCCGAATCTATGATACCCTCCAACATGTTAAAACATATAAAAAATCTTGGGTCGTTTTTGTTTGGGGGGGCCCATCGCGATAAATGTTAACTAATTTATTTATTAGGCTTTTTAAAATTTAAGGTGCGTACAGACGACGCAATATAATGCACAATATGCAATTATATTGATCGTGTGTGGGTAATATTGACGATTGTACAATGGTCAATATTACCCACACACCATCAATATAATTGAATATTGCACATAATATTGCGTCGTCTGTAGGTACCTTTAGTAATACCATTTTCGCATTATTTTAATGATTTTTTTAAATCCACGCCCACAAAAGAAGGCGGGCATACAAACACTCAATTTTCCAGCCTCCTGGGTCTAAGTGCAGGAGTTTAAACCCTTTCTGACACAAAAAGGTTTTATTTGTTTAACAAAAATGGCAAAAAAGATGTAAAAATAACGTTTTTTAATAGGTTTTTTTAGTTCGTTAAGGGAGAACTTTTTTCCCCCTAGGCCGATTTTGCCCATTTCCGAACTTAACCGGCCTATGAACATTTGACATATTCTTGCCAATTTTCAGGGGTCTAGCTCTATTATTTTGGAATAATAGAATCGTGCTTTATACAGACGGACGGACGGACGGACATTCATAGAACGGCTTAGAATCGATCATAGATCAATAATATATATACTTTATGGGGTCCCCGACCGATATTTTTATGCGTTACAAACGGAATGACAAAGTGAGTATACCCCCATACTGTGGTTGGAGGGTATAAAAAAACCCTATTACTATTTATATATAATTATATCCAGGATTTGGTGGATATAATTTTATAAAATTTAATTTTTTTTATTTAATTTTAAAAGATTTTATCAAATTAGATATAATTATCATAATTTTGTTTGAAGGATTTAGGTTAGCTTAAAAGAATGCCGGTATTTTTTGGGAACATTTTTGCTCCTTGGGGTGCACAGTGCCACATTTGGCCAATCTAGCACGACAAAAATCAAAAAAAAAAAAAAAGTTTCCCGATTTTTATGATTTGTTTGTATGTATTATAAAACATTCCTAGTAACACGGAAATACTCATATAAGAACTATAATTCTATTCGTTATTAAGCTGTGGGTGCATAAATTTGCATCTTGTAAAATCCTGAAAGTAGTGTTCATTATTTCGTATTAATTAAGTCGATTTTAAACTGTTGTAACTTTTTAACAAAAAAATATATTTATACACTCTTTTTTGATAATTTTAAAGAATATTTAAAGGCTTTAAGTCATATCTTTTCTTCTTTTTTTAAACAATTTTTTCTATTTTTTATTAAATTTTTAACATAATAAACATTTTTGAAAAGAAACATTATATATTTATTTTTTTTGATGGAATAGAACTTTTGTGTTTGGTCTCTATTGGTCGCCGGACTTTTTCAGACATATTGACCAATATCCATAGTACTTATTTCAACGGCTAACTTTTGCGACCGTCTGTGGCGCCGACTACAGTGGGGCGATATGTTAACCTTGTTTTTACATATTTTTTAAACATATTTTTAAAAAATGGGCGTGGCAGCTATCTGACTGCCCCCCTTTTTTTGTGAAGTTATTTCTACACTCCTTCAGAGTATATATACCAAGTTTAAAGAAATTACAACCAAAATTTAAATTTTTTAAAAAGTGGGCGTGGCCGTTAACTGGCCTCCCATAGTTTTCATAATGTTGTTTTTGAAGTCAAAACAAACATTTATACCGAATTTCCAGTCAATATAAATTAAATTGGATTTTTGTCGTCCTAGATTGGCCAAATGTGGCACTGTGGGGTGGTTCAACGCATCTGAAATAGCGGATTTTAAGCTGATTATTATGCAGATCAAAAACGGCTGAATATATCGCAAATCCGATTTCACCAATCGATTCTACAGCAAAAATGAACACTATGGTCGTTTTTTGAACTCTTAAAAAAAAAATTCCAAAAACACACCACAGAGGGCGGAAATATAAGATTTTTTCCAGTTTTTATACCCTCCAACCACAGTATGCGGGTATACTCACTTTGTTATTCCGTGTGTAACGCATCGAAATATCGGTCTAGGACCCCATAAAGTATATATTTTATTGATCAGTGATCGATTCTAAAACATTCTAGCGATGTCCGTCAGTCCGTCCGCCCGTCTGTAGAGGACACGATACAATCCAAAATAAAAGAGCTAGACTTCCGAAGTTTGGCACGAATATGTCTTATATTCCTAGGCGGGTTAAGTTTGGAAATGGGCAAAATCGGACCAAGGCACAGTGGATCGAAAATCGAAAGTCCCGGTCAAAGGGTAAAACTAATCATACAAACTCATTGAAATTTGTGTCCCATATGGATTTTGGCTCGCTAAATTCATGTGTGCTCTCAAACTTTTAAAATTTGTAATATTTTACGAGATATTTTGGTCCAAAATTTTTTATTTTTGGATTTTTTCAGTTTTTATATAATTTTTTATAGAAGATGTGTAATTTATTGTTATTTTTTTACGCTAATGTAATAATAGGGAATTGTTTTAAAACATTGCATGCTTGGTTTGCAAAAAAAATGCGCGGAAAGCTAAATTCACAAAACGCGACATAACGCGAAAAATAGAAATTAAAAGTAATAAAGCTTTATATAAATTATAAATATCATCTGTCCTTATAATTTGACAAACACTATTTTCAAATTCGGCAATTAATACACTGAAAAAAATTACTCTGAAATTTTAACCGTCAAATATTTCGGCGGGGTTCAAGAAAATGGGTATAAAACCGATATGGAAATTAAAGAGGACGTAAACACCTTTAGTTTTCTGTGCATACTTTTTTTAAAGAACTTGGGCAATTTTTTTATTCTAACCTAAAATTTTTGTTTTTTTCAGTGTAGATTTTTTTTTTACATATTTGGACGATTTTATTTTTTTTTTGTAGTTTAACTTTTGGATTTGAAGCTGAACTAAAGAAAAAATAATAATGGTATGCCTTTAATGAACACGAATGTTGCAAAATTGCAAAAATAAAAAATCGCCATTTTTGATTTTTTTGAATTTTTTTTTTTTTGTTTTCGTCAAATTCGGAGTCAGAGCCCCCTAAAACATATAAAAAGACTTTTTTCATTAATAAAAACAGCGAACAAATAATGACCGGGTGTTTCTTCTGCACGATCCACTGTGCAAGGGGAAAAAAGTTCCCCTTGGAGAACTAAACCAACCCAAGAAAAACCGAATTTTTTGCAGAGTTTTTTGTACTTTTGGTAAGCAAATGCAACATTCTTATCTCAGAAGAAGTTCAAAATCGCAAGGGGAAGGTGCCCCCTAACGTCTCCCACCAACCCCCCCCCCGAAAAAAAGACGCCCCTGGATTTTTTTAAATATTTTTTTTTTACATTTTGGAGGGTATAAAAGATTCGGCACAGCCGAACACTCTCACTTGTTTTTTTTAAATTAATTTTTTAAATATGCACGATTAAAGGGAATTTTAAGCTTAACAAAATGGTACCATAATTTCCGTTCTATCACAAAACGTAAAGAATTTAAAAGCAAACATGTTATTTTTTTACCAAAACTAATATTCGACTTTTTTTATTCGTAGCTTGATTCTTTGGCAATATCAAAATACATTTTTGGTTCTGCGAACCGGAGGAAAGAATCACTTTTTTGTGACTTAATCCAGAAGTCGACAAAAGTAAACTTTTGATTTTATAAATCAAGTCAACTTTTTAATTTTAATTTGATCACTAATCGACTTTAATAATTAGGGATGAGATTTCCATGCAAATTTTTTTTGTCAATAGTCTGAAAACGATTTTGACCAATTATCTTTCCGAATCACGAAATTTGCTTTAAAATGGCATAGATTTGTTTTTGCATATTTTTGCATATTTTGGTTAAAATGCATATTTTTGCATATTTTGGTTTAAAGTGCATATATTGTGCATATTTCCAATTTTTAAGTGCATATTTTTGCATATTTTGATATAAATTAGCTAAAACACAAATTGAAATTTATTTGTTTCAAAAACTATTTTAAATTTTAAAAATGTATTTTGAAAATAAGAAAAATTTTTTTTGCTTTTTAATTTTTTTTATAGATTTTCCTAATTTCTGAAAAAAACCCTGCTTATATAAAGTTTTAAATGTTACTATTTAAGCCCGGCGTTATTTTTAGCTTTTTTAAAAAAAGCTAAAGACTTTTTTTGTACACATTTTATTTTTTAGTGCATATTTTTAGAGTTTTTAGTGCATATTTTGAATTTTTTAGTGCATATTTTAAGCGCATATTTTCGATTTTTTAGTGCATGAAAATCTCATCCCTATTAATAATTATGGTCCTTCGAACCGGCATACTTACCAAATTCGGAATGAAAACCCTATAGCTAAACTTTTGGTCCTTCGAACCAAAAAAAGAAATATATCATATGAAAAATCTAATTAAATTCACACAGATTCTTCATGATACCAAAATTAAAATTTTTGTTCTCAATTGTGGAATTCTACAAAAAAAGTTATCATAAAATTTTGGTCCTTCGAACCACACATTAAATCACCCTGTATATAAAAAATATTGTATGTTATTTTGTTTGCCCCTTAGGGTAATAGAGCTACTTGTTCCCGTTTATTTTATATATTTTTGCGTTATTGTTTTGAGGCGCAAAACAATGTAAAATGAAACATTTAAAACAAACAACATCAGAAAAAAATTGCTCCATCCAAGGATTTTAGTTTAATAAGTACAAGGCTTTCTAAAACAGCTGAGGTCGGTCGTTCGGGTTTATTTTTAAGTTAAATGAAAATTGTCTTTTATGTTTTTTTGTAGCTCATTCCTTTTCAAAGTATGTATCATGTGATGCAGTTATGATAGACTAGGGAAATTTTCTTAAATGTTTTTTTGCAATTTTTCTCAACTACATATTTTTTATTTAATAAAAAAAGTTTTCTTTCTTAAATGTTTATAGTTTTAATGTTCATTGACAATTTGACATTACCAAACCCTCTTTTGATTGCTTAATAAATTTCATTAAAGGTTTAAAATATGACCGACCGACCGGCATACAGACACAACGTGTAAAACAACATTGTGCAACAAGAAAAATGAGCCTAAATGGCTTCAATGAAAAGACAAAATCACCCAATATATGGTTTGATGTCTTCAGCGAAATTGAATTGCAGTTCTTTTGTTAGAACATATTTACACACAGAAAACAAATTTGCTAATTTCCAACTGAAATTCAGTTGTTGCAACAAAAATTCGGTTGCTGCATTTGTATTAAGGTTGTAACCAATGTTGGCAATCGATACCTTTTCAATACCGTTATCCGTTTCAAAACCCTTTAAATTGAATACCGGTACCAATACCAATACCGAAACTCAGTTTTGGTAACGGATACCGGTATCCAAAAACCTTTGCCTTCGGTACCGGTACGTACCGGTATTGAAACGGTATTGAAACGGTTTTTCCTAAAAAACATGTTTTTTTTTACAAAAAAAAAAAAAAAAATTAACAGAAAAATTTTAATTTTTTTGGTTTTTGTAAATGAAAAATCGTACTCCAAATGCCTCCCCGAAGTCTCATAAAAATCAAAAAAGTCTTTGGGCACCCACATCGTGGACTAAGTAAAAATTTCAAAAAAAAACATACTTCAACCTCTATGCGGGAGCAGAAGACTCTCAAGAAGACTCTCATTTAGACTCTCAATAGAAACTTTCCGCATCCCTTATAGTTAAGTATAGTTCAGTTTGGTGGAGATTTTTATTTAATCCGCGATGTGGGTGCCCAAAGATTCTTTTTGATATTTATAGGTCTTTGTGGTTCAAAAATTATTAGCAAAACCGTGAATTTCAAATTGGTTTCACCTTAGTTCACGTGTTGAAAAACCCGTTAAACCAGCTTTAAAAACTTGGAAGAGTCAGAAAAATATTTTACAAAGTATTTTTGTCCCTCACAAATATTTTTACAATATAGCAAAAAAAAACTGACACTCGAAAAAAATTTTACACTCAAAAAAAAAAAAAATGTTGTAATTTTTTTTTTTTCAAATATGACTAAAAAAAGTTTTTTACTTAAAATAAAATATTTCTAATCAAAATTGTTAAGTTTGTTTTAACACTCAAAAAAATTTTACACTCAAAAAAAAAAAAAAATTTTTGTAATTTTTTTTTGTCAAAGATGACAAAAAAAAATTTTTTTCTTCAATATATAATATTTCTATCACTCAAAAAAATAAAACTGTAAAGTTAACAAAATTTTTTTTGTTAACTCGAGTTTACTGGCTTTTTAGCAAATTTTTAGTTAAAATCAGCGTTTTAACTACTTTTTTTAGTTAAGTTCAATTTACGAAAATACTAGTTTTGTACAAATTTTGAATTAATTTTTTTTGTTGACTTTAAAACTGAGTTTACGAATTTTTACTAATTAGTTTGCTGATTTTTTGTAACATTTTTGTCAAGTGAAAAATTTTAAACATTTCTTGTGTAGCCTCCTAGCAAATCTCATAAGTCCTACTTAAGCTGTGAAAAAAATAAGAAAAAAAATTGAAGTGTTAGTGTTAAAAACCAATATTTAACAAACTTAAATTTTTTTACAAAAAGTTTAGCTGAATTCAAATTATAAAAAATGTAACGAAATTTTCAGCTGAATTTTTAGTTAAAATTACGGTTTTTTTGCTACATTCATTCTACTAAAAGTTAACTAAATATTTTTTGTTAAATTAACTAGAAATTTAGTAGGTTCAAAATCAGGTGTTTTTTTAGTTAAATTTAACTAAATTTTTTGCTAACTTTACAGTTTTTTTTTTTTGAGTGTAATCAAAATTGTTAAGTTTTTCTTAAGTTGGAAAACTAACTATCACTTTAAAAGGGCACCGTAGATATTCATGGATTCGGCTAACAAGGAGAGTCTTCCTGGTGTCACCCTCCGATCTTCATGACATTTGGATATGTTGTTCAGAACGAAAATTAATTCGACACGTATTTTTTTTAACGGCCCAAACTCATTTTTGGTGAGGGTTGATTTGTATGGAGGGAAATTTATTAAAGGTAATTAAAATACCTATCTTGTGATGCTAACAACGTGTAAAAAAATTGAATATTTTTCGACTTATTAACAAAAATGTCCAAAAATTTTGTCATTTTACTCAATATGACGAAAAGTTGTGCATCTTTGGGCACGTTCTTTGCACATAAAGATAGGTTTTCCTTTCATTTGGTATATAACATGACTACGTATATTTGTATAATATATGAGATAAACGCAAAAAACCGAAAAATTACCGTTTCTTCCCCCCTCATTTTCACCCCCTAAATATGAATTTGGACCACTAAAAAAAATACGTGTCCCTTTATTTTCTCTACTCTACAAAATAAAACCAATTCCAGGAAGGACGGCGGGTGACACCAGGGAGACCTTCCTTGTAAGTCGAATTTAACTTTTCTAATTTTTTTACATATTTTTTTTTACTTTTCTTTAACAAATGAAACATTTTTATGTCAGAATACTTCAAAGTCCTACACTTTGAACAAGGAGATAAGAAAATAACAGTTTTCTTAGTCCGCCCCCTTTTGTAGGTGTGGTCCGGCAACGTTCCCGCCGACCCCCTAAGAAAACGCAATTTTAATTTTTTTTTACATTTTAAAGGGCATTTTAGCAAAAATGCTAAAAATAAATACGTAAATACGTGTTTATAATAATAAAAAAAAAATGTTAAGTTTTTAGCGTTTTTTACATTTTTAGCACTTTTTTCGATAATACCGGTACGTACCGGTATCGACATTTCGGTATCGGTAATACCGTAACCGATTCAACTCAAATACCGTAACCGATACCGATACCGAAATAAATAAAAAAACGATACCAATACCGATATCGATACCGTTATTCGTTTCGATTGCCAACCTTGGTTGTAACTACTAAATATCGGTAGTTACAACTAATATTTGTTAATACAACTGTATTTTTATTGAAACATCTAAAAAATTCGTCTGCCACAGCGAAATTTAGTAAAAGCAATTGAATTTGGAGTTGATACAACTGAAAAATTCAGTTGGAAATTTATTTGTCTCTGTGTACCCTCTAACTGCCATTTCATGTCACACAAACTTTCAACCATTGACATCACCTAGTGAAATTTGACATCACCTAGTGAAATTTTTGAGGAAAATATTTGTAGAACATTTTAGACTTCTGTGTTTAGTTTTTGAGAAAGGACTTAAATGACACCTTAAAATCGGAGTTAGAGGGTTAATATGTTAAAAAAAAAACACGATAGAATTTCACTGCAGACATAAAACCATATTTCGAAGATCAGATATCTTTTTATTGACGTTTTCCAAACACCCTTAGTAACACAGGAAAATTTTTTGGAACAAATTGCTATAACAATAGATTCTTGAATATATTCTACGGTAATCAAAACAAAATTTTCTATGTAAAATTATTTTTCAAAAAAACTACTTGCTCTAGAAAACGATTGCTTTTGGGACAATTTCAAACAAAAATCATTGATTCTGGAACGTGAAGTAGAATCGGTTGCAGGGTAACATGATGCGTTCTGGAACCGATTATTTGGAACGGAAAATTTTGCTGGGAAAAAAACTAAAAACTTTAGTGTGCCATAAAAACGGAATCCGAACTGACTTTGCAAAATACTTTGGTGATTTTGTCCATTTGATGGAAAACTTTCATATGACGTTAAAGCCATTGAGGCTCTAAGCGATGTTCCCCAAAAATTTGTTGCACAGTGTAATAAGTTTTACTTGTTCAAAGAAGTCTAAGAAGTGTTTATTCGTATTTTGATGTTTTCTGTTGTTATAATTACTGATTCACCTTTGTTTAAGTGGAGTCTTGGCTGTTGTGTTTTCTATTCCTGCTTTGTGGGTGGCTCAATTCAATTAGGTTCCTACCATCGAACCACCCCCTATTGATACAACAATAAACTCTGATTAAACTCTAATTGAAATGTCAAAAAGATGACACTTGTATACACACCCTTATTGATGAGTTCATTGTAAAATAAGACAACAAAATTAAATTGTAAATTTTATACACCCATCTTTTTGCAAAGCAATAAAATGGTCATTTATATGTACAAAGTACCTACATATATAGAGGAAGATACTAATGTAGTATATAAGGTAGGAGTCATTATTATACAAGGATAATAATTAAAAAACTAAATTAGATGACATGCCATGTAGTTTTTTTTAATGATTTGAAAACCCTGAAGTCAATTTTTAATTCAATAATTAGGATTGGTATACCAACACTCAGTTGTTCTCTTGTGCGAGGGAAGTTGAAGGACATATTTCCCCTTGGCTTAATATTAACAGATTCATTTATTATGATAATTTTAACAATTTTTTATAGCCACACCCAAAAAAGGGGGCTGTCTGAAAAAAATAGCATTTTCCAATCCAAATTTCAATTAGCAAAAGTATAGAAAAACATGTTAAAAATTTCTTTGCTTAAGTTCTAAAAGGAGGAACTTTCCCCCTCTCCTCCTGCTCTTTTAGTTTTTGATTTGAAATCGATCGATTTCCATCACATAGGGAAATATCTTTAACATCACCCCTGCCTTTTTCTAGGGAAACCATTTTTAATTGGGAACTGCCACTATTGTAGTACATGAGCGATATGAATGTTATATTAGACTGGCATTTTTTTTGTCATCTTTCGATTTTCCCAAGTGTCCGGGCAAATTTTTATTGTCCTAGGTCTAAAACTTATGTGGTACAAATTTGAGGTCAATCGGATTAAATTAACCCGTGGCGACCGGCGGTCAATGTTTTGGATTTTTGAAAAAATTTTAAAAATAAAAAAAATTTGTATCTTTTGACACATCATATTTGTTAATTTCGATGCGCTGATCACGAATATCAAAAAAAAAATTAAAATCGCTCGATCGGTTTTCGAGATATCGCCATTTTAAATTTGTAAAAAATGGCGGTTTTTTCCTACGTTCAAGAATTTTTTTAAAAAAAGTCTCAAAATTTCTTTCCGCCGGCCCTTTTGTAGAGCTTGAGACAATCTTTCATTTAAAACTAATTTGAGCCAAATCCGATCATTTTAAGCCGTGGCGCCCATCGATCAAAGTTTTGGCTTTTTAGAAACTTTTTACCAAAAACCCTAAACTTTGATCGAAGGGTGCCACCGGTTAAAATTATCGGATTTGGCTCCAATGAAGCTTAAATGAAAGACTGCATAAAGCTCTATAATAGAAGTAAAATAAATAAATTTTTAGAGTTTAAAAAAAAAAAAATTCTTAAACGTAGGGAAAATCCCCCCATTTTGCAATTTTTTGACAAATTTTAAATGGCGATATCTCGAAAACCGTTCAACCGATTTTATAAATTTTTTGATATTCGTATTCAGCATGCTAAAATTAATAAAAATAATGTATCGCAAGTTATTTTTTTTTATTTTTTCATTTTCTAAAATCCAAAATTTTGGTGGAAATTTTCTAAAAGTCCAAAACTTTGATCGATGGGCGTCACGGCTTAAAATGATTGGATTTGGCTGAAATTAGTTTTAAATGAAAGATTGTCTCAAGCACTACAAAAGGGCCAGCGGAATGAAATTTTGAGACTTTTTTTAAAAAATTTCTTGAACGTAGGAAAAAACCGCCATTTTTTGCAAATTTCAAATAGCGATATCTCGAAAACCGTTCGACCGATTTTTTTTTTTTTGATATTCGTGATCAGCACATCAAAATTAACAAATATGATGTGTCGAAAGATATATTTATTTTTTTTTTTAATTTTTCAAAAATCCAAAACTTTGACCGCCGGGCGCCACGGGTTAGTTTAATGCGATTGACCTCAAATTGGTACCACAGGAGGTTTAGGCCTAGTAGAATAAAAATATGCCCGGACTTTGAAAATCGGAGAAGAAAAAATTTTGCTATACAGAAAAATGCCAGTCTAATGTTATATATATCGCCGAAAAAATATTGCGGCAATACGGAAATTTATCATTTCAATAAAAAATCAAATTAGTATTTGAGCTTGATTGAGCTTGATTCTCGAATTCGATTTCACCATTCACCAAATGTTTAAAAATTTGATATTCTCTAGAATTTTAAGATTTTGAATATTTTTTCTTGTGACAATTAAAGATCTAGTTAATATCTTTAATAATTTCAAGAACAGATTTAAAAATCTTAAAATTCGTAAGAATATCAAATTTTTAAAAATTAGGTGAATGGTGAAATCGTATTCAAGAATCGAGCACATTATATCGCCGTTTTCTCATACAAACCATATTTTGGCGATAAACAAAAAAATATTGAATATTTTTATTTCTTTGTCAATTTAAAATAGAAATAGACAAGAAATCTTTGAAAGAATATATCGTCACCTAAAATGCAAAAGGCCCTAACTAAGAAAAAATTCAAAATCAGTTTTTTGATTGGTTCTGGATTATTTTATCAACATACACGACTCTTCTGGATTTTTTTATCAACATACACGTCTCCACAAAAAATTTGGGCTGCATAATAAAAATTAGCAATTTTATTGTGAAAATTTAAAAACATGTGATTTGGGAAATCGCCAATGGACTTAACTAAACATAAAACTTTTTTAATATTTATTGTTTTATTTTGATTCATATTTATTAAAAGAACTTCCTCACAAAATTTTATCCAAATTCATTAAAAAATAACAAAGTTTTTAACAAATTTAAAATATCAATCAATACTGTTTTTTGCTTCTCCTGTAAAATTTATAAAATGTTAGCTATGGACTTTTGCATTTTAGGTGACGGTATGTAAATTTGGCCCAAAACCACAAATTTGCGTTCAAAGATAAAATAAACAAGTGAGAGTGTTAAATTCGGCTGTGCCGAATCTATAATGCCCTTCAACATATAAAAACAAGTAGAAAAGTTAAATTCGACTTTGCCGAATCTATGAATACCCTCCACAATACATTTTTTTGAAGGGTAGTACATTTTTTAACGTGAAAAAATTAACAATTTTGATTAGAAATATTTTATTTTGAGTAAAAAACTCTTTTTTTGTATTTTTTTTTTTTTAAAAAAAAGAAGAACAATTACTAATTTTTTTTTTTGAGTGTAAAATTTTTTTCGAGTGTAATGTTTTTTTTACTGTAAAAATGTTTCTGAGTGAATGCACGTACGTATGTACACAAAATATTGTCATTTTTGTAAAAAAAAAAACTAAATTTTTTTTTGTGTAAATTTTTTTTGAGTGTAAAATTTTTTTTGAGTGTAAAATTTTTTTTGAGTAAAAATTTTTTTTCGAGTTTAATTTTCAAGTTACCAATGCTTTTCAAACTAAACAGGTTTAAAAAGCATTGCTTTAAAATTAAACAAGTTTGAAAAGCATTGCTTAGTTACCACCAATGCTTTTAAAACTTGTTAAAACACGTGGCATTTTAGATGAAACTAATCTAAAATTCAGAGTTTTGCTTATAACTTTTGAACCACTGGACCGATTGAGCTGAAATTTAATACCAAACAGACCCGGGGAACGCCAAAGATACATGCTAAGCTTCAGAAGTCTCATTATTGTCTTTCGAAAGTTATCGTGTTTTTTATCTCGTAAAATTATAAGTAATGCCGAAATTTACTCTTTTGCTCATAACTTTTGAACCACTGGACCGATTTGGCTGGATTGCAATACCAACCTGACCAGGTAAATGACAAACATATATGCCAAACTTCAGTAGCCTCTGTAAAGTCTTTCAAAAGTTAGCGTGTTTTCTACGGACGGACAGACAGACAGACAGACTGACAGACGGACGGACGGACGGACGGACGGACGGACGGACATCGCTAGATCGACTTAAAATCGATCGAGGATCATAAATATATATACTTTATGGGCTCCTACATCAATATTTCGAGGTGTTACAAACGGAATGACAAACTTATATATACCCTCTATCACTAGAGTGGAGGGTATAAAAAAAATTGCAGGGGCGTTTTTGGGGGGGGTGTTCAGAAGTTGTCATTGGGGGAGACATAAACACATGCGGTAAATGTTTAAAAATTCATTTATTATGCTTTTTGAGCTTAAGTAATACAATCAATATTTAAAACCATTTTTAAAATCCACGCCCACAAAAAAGGGGCGGGCAAAAAAATTTTTTTTTTTATTATTTTAAAGTCCAAGTGCAGGACCTTGAACTTTTTCTGGCATCAAATTGTTTCATTTCCTTAACAAAAATACAAAAAAAAACTGTTAAAATATGACGTTTTTCAGAGGTTAGTTAAGTTCTTCAAATGGGAACTTTTTTCCCCCTGGTCCCTGGTTAAGTTCTTCAAATGGGAACTTTTTTCCCCTAGGTAATTGCCCATTTACGAACTTAAAATGCCTAGGACCAAAGCACATATTTCTGCCAAACTTAACGAGTCTATCCTTTTACTATTGACTGCATCGTGTCTTATACAGACGGACGGACGGACATACGGACATTCTTGAAAAGTCTTAGAATCCATCATAGATCAATAATAATATATATGGGGTCCCCGACCGATATTTCGATGCGTTACAAACGGAATGACAAAGTAAGTATACCCCCATACTGTATTTGGATAGTATAAAAATTCAGCAAATGTTGCGGATATATTTTTCAGTTAAATGCAAATGTTTTTAGTCCTGTTAACATGACCAAAATATAAATGAAAAAATTTCTATTTTTCAGCGTCAGCTATATCGCCGGATTTTCATTTTAGTGATATTCCGGCGATACATACACTCAAAAAATTATGTCATTAACTGTTTGTAGTTTATTTAAAAAGATCTACGTTTTGTTGTTTTTTAAAGAAAAATCATTTGTTTATTGTTCAGTTTTTTAAAATGACTATTTCTGTTCCTTGTTTCAAAAATAACAACATAAAAAGTAAAGACTTTCATTAGCATTTAATTTTTAAAGTCATTTATTTTTGTTCTGTAAGTAAAAATAACTGATTCTTCTTTAATTTTTAATGAACTGTGTACGTTATTTTTTTTTTAGTTGTTGGCATCTTTCAAAGAAAAATCATTAGTTTTAGTTATGTTTAGTTGGGTTATTTTTTTGTAGAAAAAAAAAATTCAAAAAATTATTTATAGATTTATATGAACTACATATCTGGCCAGAATGTAGTTGATTGCGGGATCGATTCGCCAAAATTTTAAATAAAAATTTTTAAAATAAAATTAAATAGAATAATTGTAAAAATTACCTACGAAATCATTAATTTTTAATGTTTTCGCATGTATTTTTTTTTTTTGAAATTGTTGGTAAAAATTAAACAACAATCATCAATTTTTAATGTTTTCGTTGGTTTTTTTTCAAATTTGTAAAAAAATTAAAGTGCCATTATTTTTCAATGTTCAATATTATTTATTTTAGAAAATTTTACGAACAGTAAAAAATAAATGTTGATGTTTATTAAAATAAAAAAATGAATAATTACTGGAATGGTTTTCAATTGTTTTATCACTTATTTTAAATGTGGTTTTCATTTGTATTTGTCTACAAAATATTTTGAGTGTAGAATTTTCTATAAAAATTTTTTTGCTATCGATAACTAGAAATTTTTTTATAGAAAATTTGTTGCTATCGATAACTATAGAATTTTCTAAAGAACAATTTTGGTTAGCGATAACTATAGAATTTTCTCAAAAACATTTTTTTCTCGATAACTAAAGAGTTTTCTAAAAAACGTTTTTTTTTTTTATCGATAACTATAGAATTTTCTATAGAAAATTTTTTGTTATCGATAACTACAAAATATTCTTTAGAACCTTTTTTTTTTTAATTCGAGTTATCTTCTCTTAATTTCAATTGGGATATCTGTATTTCAATTTATTTTTGATAGGAATTTTTAAATTTCGGGTTTTCTGAATTTCAATTGGGATTTTTGAATTTAAATTAATTTTATCCAGTGTTGGCTACCGTTACCATTTCAATACCGTTACCGATTAAAAACCCTTTAATTTTGACTACCGTTACCGTTACCAATACCGAAATAAAAATATTTAAATACCGTTACCGATAAAAAACTATTACCTTTATTCGGATTTTTACCGGTATTATATCGGTTTTGTTTCGGTTGTCATAAAATACGGATAAAAACAAGTTAACATATTTTTAATCTACTATTCGCGTTGTTATATGGGCAAAAGATAATTAGGAAATCGACCTAACCAATGTCACATTCGCAATAACCTAAATCTTGACAAAAAATATGTGAAAATCGGTCCAACCAATGATCACATTCTCAATTTAAGAAAAGTGAGTGCCACGTAATGTAAACATTTTTTAGTAGGAAGATGAAAGAAGAGACAAACCTGAATTGTACCAAATCGCTCAAGTGTTGTTGGCGGTGTTGTATTAAAAATAACAGAATTTTTTTTTGTACTCTTACTGACTCTGTTTGCTAACTTCAAAATATTTTTTGTTCAAAACTTATTATTTTTACAAACATTTTTTGATGTCATTTTTTTTAATTTTTGTCTAATTTAAACGATTAAAACTAAAAAATTTTCAAATGCTAAAAAATCTGCTGATTATTTTGATAATTTTACATAAATATTTAGTTGTCATGTTTTTAAGAAAAATTTCTTGAAAAAAAACTAAAAAAATTTATTAAAAAAAAAAAATTATTTTTTTGAAAAACAAACAGCATAACAAAAAAATAATTGTCGCTTCAAAAAAAAAACGAAAATGTTCTTTCTGTAAAATTATTGCGTTGCTAATTTGTTTTTCTCTGTTTTCCCTCTGCCATTTTTGATAACTCATAGCGGATGATTCCGATGTGATAGCGACTTCAAAATAAGTCAAGGGTAAATCTTAAACATTGCTCTTAAGGATGCTGAATTCATTTGGACAGTCGCCTTAACACTTAGGGCACCAACTGTCAATCAATGATGTCTTAGTTCCAAAAACAATTTTTTCTGCTTCAAATCATACACAGAAAAAAATATGGAGAAAAACAATTTGAGTAATCACTTGTTTAAATTTAAAAAAAGTTTTGAGTAATTTTTTAATTGACGCAATTAAAAATTTACTCAAAAATTTAAAAACAAATTGAGTAAATAATTTAATAAGAATTTAATAGCTTTTTTAATTTTTTTTTGGAATTTTCTTAGTTTTTTTAATTCTCGTTTAGTTTATAGTTTTTTGTATATATACATGAAAGTTTGTAATCATATTTATAAAAATTTTTTATGTCTTTAAGACAAAAATATATTTGGTAAAGTTTGAAAAAACATGTTTTTTTTCTTTGTAAAAAAATATGAAATTTTTTTAAACTTTGTTTTTTTTAGAGTAGAAACAGAATAAGCCCGGCACGACTTTTTCCATACGGTTTGGCAGATTAAACCGGTGGCCGGCGCCGTGAAATAAAACTTGTTCTGTTTTTAAAAGGTGGTGCTTCTTGTTCTGTTCCTGCACTTAATAGTGTCAATTAAAAATTTACTCAAATTTTTTTGGCAAACATTTAATAAATTTTTATTAAAAATTTACTCAATACTATTAAATCGTTTACTGGTGGAAAATTGAGTAATTTTTTACTCAATAGTATTAAAAATTTACTCAAATTTTTTTTTTATTTCTTTCTGTGTATGAAAAAAAAAAAATCTTTTATGCGAATGGAACGTCACCTTATGCACATGATTGCAATTATTTTTTTGGTCACAAATCCGGTTTCCAATCTTATCCATTACATCAGGTTTGAGAAGTTTTAGATACAAAAAACCGCGTCTTCGGAATTATTTGACAACTCATAGCGGATGAACTCGATGTGCTGAATACTTAAAACTAAGTCAACGGTAAATCATAAACATTGCTCATTAAGATGTTTAACTCATTTGATCAATCGCTTTAACCGTTGGAGCACTAATTGTAAGGTATTTTCCCCGATTTATTGTTTTTAACACTGGGTAATAAGACGTCATTGAAAGACAATTGGTGCCCAAAGGGTTAAGGCGACTGACCAAATGAGTTCTGAATCTTAAAGAGCTTCACCCTCGATTTTTTTTTGAAGCCGCCATCACATCGGGTTCATCCGCTATGGCTTTCCAAAAATGCCCATAACGGAAATTTTTTTGAAATTTGACCTCAAATTTCTCAAAAACCTGATGTGAAGGAAAAGTTTGGAGAATGGATTTTTGACCAGCAAAACTATTGTTATTAAGTGTATAAGTCGCGTCCCAGTCGCATTGTCGATGTTTAGTAGTGTAATTAATATGTATAGTTAAAAATGCACTTAATTTAAAAGTTTTTTTTTTTTTTAATTTTATTAAATACATTTTTGATTTTTTACGTGTTTTTAACCAGTTTGTGACTTATTAACACTTTGGGTAAATTTTTTCATTATACCGGTACGTACCGGTATCGATGTTTCGGTAACGGTTTATTGTTACCGAAATAATCGAAAATACCGTTACATTTACCGTTACCGATATAAAAAATATGTAATACCAATACCGTTACCGATACCGTTATTCGTTTCGGTTGCCAACCCTGACTTTATCCAAACTTCAATTTGGACTTCTTAATTTCAATTGGGTTTTCAGAATTTTTATTAGGTTTCTTGAATCTCAATTTGGTTTCCTAAATTTTTAATATATCGTCGCTGCGCCTAAAAATGGAGTCATGTGTTTTGGGGCAAGTGTTCAGGAGAGCAAAAAAACTGTTTATTTTCGTTCCTTCGCGATATTTTTTAAAAGTTTGTTCTACAAAAAATTCTTGTACCGATATGCTATCCACATACTGCAAAAAATTTTTGAAACATTTAACGGTTTTCCAGTGGAGCAGAAATTTTCAAAAAACATACACATAACTCCTTTTTTAAGTACTTTTTGGAACAAAATTTAAATAAATGGAAATATTTTTTACACATAACTCCTTTTGCTTATGAAACCATTCTTATTGTTAATTTCTTTTCGAGAGGTACAAAGACTAAATATAGTTTGTTGGCGGTTTAAAGCGACATTAGTTAGGCAAGGTCCTTAGTTAGACAAGGTCCTTAAAAAGCTCTTCACTAAACAGCGAACAACAGATTTTTCGCAAAACTGGTCATATTTTTGTTTTTTTCTTGTAACTATTCAAGAGCTTCGACATAAATTGAAATCTGTGAAAGATTCTGTACTTTAGATACTAAAATTTTCCGCCGTCAAATGATTTAATTGCTTTCACAAGGCTTGATTGCCTGCCATTTAGGATTTAGATAACAGCATGAAAATATGCAAGTATTTTCCAGAAATCTTGACAAATTCATTCAAAATAATTGGATGCTATGTGTGAACCTCATATTACTAAAATAGTGGTCCATTTTGTCACGTTCTGTTACTTTTTTATCAAAAAAAGTTATGTGTAGCTTAACACATAACTCCTTTTCAGACCTTTTTTTAGTATGACGAACACATAGCTCCTTTTATTAACTTTTGAACCAATCAAGATATCAAAAAACGGTTTAGTGAGTAAACGTATGACCAATAGGGGATCATAAAGATGTAATAAAAAAAAAATTAAAAAACTACACATGACTCCATTTTTAGGCGCAGCGACGATATTTTCTCTGATTTTCGATTGGGTTTTCTGAATTTTATATGGGAGTTTTGAATTTCAATTTATATTTTTTTAATTTCAATTGAGAATTCTTAATTTTATTTGGAATTATGGAATTTCAATTGCGTTTTCTGAATTTTAACTGGGATTTTTGAATTTCAAATAATCTGTTCTGAATTATGAATAATTTTTCCTAAATTTTAATTTGGTTGTCTGAAATTAAAATTTTTTACTACCTTTTGTTACAATAAGCTTATTTAACCTACTTATGTGAACGCATGATTTTTATTTTTATATATCCAATTATATTACACATACGCCTCACACATGATCGTAAATCGGTGCCGAAATAACAAATACGTACACTCATAAAAATTTGTTAGTATTCCTTACAAAAAAGTCTGTTACCATTACTAATAAAGTTTTCAATTTGTGCCCGATAACTTTTTCAGTTACCATTACAAACTTTGGTTTTCAAAAATTAGTAATCTTGAAAATACTAAAAAAATTAGTATTACTAAATTTTTTTGTACAATTTTTGTAAAATGGATTTTAAAACGCGTTTGTAAATAATATTAACTTTTTTTGTAAAAAAATTGTAAATTGTGTATTTTTTAATTTTTTGTATTTGTATACATCATGTAAATTGCGTATTGCGCTTGTTGTCGCCAATAACTATTTCCATGCAAGTCAGTTTTTGTTAGAATTTTCGATCTAAAAAAGAGAAAATATTGAACACATTGTTTTAATACAAAATATACATACTACCATATAAAATTAATTCTTTGAAGATTGATGTTGAGTAAATTGGTGTACAGTGAACTAAAATAAAAAAATATATATCAACATAATGTTTTAAATAGATCACATAAATATACAATTGTTACCTGTTGTCATCATTTCCTATTTTGCTTTATTATTCTAAAAATAAAAAAACGAGTTACATAATTTTAAACAAAAAATACTTAAAGATTTGGTTACCTGCTATGCTTTTTTTGTTGTAATATTTTTTTTGTACATTTTTTTATTCATTTTACCCGTCGCGCGATGTTTACCGATCGAATGTTATTTTGTGACTAAAATATTCAAAGAAAGGCATAAAGTAAGTTACACAAAAATCAACCCTTTATGTGCGTGAGAAAAAAATATTCGTGGATAGCATAGACAAACAAATTCTGCAAGTAAAGAAGAAAGAAAAAAAAACTGATGTTTTATGGAAATTTTCCATTTGAAAAGGTCGGCATTGTTTTTTAAATTTTGCATGTCTTCTCTTGTCTCTATTTTTGTTTTTAAATTGAAAAAAAAAAAACTAATGAAGCGTAAATGAATATTAAAAATAATAAACATATTCATACTCATCAAAGCGTAGTTTTATCGTTAAAAAATAAAAATAAATATATATTTTTTTTATTTATTTTTTTTTTAATTTCCAAATATTTTAATAAAATAAAATATTTTTAATTATAGTGTATAGGTTTTCTAGAGAAAAAAAAACGAAATTTACTAACTAATATTGTAAAATTTACAAAATAATTATCAAAAGTTAGTACGATAATTTTTAAAAAATCAACTGAAAAAATTATTAAAAAATCAGTATAAAATTAATAGTTTGTAAAGCGAGTTTACTAAAAAGAATTACTAAAAATTGATTTTTTAGTAGAATTTAGTAAAAAAGTGGTAAAGTTGAGATACAAACCACTTTACAAATTTTTTTACTAACGTATTTTTTTGAGTGTATGATAAATATTTTTAAATTTCAAATTATATTACTTATACGCCACACCCATCTATGATCACAAATCTATTACGGATTATTAGAACCAATTCATGTTACGGTTTGTAGAACTAAAGTTTTAGCATTATCTTTCCTTTTTTTTTGCTACCCCTTCCCCTTATACAAACTTTAAACTATTATAAACAGCTCAACATTAATAAATTTCATGTTATTTAAGTTTAATTTCTTTCTACACAGAAAGAAATAAAAAAAAAATTTGAGTAAATTTTTAATACTATTGAGTAAAAAATTACTCAATTTTCCACCAGTAAACGATTTAATAGTATTGAGTAAATTTTTAATAAAAATTTATTAAATGTTTGCCAAAAAAATTTGAGTAAATTTTTAATTGACACTATTAAGTGCAGGAACAGAACAAGAAGCACCACCTTTTAAAAACAGAACAAGTTTTATTTCACATCGGCGCCGGCCACGGGTTTAATCTGCCAAACCGTATGGAAAAAGTCGTGCCGGGCTTATTCTGTTTCTACTCTAAAAAAAACAAAGTTTAAAAAAATTTCATATTTTTTTACAAAGAAAAAAAACATGTTTTTTCAAACTTTACCAAATATATTTTTGTCTTAAAGACATAAAAAATTTTTATAAATATGATTACAAACTTTCATGTATATATACAAAAAACTATAAACTAAACGAGAATTAAAAAAACTAAGAAAACTCCAAAAAAAAATTAAAAAAGCTATTAAATTCTTATTAAATTATTTACTCAATTTGTTTTTAAATTTTTGAGTAAATTTTTAATTGCGTCAATTAAAAAATTACTCAAAACTTTTTTTAAATTTAAACAAGTGATTACTCAAATTATTTTTCCCCATATTTTTTTCTGTGTACTAAACCAAAAACCTTAAAACAAGTATTAAATTTACTTTTAAATTATTTTATTGCCCACATATCTTTAGCACAACAATTCCCAAAAATCCCATTATATTTAGGCGTTAAGCGTTACAAAACAACAAAAACTTAAAAAAATGCCAAAAAGTTTTTGGTCTTAGATTCGGTTTCTTTTGTTGTGTGACAAAAACTTAACGGTTTTCACTTTTACTTACTTTTTAACAAAATACAGGATGTTATTAAAAACATATAACAAAACTTAGAATTCCATAAATACCAACCGAAATTACACAGATGTAGAAAAGGGACGACAGCACAAGAAAAAAGGGTGCTATGATGGCATTTTAGTTGTTCCAAACAATTTTATGGTTTCCGCTTAAATGATAATTTAGGGATATTTCTTTCTATTGTATTAGTTGGGGTCGTTTTTACTATTTATATAAATTTTGGATGGAGTTATTTTTTTTTTCTTTATTTGTGAGAATTTGTTATTAAATAAATAAAATAATTTAAAATATTTGTATTGAAACTTTCACCTTCCTTTCCCCCTCCCCCCTTTTCTTTCATTTGAGCTTTAATTTAAGTTGAGATAAATTTACGAAAAACAAATATATGTCGTCTACTTAAACAACTAATTAAAACATTTATCTTAATTTCTAACACCTTCATTTTTGTTACATCTCAAAATGCTGCCTTTTAATTAGTACACAAACACAAAATTTATACAATTTTCTTATATATGTATATTAGAGTGTCCCTTATTTTGGAAATGTTGGAAATCTTGAGACGGTACCCGCTCATTTTTTTCCTTTTGACTTAAAAATAACTCAGGAAAAATTTTACGCCCCTAGGACCACGCCTTCCCTACGCGACGGGGCCTTAAAGAGCGGGGCCTAAAAAATCATTTTTCCATACAAACCAAAAAAATTTTTTTTTGATTTTTAATTTTTTTGTTATTAATTATTATATTACTTGGTTTGCTTATTCACGACAAAAAATTTGATTTTGGAGGGATAAGTCTTTCAGCGCTAAAAAATTTTTCGCAAAAAAAAAATTTGGGCGGCCGGGGTCCTACAGTAAAAAATTTTTAAAAAATATTTTTTTTTAGTTTTGACCAGCAACGGTTTTAGCTGCTATGTTGCTTTAAATGATATATATTCCAAAAAAAAAATTATTCATATCTGTGACATCTTTATCTTTTTCGAAAAAAAAAATTTTGAGCCGTAGGAATCCTACGGTAAAAAATTTTTAAAAAATATTTTTTTTTAGTTTTGAAAAGCAATGGTTTTAGTTTTTATGTTGTTTTTAATGATATATATTCCAAAAAAAATATTATTCATATTTGTGACATTTTTATCGTGTATCGAAAAAAATCATCAATGCATTTTTTACCCTTTTTTAGAACACGATTAAGATGTCACAGATACAAAAAATATTTTTTTATGAATATATATCATTTAAAGCAACATAGCAGCTAAAACCGTTGCTGGTCAAAACTAAAAAAAAATATTTTTTAAAAATTTTTTACTGTAGGACCCCGGCGGCTCAAAATTTTTTTTTGCGAAAAATTTTTTAGCGCTGAAAGACTTATCCCACCAAAATCAAATTTTTTGTTGTGAATAAGCAAACCAAGTAATATAATAAATAATAACAAAAAAATTAAAAATCAAAAAAAAAATTTTTTGGTTTGTATGGAAAAATGATTTTTTAGGCCCCGCTCTTTAAGGGCCCGTCGCGTAGGGAAGGCGTGGTCCTAGGGGCGTAAAATTTTTCCTGAGTTATTTTTAAGTCAAAAGGAAAAAAATGAGCGGGTACCGTCTCAAGATTTCCAACATTTCCAAAATAAGGGACACTCTAATGTATATATTTTTTTTGTTAGTAAATTGATATAAACGGCTTTTGAAAATCACCCTAAAATGGTGAAGATATTTTAAGTCAAGTCGACTATTTGCAACATTTCAAAATTTGTTCATAATTTTGAGAATGATAAAATAATTTAGAAATTTCTAAATTCAAAGTTTCCTATAGAAAATTTTATGCCATCGATATGTCGATAACAACAGAATTTTTTTAGAAAAATTTCTGTTATCGATATTTCGATAACTACAGAGCTTTCCTTAGAAATTTCTATTATCAATAGATTGATAACTAAAGAATTTTCTATAGCAAATTTTCTATTTGCGATGTATCGATAACTTCAAAATTTTCTGTTCCATTGATGACTATAGATTTTTCAAAAAAAAAAATTTCTGTTATCGATTCATCCATAACTACAAAATTTTCTATAAAAAATTTTCGGTTATCGATATATCGATAACTATACAATTTTCTATTAAAAAAATGTTCTGTATATTGGTAACTATAGATTTTTCTACAGAAAATTTTCTGTTATCGATATTTCGATAACTATAAAATTTTTTATAGAAAGTTTTCTGTTATCAATTTTTCGATAACTATAAAATTTTCTAAAGAAAATATTCGATTATCGATATATTGATAACTATAGAGAATTCTAAAGAAAATTTTTATTAATAGTTAACTATAGCATTTTTATAGAAATTGAATTGTTATCGATATATCGATAACTTTTGAATATTCAATAGAATATATTCTATTATCGATATATCGATGACTGAAGAATTTTCAAAAGAAAATATTCGTTATCGATAAATCGATAACTTTAGAAAATTTTCTGTTAGTGATATATCGATAACAATGGAATTTTCTTAATAAAAATTTCTGTTTCGATACATCGATAACTACGGAATTTTATTGATAACTACAAAAAATTTTCTGCTATCGATAACTACAGAATTTTCTGTTACAATATATCGATAGCTACACAATTTTCTATAAAATTTTTTCTGTATATCGGTAACTATAGAGTTTTCAATAGAAAATTTTCTGCTATCGATACATCGATAACTACACAATTTTCCATAAAAAGTTTTTTGTATATTAGCAACTATAGAGTTTTCTATAAAAAATTTTCTGTTTTCGATAACTATAAAATTTTCTATTGAAAGTTTTCTGTTATCAGTAAATCGATAACTATAAAATGATCTAAATATTCTATTACTGATATATCGATGACTATATTGATTTCTAAAGAAAATTTTCAGTTATCGTTTCTATAGATTTTTTTTTAGTTTCTGTAAAAAAATTTATAGTTATCGATATAATCGATAACAAAAAATTTTCTATAGAAAATTCTATAGTTATCGATAGAATCGATAAAAAAAAATTGTCTATAGAAAACTCTATAGTTATCGATATAATCGACAACAAAAAATTTTCTATAGAAAATTCTAAAGTTATCTATATAACCGATAACAAAAAATTTTCTATAGAAAATTCTATAGTTATCTATATAATCGATAACAAAAAATTTTCTATAGAAAAATCTATAGTTATCGATATAAACGATAACAAAAAATTTTCTATAGTTATCGATATAATCGATAACATAAAATTTTCTATAGAAAATTCTATAGTTATCTATATAATCGATAACAAAAAATTTTATATAGAAAATTCTGAAGTTATCGATATAATCGATAACAAAAAAATTTCTATAGAAAATTCTATAGTTATCGATATAATCGATAACAAAAAATGTTCTATATAAAATTCTATAGTTATCGATATAATCGATAACAAAAAATTTTTTATAGAAAATTCTATAGTTATCGATATAATCTATAACAAAAAAAATGTTCTATAGAAAGTTCTATAGTTATCGATATAATCGATAACAAAAAATTTCCTATAGAAAATTCTATTGTTATCGATATTATCGATAACAAAATATTTTCTATAAAAAATTCTATAGTTATCGATAACAAAAAAATTTCTATAATTTTCTACAGAAAATTCTATAGTTATCGACAACAAAAAATTTTCTATAGAAAATTTAATAGTTATCGATAACAAAAAATTTTCTATAGAAATTTCTATAATTATAGGTAAAAAAAAAATTCTATAGAAAATTCTATAGTTATCGATAACAAAAAATTTTCTGTAGAAAATTCTATAGTTATCGATAACAAAAAATTTTCTATAGAAAATTCTATAGTTATCGATAACAAAAAATTTTTCTATAGAAAATTCTATAGTTATCGATAACAAAAAATTTTCTATAGAAAATTCTATAGTTATCGATAACAAAAAATTTTCTATAGAAAATTCTATAGTTATCTATATAGTTATTTTCTTTAGAAAATTTTATAGTTATCGATATAATCGATAACACAAAATTTTCTATAGAAAATTCTATAGTTAGCGATATAATCGATAACAAAAAAATTTCTATAGAAAATTCTATAGTTGTCGATATAATCGATAACAAAAAATTTTATATAGGAAATTCTATAGTTATCGATATAATCCATAACAAAAAAATTCTATAGAAAATTCTATAGTTATCGATATAAAAATTTTGTATTGAAAATTCTATAGTTGTCGATACAATCGATAACAAAAAATTTTTTATAGAAAATTCTATAACACAAAAAAAAAACACGATAACAAAAACATTTCTATAGAAAATTCTATAGTTATCGATATAATCGATAACAAAAAGTTTGCTATAGAAAATTCTATGGTTATCGATATAATCGATAACAAAAAATGTTCTATAGAAAATTCTTTAGTTTTCGATATAATTAATAACAAAAAATTTTCTATAGAAAATTCTATAAATAGTTATCGATATAACTGATAACAAAAAAATTTCTAAAGAAAATTCTATAGTTAACGATATAATCGATAACAAAAGATTTTCTATATAAAATTCTATAGTTATCGATATAATCGTTAACAAAAAATTTTCTATAGAAAATTCTATAGTTATCGATAAAATCGATAACAAAAAATTTTCTATAGAAAATTCTATAGTTATCGATTAAATCGATAACAAAAAAAATTTCTATAGAAAATTGTATAGTTATCGATATAATCGATAACAAAGAATTTTCTATAGAAAATTCTATAGTTATCGATTTAATCGATAACAAAAAAGTTATCGAATACCAAAAATGTTTTTTTAATTTATCGAAAACTCCATTTAAAGCTTGAAATGCTGCAGAGTATCTAATATTCGACTCGACTCCATTAAAAATACTTTTCAGCATATTTCTTTAAATACATTTCTTAACGTAACCTGCACAAGGTTAGATAGGTGATTCTTTTTTTTTGGCTAATTTAATATATAGCTAAATATTCTATGACCAGCGTATATTCTATTCATTAGATTCCCGTCTTATATATTTATATGTTACCAGAAGACTAACAAGAATTAATGGTTTTTAGTGTGACACAATTACCAACTGACTACTGGCTAAAGATTGTCTTGTTTTTGGTGTCACTTAATACACCTTCTGTTTCTTATTCTTGTTATACTAGGACTTCATCTATTTCACCATTCATTTTCCTTGGCTAAAGGTCACATCTATAAGAAGACCATAATGAAATGAAAAACAAGAAAAAAATACGAAAAAATTAAATGACAAGGCCTAAAAATTACCTTAACTGCCAAAATACGATACAATTACACAACAACATAAAAATCTGAACCTAAAACAATATCTTGTAAAACTACCACTGGGGGAAGATTTTCTGTTACTGAAATGAGAAAAAAAATTCACTTCACACCCTTATTTGTGTGTGTGTTTGGACGTAAAAATTGTAATTTGGTACCATATGAAAACAACGTCAACGACGTAATTTTGCGACATTAAGTCGTGAAATTAATTTATGCCTGCAATTACGACGCGTCGTCAATAAAACACATTCATCTTGAGTACAAAAGTTAATTGGCTTTTGTTTTTCGTTCATTCAGGGCGTGCTCTTAACGTAAAAACGTTTGTTAGTCAATAATAGAAATAAAAAAAATTTAACTAAAATTACAGGATGTGCTGTAAGTAGGAAAACTGAGAGTTTATCAAGTCCTCAAGGATTTTCGTAAATTTAAAGGAATGTTACCCAATATCAGATATTTTTGCCAAACTAACTCTAGTAAAGGTTTTAACGTTTTTTAGAATTTGTATAAAAACGATTTTTGGAAATTTTTAGCAATGATCACCAATTTTTGATATTTTCGAACTAGAACTTTTAGTTAAGCTAGAAAATGCCAGTAAATAAAGTTTATTAAAAAAATTTATAAATAAATCGAAATTTATGAAGATTATCGCCAATTGCAGCTATTTTTGCTTTAGCACCTCTAGTTAAGGATTAATTTAAATTATTTTTTTTTTTAGAAAAAAAATCATTTAGTTACAAATAAAATTCTATAAATTTATAGCGGTGATGCCAATTTTTTTAAGTTTTTTTTTTCACTATTTCGCTATAAAAATGGATTTTTGGAATTTTTTTAGCGATGATAACCAATTTCAGATATTTTCGCTCTAACACATGTATCTAAGCTTTGAAATTCAATCTAAGTTTTTTAGTACAAAATCATATTGAAAATGGTTTTTGGAAATTTGTAGTGATAATTTGTTTCCTATTATTGCTATTTCCAGCTCACTCATAAAGTTTTTTTTAGAAAAATATCATATAAACATGAATTTTTAGACATTAATAGACATTTATATTGTTTGTCTAGCACCTCTAGTTGATGATTTAATTGCATTTAATTTTTTTTTTTTAAAAAGATCATATCAAAATGGGTATTTTGAAAATTTATAGCGATGATCCCCAATTTTTGCTATTTTTTTTCTAGCACTTTAAATGTAATCATAGTATGCAAGTAAAGTTTTTTTTAGAAAAAATAATATTAATAAAGAATTTTTAAAAATTCATAGGGATGATCACCAATTTTAGCTGTTTTTTTTTTATCAGATAAATGGATTTTTAGAAATTTATAGCGATGAAATTTTTGGTACTTTAGCTTTAGCACCTAAATTAAACCATAAAATGAGAGTAAAATTTTTCTAAAAAAAATTATATAAAATGGATTTTTTGAAATTTATAAGGGTGATCCTTAATTTTTGGTGTTTACGCTGTAAATCTATACTTGAGGATTTAATTGCAATTAAAGTTTTCCTAGTAAAAAAAATCTTTAAATTATAGATTTTTAAAAACTTATAATGATGATCACCAATTTCAGCTAATTTTACTCTTGCCCTCTAGTTAAGCCTTGAAATGCTAGAATTGTTTTTATTATACAAAAAATTCTTATAAAAATGGGTATAGCGATGATCTTCAATTTTTGCTATTTTGGTTGTACAACTATTTGATTCTCAATTAAAACTTTCTTTAGCTATGGCACCTCTAGTTAAGCAATAAAATGGAATTTAAGTTTTTCAAAATGTATAGCGATGATACAAAAAAATTATCAAAAAATTAATTTTTGGAAATTTATAGCGTTGATCCTCGAATTTCATCTTTTTTCGCTGTATCACTTCTGGTTTAGGATATAATTGCAATTGAAGTTTTTTAGAAAAAATTTATATAAAAAAATTAATATATATTGAAATTTATAGCAATGATCGCCAAATTTCAGCTTTTTCGCTTTAGCACCTTTAGTTAAGTATTTAATTGCAATTAAATTTTGTAAAAAAAATTCATATGAAACTTTTTTTTTTGGAAATTTTTAGTGATGATCTCCAATTTTTGCTACTTTGGCTGTAGCAAAACTTTTCAATATAAAATAAATAAAAATTCTTCGAGCTCGAGGCCAGTTTTCTCTTATGAAGAAATATTCTTTTATTCCATTCCAATATTTCGATTCTCTTTGAGAATCATCATCAGGGGATTTAATGAATTTTTTATGCACACAAAAACTTAAAAATTCACTAAATCCCCTGATGATGATTCTCAAAGAGAATCGAAATATTGAAATGAAATAAAGAATATTTATTTATAAGAAAAAACTGGCCTCGAGCTCGAAGAATTTTTATTTATTTATAATAAAAAAAAATCATATAAAAAATTTATACGGTTGATCTCCAATTTCAGTTTTTTTTACACTTGCACCTCCAGTATGTTATTAAAGTGTTTAAGAAAAATTCACATAAAAAATAATTTTGTTAGAGCTAAAATTGCAATTTTAGCTCTAACGCTGCTATTAAAGTCATTAAACGTACACAGAAAAAACGAATTGGTATATTGACCCCAATATTTGTGAATAGAATTAATTTTTTCACTGAAAGTGCTTCTATACTGAAATTTGATTTTCAGTATAGGATTTTTTTCTAAAAACTTTACTTACACAGAAAATAAAATCTCAAATTTAAATCAACAATCATCAACCAAACATTTAGTAAAAACGGCCGCCTGTTAGCCCATAATAAAAAACTTTAATTTGTCTTTAACAAACTCAGTCAAGTAATTTTATTTCAAAATTCTTTTATCATGTCAATAAAAAGAGTTTGCTGAAAAAAAAAATCATTTATCAGATCAAAAAATTGAAAAAAATAAGATTTTTTACTTTTGTCAGATCAATAAATTGTGTCTGTGTTTGATGAATTTCTTTGTGGAAAAAAAAAACAAAATTCTTTTTTCAACAATCAAAATTTACAAACATTTGTTGATATTTCAACAAATGTTTGTAAATTTTGATTGTTGAAAAAAGAATTTTGTTTTTTTTTTCCACAAAGAAATTCATCAAACACAGACACAATTTATTGATCTGACAAAAGTAAAAAATCTTATTTTTTTCAATTTTTTGATCTGATAAATGATTTTTTTTTTTCAGCAAACTCTTTTTATTGACATGATAAAAGAATTTTGAAATAAAATTACTTGACTGAGTTTGTTAAAGACAAATTAAAGTTTTTTATTATGGGCTAAAAGGCGGCCGTTTTTACTAAATGTTTGGTTGATGATTGTTGATTTAAATTTGAGATTTTATTTTCTGTGTAAGTAAAGTTTTTAGAAAAAAATCCTATAAAAATGGATTTTTTAAAACTTTTAGCCATGATCCGTAATTTTTGATATTTTTACTCCAGCACCTCTTCAAAGAACTAATTAATTGAATCCACAGTCTCCCAGTTGTAGTGTTTGTTGTCGACGCCTTAGCTAGTTCAGCCACCTATAGAAGAAAATCTCGCACCACTACTTAGTTAGATAACGTTTCTTATTTACATGTTTTATAACGTTTGCCAATGAGGATTTGTAAAGACTCAAACATTTTATCAATTTACAAAACCCTTCTCTTTTCCTCTCACATGTTTTAGCAGAGCATATTTATATACAAGTGTTATAAAAGTACAATAAACGGCTTTTTAGTGTAATTATTTGTTGATATGCTTCAGGTAAGTGGCTAAACGCTAAGCCCAGCGAACAAGATTTTCAGCGTTCAAATCTTGGTGGATAAGAAAAAAAGAAGATAAGAATAAAAGAAGAAATTTATAAAAATAGAGAATAGCAAACAAATTGTGAGTAAATAAAAATAAATTAAATAAAAGCAAATAATAACAAACAAAAAATTAAATAATTTTTTTTCTTATTTTGCAAATAAAAAAAAATATTATTGATGACACCGCTTCATCAAATTGATGACACGTTACATAGGAAGAAAAATGATGTAACATTTCATCATTTTGATGTAAGTTTTTATCAATACGAAGAAGCTTTTTCTCTGAGTGTAGAAATTAATTAAAGTTTTAAAAACAATCACATAAAACTTAAAAGCTTTTAGATAAAAAAAATCATACAGAAATTGATTTTTTTAAGTTTACAGAGATGATTGCCAATTTCAGCTATTTCCGATCAAGCACCTCTAGTCAAAGATTTAGTTGCAACTAAAGTTGTCTGGAAAAAATTCATATAAAAAATAGATTTTTTAAAATTAGTACCGACAATACCTAATTTCACCTATTCACGTTTTACCACCTCTAGTTAAGTCATTAAATTCTAGTAAATTTTCGTTTTTTTAGAAAAAATTAAAGTTTTTTTTTTGGGAAAAATTTATATAAAAATGGAATTTTGGAATTTTATAGGGTTGATCACCAATTTCGGCTGTTTTTTGCACTAGCACCTCCAGTTAGTAAAGTTATTAAAAAAATACTTATTAAAATGTATTTTTGGATGATCGTTAATTTCAGCTATTTTCGTTTTAGCACTTCTATCTAAGGAGTTATTTGCAAATTAAGGTCTGTAGAAAAAAAATCCTTAAAATTATACACACAAAAAAAAAACTTTGTCAAATTACCAGGAAAAGTCTCGTAATCCCATTTTACCAATATTTGACAGTTTCCTTGTTTTTTAACAAACAAATTTGGATCGAAATTTAATTTTTTTTTGTAATTTTACAATTTTTTTTTTGTAATTTTGCAAATTTCCAAGATAATTTTTCAAAAAAATCTAGTGAATTCACAAGAATTCCTTGTAATTTTAATTGCGCCAAAAAACTGAAAATTTTAATTTACAGTTTTATTGGTAAAAAGTTTGAAAAATTACAAAATTATTGGTAAAAAGCTTGTAAAATTACTAGGAATTCTCGTAAAATTGGAGGTAGCAAAAAATCTAGTAAAATTACGAGACCTCTTTGTAAATTTTATCGTGTCAAAAAATTTGTAAATTTACAATTTTATTGGTAAAAACCTTTTAAATTACAAACTTATTGGTAAAAAGCTTGTAAAATTACTAGGAATTTTTGTCAAATAGAGGAAGCAAACAAAAAATAGTTACAAATTTTTCTTGTAATTTTACAAGTTTTTTTTTTTTGAGTGTAAGAAAGAAACAAACATAGAAAAATTGATATGCCACTTTTTCACAGCAATTTAAATTGTCTTGTATATTAAAAATGCGTGAAATTTTTTTAACAATTTCCGTATAATTCCGTGAAAGTAGAACAGAGTACTATGCTTTAAAAGTTTTTCTTCGTAGCCGGCCTTTGGCCCGGCTTAGGAATTACAAACTCCATAAAGTAATTTAGCGGCTTCGCTAAACCCACCCTCTCTTCAGGAACCAAAGGTTATGACCACAATTGCTTTGGACTTACTCCCCATAATGTGAATGGGGGTTATGACCGAAAAAAGTTCGTTCGTAGTCCCAACAGGGAACGGACATTATCCCCATTGGGATTGTGACCGTTTTGGAAACGGTTATAATCCCCACAACTATTACGGGAATTATGACCGTGATGAATTCGGTCATAATCCCCATATCCGTTATGGGGGTAATGTCAGTGGGGATTATGTCCTGTCACCGAAATATTATGTAACATTTCATCAAATTGATGTAACTTTTTATCAATACGAAGAAGCTTTTTCTCTGAGTGTAGCACCTCTGGTTAAGAAATTAATTAAAGTTTTAAAAACAATCACATAAAAATTTTAGGTTGTTAGAAAAAAAAATCAATCAAAATTGATTTTTTGAAATTTATAGGGATGATCACCAATTTCAGCTATTTTCGATCAAGCACCTCTAGTTAAAGATCTAAAGTTGTCTGGAAAAAAATTCGTATAAAAAATAGATTTTTGAAAATTAATACCGACAATCCCTAATTTCAGCTATTCATGTTTTACCACCTCAAGTTAAGTCATTAAATGCTAGTAAATTTTTTTTTAAGAAAAAAAATTATAATAAAATGAATATTTGGAAATTTATAGCCATGATCTCAAATTTTTTTCATTTTTGCTCTTAAACCTCTAGTTAAGGATTTAATTGCAAGTAAAGTTTTTTTTTTTTTGGAAAAATTTATATAAAAATGGAATTTTGTAAATTTATAGGGTTGATCCCCAGTTTCAGCTCTTTTTGGCACTAGCACCTCCAGTTAGTAAAAAAATACATATTTACATTTTTTTTTGGTTGAGCGCTACTTTTAGCTATTTTAGCTATAGCACCTTTAACTAAGGAATTAATTGCAAATAGAGTTCTGTAGAAAAAAGTTTTTAAAATTAAAGTTTTTGATTTTTAAAGCAATGATCATCAATTTTTGCTATATGAGCGCTAATCCTTCTTATTAAGCCATTAAATGAAAGTAAAGTTATGTTTGGAAGTTTATAGCGAAGATTCTAAATTTTTGGTTATTTTCTCTCCAACAACTCTAGTAAAGCCATGAAAGTTTATTAACTTATTGAGATGATGACCAATTTAAGCTATTTATTCTTTGTCTTAATACTTTTTACTTACCCTGTTTTTATTATGTCTTGTGGTCTTTATTATTAAAAATATCAAAGCAACAAAAAAATCCTCTTATTTCCATAATTTTTCGATTTTTATGCACAAAGAACAATATTTTTGTTATAATTAGTTTCACATACTCGTGTACTCATAGAAAAAAATATTCGAAAATTGCCATTTCCAAGACTGATATTATGTAGCAACCAACCACTTAATTGGGTGCAAAAATTTGTACACACCAAAAATAAAATATAGAAAAAAATAAAAAAATATTTTTATATTTTCAACACATATGCTGCAAGCTAAATAAAACACGTTTTTGTCTGAAATGAAATTTTTTCTGGAGACCATAAAAATTATGGTTAAACTACGTAAACCAATTAAAATTGAACAAAATCGTTCATACACCAAAACACCAACAATGTATCTAAAAGTACCTGTACTTTGTGAAATTTCTCCCCATGAAAAAGAAGTATTTTTTTTGGTCATTGTCCATACCACATTATGATGATACCTTAAATCATTTCAAAAATAGATGAAACTTTTTGGTTATTTCCTTTATTGCATCTTCCATATGGGGGGCGTATTTTTTTTTTTATTTTGTTATTATCATAATGTCTCTAGTTTTTATATGTAGAATAATATTATCATTTTATTTTTATCATTATTACTTTATGGCATAACTATGTTATGGACATGTTCAAAAGGTATTTTTCCATCCTAGATACAATTTAGTTATGCCAGGATTTACTTTTAGTTTCAGTTGACCATTTTTATGAGTCTGAGGTATGGTACAATCTCTTGGTATAAATGTTTTTTTTTTATTATATCATTATAATTTGTTATGATGTTACTGCCGTTACTAATTTGTAATATGACCATTTTGCGGTATTGTATTGAATATTATTATTAGAAGGACATGTTTATATACTTAATTTTTCGCAAAATTTGTTTTTATGATTATTTTTATAACACTGTGTGACGGTGAAAAAGTAACCTGGGTTTTGACCATCAATTTTACATAATTCGGGCATGCTGATTCCAATGGTCCAAGCCATTTTGAAATCTAAGGTACAGTTTTTTCGCAAAACGTCTTTAAAGTTTTTCACGTCCCCGTGAAGTTTTTTGAATAAAAAATATTTTGTGTGCGGAAAAGTCAGTCGTTTATAGTTGAAATTAAAGGATTATATCTGTAACTACATTTTAACTACAAATTCCGCTACTAAAAGTTTAAAACTTTAACAGTGTTTCGCGTTTTATCCCATTTTTTCTCATTTTTTAGCATTTTCGCGATTTTAAATGCCTAAATAAATTCCGACCTAAACAACCGTTTCAGCTTAGTATATTTGCACCAAAGGAAATATATTCCCATTAAAATATTTTTCATTTATCAATCGCATAGCACTAAAATTGCGCGATTTGTCAAAATTTCTCTATGACAGCATCACTTTCCAACAGGACCACAAGGTCCAGATTTTGATATATTGTGTAAAAACCTCAAAAAAGTATTTGTGCCAAATTTCAAACAAAAATGTTTTCATCTTAAAAAGTTTTAATAAAAAAACATTTATTTCGCCCTACTAAATTATATTAAACAAGTGTTTTATTTAAATTAGTAGTATTTAGTACAATGTTTTCCTTTTGTTTTTGTAATTAAAATTTAATAATTTAATTTAGTAAGGTGAAATAAAAGTTTTTCTACAATAACTTTTGAAGTTGAAAACATTTTTGTTTGAAATTTGACACAATTACTTTTTTGAGGATTTAACATAATATGTCAAAAGCTGGACCTTGTGGTCATCTTGGAAAGTGATGCAGTCATAGAGAGATTTTGACTAATCCCTCATTTTTGGAGTGATGCGCTTGATAGTTGAAACGTATTTTCATAGAAATATATCCCATTTGGTGCATTTAAACTAATCTGAAGCGGTTGTTTAGGTCGGTATTTACTTAAGCATTTAAAATCGCGAAAATGCTAAAAAATTGGAAAAACGGGATAAAACGCGAAATATCACTTGAATTTGAAACATTTGATAGCGGATATGGTACTTAAAATTTAGCTACAGTTACAGTCCTTCAATTTCAATTGCAAAAGAGGGACTTTTTTGCATACAAAAACTTTTTTATTTCAAAAAGTTCACGGGGACGTGAAAATCTTTGAAGACATTTCGCGAAAAAACTGTACCTTAGATTTAAAAATGGTTTGCACCATTGGATTCAGCATGTCCGAAATATATAAAATTGATGGTCAAATGTCAGGTTACTTTTAACATCCAAGATTTTGTCACGCTGTGTAATAATAGTTACGAAATTGCCAAATGAATTTGTAGTTAAGATATAATAATAATAAAGATTTTAAATTATGAACTAAATGAGAATCACAACGCATCAACTTTGTGTTATTGTCAATTTTGTATAATAGGAAGAAAATTTTTTTGAGTGGAAACAATATGTCTATGAGCAAATCCATGGGAAACTTAACTGACGGATCACTAATTTTGTTTAGTTTTGGTTATTTGATATTTTTATTTTTAAACATATTTTTGAACGTATTTTTAGCAAATTATTTTTTAATTTTACAGAAATAGTTTGCTGTCATCTTTTTTTAAGAAAACTTTTTCAAGTTTTTTTTTTTCAAAATGTTAATTTTTTTCGTTTTTTCGATTGAGACTAATAAATAATTGACAAAATTAAAAAAAGATAATTTTTTTTTAAGTTTAAATTTCAAGGTTGGCAATCGAAACGAATAACGGTATCGATATCGGTATTGGTATCGTTTTTTTATTTATTTCGGTATCGGTATCGATTACGGTATTTGAGTTGAATCGGTTACGGTATTACCGATACCGAAACGTCGATACCGGTACGTACCGGTATTATCGAAAAAAATGCTAAAAATATAAAAAACGCATAAAAACTTAAAAAAAATATTTTTTTTTTCAATTTTAATACTAAGGACCATGTCATAGACTCAATTCCGTTCGGAAGTGGAATAAGTGGTTTACTCGTAAAACGCAAAGCAAATATTTTTTTCGGAATGAACCCACTTTTATGCAATTCAATTCCACTTTGATTTTTGAAAGTGATTTCATTCTGAAACAAGTAAAAAAGTTAAATTCGGCCTTGCCGAATGTAGTGATACCCTCCACAATTTCAAAAAGATTATTGCAAAAAAACTTTATTTAAAATGAAATTACTTTTGAAAAAAAAAAATAAAAAATTTTGAAAAAAAATTTCCGCGAAAAAAAATTTTGGTAAAAAAAAATCCGCTATTTTTTTCTTTTTTTGTCAAAAAATATGTTCGTAGTTGTTTAAATACCATTTGGTGTTCAATTATGTTTACATATGTCAACCAGAAGCCGAATTAAAGCATTTTGTATTTTTAGGTTATGTTGAATGTTCAAATTTTTGAGGTGTGCTTACATTTTCGTTCATAACTTTTGAACCGCTGAACCGATATCGCTCAAATGCAATACCAAACTTCTCGGGAGAACTTCCAATAAATATGTTAAGTTTCAGTAATCTCTGTGCAATATTTTGTCCGTGATAGCATTTTCCACAGACAGACAGACGGACATCGCTAGAATGTCTTAAAATCGATCGGGCATCATGAATATATATACTTTATGGGGTCCCAGAACGATATTTAGATGAGTTACAAACGGAATGACAAACTTATATACCCTCCATCACTAAGTGGAGGGTGTAAAAAATAATATTCGTTTTGCGTTTTATAAGTAAACCACTTTTTTCAAATCCGAACGGAATTGAGTCTGTGACATGCCCCTAAAACACGTATTTACGTAATTATTTTTAGCAATTTTGCTAAAATGCCCTTAAAAATGTGAAAAAAAATTCAAATAGCGTTTTCTTAGGGGGTCGGCGGGGACGTTGCTGGACCACACTTACAAAAGAGGGCGGTCCAAAAAAATTTAATTTTCTTATCCCCTTGATCAAAGTGCACGACTTTGAAGTTATTCTGACATAAAAATGTTTCATTTGTTAAAGAAAAGTAAAAAAAAAAAATGTAAAAAAAGGAGAAGAGTTAAATTCGACTTACAATTAGCTGAATCCATGAATATCCACGGTGCCCTCTTAAAGTGATAGTTAGTTTTCTAACTTAAAAAAAATTAACAATTTTGATTAGAAATATTTTATTTTGAGTAAAAAACTTTTTTTAGTCATTTTTGAAAAAAAAAAAATTACAACATTTTTTTTGAGTGTAAATTTTTTTTCGAGTGTAAGTTTTTTTTGCTTAATTGTAAAAATATTTGTGAGTGACAAAAATACTTTGTAAAATAATTTTCGGACGTTTTTTAACACGTGAACTAAAAGTGAAACCAATTTTAAATTTACGGTTTTGTTAATAACACTGTAAGTAGGTGAAAATGACACACCAAAACGCCGAGACACGTCAACCTAATTTTGGGTCGTAGAATGCAGTGGTGTACCCCGTTTTGAAAAGTTACCTCAAAATCCTGTGATATTTCGATTTAAAAATTGTGGTAGATTTAAGGCGATTTTTCATTTTATTTGAATGAAAAAACTTAAAAAACTTGTTAAAAACTTGTTATTTGTCAAAATTTATATCTAGATATAATGGACGTCCATTTTCAAGCGGATATGGAACAATACTAGCTCTTATTTTGATGAACTTTATAATTTTTTTTTGGATTTATTCAATTTTTACTCTACATTTGCAAATTTAAAACCGAAATATCTCGTTATTTTGGATTCTATGACCCAAAAATAAGTTGGGGTGTCTCGGCGTTTTTGTGTGTCATTTCAAAAGTTTAAATTTTACTTACAGTGTAATTTTTGAACCACGAAGTCCTATAAATATTAAAAAAAAATCCTTGGGCACCCACATCGCGGATTATATAAAAATCTCCAAAAAAGTAAACTATACTAAGGGGTTCAGAAAGTTTCTATTGAGAGTCTAAATGATTTCAAAAAAATTTCGTGAAAATCAATAATTTTCTTCCGCTCCCGCATAGCGGTTGAAGTATGATTTTTTTTTTGGAAATTTTTACTAAATCCACGATGTGGGTGCCCAAAGAATTTTTGATTTTTATGAGACTTCCAAAAGGCTTTTGGAGTACGATTTTTCATTTACAAAAACCAAAAAAATTAAAAATTTTCTATTAATTTTTTTTATTTGTAAAAAAAACATGTTTTTTCAGGAAAAACCGTTTCAATACCGGTACGTACCGGTACCGAAGGAAAAGGTTTTTGGATACCGGTATCCGATACCAAAACTGAGTTTCGGTATTGGTATTGGTACCGGTATTCAATTTAAAGGGTTTTGAAACGGATAACGGTATTGAAAAGGTATCGATTGCCAACATTGTTAAATTTAGAAAAAAAAGATCAGTTTTCATGACAACAAAATTTCTAAAAAAATGTTTTTAGAAAATATCTTAGCAGATTTCTCTGCTGTTTTGACAGATTTCTCTGCTGAGTTCACCCAAATAATCATGACAGATTTTCAGCAAACCGTGTCTGCTTAAATCAGCAGATTTCTCATATGGCTCAAAATGGATGTATTTTCAGTAGATTTATCTGCTGATTGGACAGAGAATTTATTTTGAGTGTAGCAAAACCATTTGGTTTATTTACAAGTTTTCTCTCTTATCTAAACGCAGCTTTAAAATACTCTAGAAATTTCTCAAAATTGAAATACACAGAAAAAAAAAAAACAAGTAAGAGTGTTAAATTCGGCTGTCCCGAATCTTTTATACACTCAAAATAAAGTCTATGTCAAATCAGCAAAAAAATCTGCTGAAAATATACCCATTTTGAGCCATATGATAATATATAATCTGCTGATTTTAGCAGACATGGTTTGCTGAAAATCTGTCAAGTTTATCTAGGTGAAATCAGCAGAGAAATCTGTCAAAACAGCAGAGAAATCTTCTAAGACATTTTCTAGAAAATTATTTTTTTTAGAAATTTTTTTTTATTTTAAAAATTAAAAATACATTTTTCTGTAAAATTAGCAATATAAAAACACTCATTATTTTTAGTTTTGTCAATTAGACTACTCTAAATTTTCTAAAGTATTTTGGCCTCATAAACACGAATCTGGCATCAGAAAATCTCGCCTTCTCGAGATATAGGCCTTTTCATTTGTTGTGGTCCAAGCCCTCAAAACAGCAAACAGAATCAGTAAAAACGCAGTAAAGTTGCTGTTATTTTGTAAAACTGAATGAAAGAGATGTTAGTCAAAATATCCATTTTTGCAGAAAAATCTGCTGAAAATTTGCTTAATCAAACTGAAAGTCATTTAACAGATTTTTTGACAGTGTTTTTCTTTTGGGTGTTCCCTCCAAAATGTAAAAAAAGTGACATGACATAATACCCACGGACATAATCCGTATTTCCTTTATGGGGATTATGGCCAAATTCATTTCGGTCTTTTGCCGGGCTTAGGGATTACAAGCTCCATAAATAAGTTTAGCAGCTTCGCTAAACCCACCCTCTCTGCAGAAAACGGGGATTATGACCAAAATTCCTTTGGACTTACTCCCCATTATGTGAATGGGGGTTATGACCGAAAAAAGTTCGGTCGTAATCCCAACAGGGAACGGACATAATCCCCATTGGTATTGTGACCGTTTTGGAAACAGTGATAGTCCCCACAACTATTATGGGGATTATGAACGTGATGACTTCGGTCATAATCCCCATTTCCGTTTTGGGGGTAATGTCCGTGGGAATTATGTCCTGTCACCGAAAATAATAATAAAAAATTCCAGGATCATTTGTTTTTTTTTTTGGGTTGGGGGACAACTTCCTCCCTTGCGATAGATGTTATGAAATGGATTTATTATGATTTTGACAATTAATCCAATTAAAATACATTGTTTTATATCCACGCCCACAAAAGGGGGGGGGGGGCGGGTAAATATTTGTTTATTATACCCTCCACTCTAGTGATAAAGGGTATATATAAGTTTGTCATTCCGTTTGTAACACCTCGAAATATTGGTCTAAAACGCCATAAAGTATATAAATTCATGTTCCTCGTTCGATTCTAAGACGATCTAGCGATGTCCGTCCGTCCGCCCGTCCGTCTGTCTGTTGAAAACACGCTTACTTTTGAAAGACTTTACGGAGACTCCTGAAGTTTGGCATATATGTTGCGCATTTACCTGGTCAAGTTGGTATTGCAATCCAGCGAAATCGGTCCAGTGGTTCAAAAGTTATGAGCAAAAGACTGAATTTCTGCAAGGGTTTTTCGTGAATTTACGAGATAAAAAACACGCTAACTTTCGAAAAGCAATTCTTAGGATGCTAAAGCATGGCATATATATTTGTCGTTCCCCAGGCCAGGTTTGTATTGAATTTCAGCCAAATCGGTTCAGTGGCTCAAAAGTTATTAGCAAAACCGTGAATATCAGATTAGTTTAACCTTAAATTCACGTGCTGAAACCCCATTAAACATGTTTTAAAAACATTAGTAAGTCACAAAAATATTTTAGAACGTATTTTTGTCTCTAAAAAATATTTTTACACAAAAAAAAAAATACACTCGAAAAAAATGTTACACTCAAAAAAATTTTACAATCAAAAAAAATTTTACACTCAAAAAAAATTTAGTAAATTATATATTTTTTTTTTAATTACTGAAAAAAGCTTTTTACACAAAATAAAATATCAATAATCAAAAATTTGATTTTTTGCACGATATAAAATTTACTATCACTTAAAAAGGGCATTGTGGTGGGTATTCATTGATTCGGTTAACAATAAGTCGAATTTAACTCTTCTACTTTTTTACATATTTTTTTTACTTTCTGCAACAAATGAAACCTTTTATGTCAGAATAACTTCAAAGTCCTGCACTTTGATCAAGGGGATAAGAAAATTACAGTTTTCTCGGTCCGCCCCCTTTTGTAGGTGTGGTCCGGCAACGTCCCCGCCGACCCCCTAAGAAAACGCAATTTAATTTTTTTTTTTCACATTTTAAAGTGCATTTTAGCAAAAATGCTAAAAATAAATACGTCAATACGTGTTTTAGTATTAAAATTGAAAAAAAATTTAAGTTTTTATGCGTTTTTTATATTTTTAACATTTTTTTCGATAATACCGGTACGTACCGGTATCGACGTTTCGGTGTAGGTAATACCGTAACCGATACCGAAATAAATAAAAAAACGATACCAATACCGATATCGATACCGTTATTCGTTTCGATTGCCAACCTTGATTATTTGTTAAAAACAAGGAAAACTGTCTAATATTGGTCAAATGGGATTACGAGATTTTTTCTAGTAATTTGACAAGGTTTTTGTTTTGAGTGCATAAGATATATTTGTGGCAAACTTCGAAAGTCTATCTCTTTTATTTTGGACTGTATCGTGTCCTCTGCAGGCAGAGAAACAGACGGACAGACCGACGGACATCACTAGAATTTCTTAAAATCGATCAATTATATAGGTATACCTGTACCTATTTAAAGTATTTAAATTATTAAAAAATGAAACAATGAAAAAAATAACAAAAAATTAAATCAAATTTCTTTATTAGCTAAATATATGTTTGAAATTATAATTTCTTCGTTTTTGATTGACAAGTTAATTGAATTTCTTGGAAAAACTACTAATTAACAATGCAGTCTTTATGTTTTCATAACACAAGTATGAAAAAGATAGCGTAAAAAATAGTAAAAACTTACAAAAATCCTTTTTTGTTTTTTTTTTTTTTAATTTTACCCACAAAAAAAAAACAATCTCAAATGAAAATTATCATAACAAAGACAGAAGACTACGAAAACAATATCAAAAATGTACAGGAAAAAAAAATTGTACTACCAAAAATTGTTATATTTTGTTTGATTGACGTCTTACAACTAACAAGATTTTTTGGAAGACATGATATGAAGAAAATTAACAGACAACAAAAAAAGAAGAAAGAAAATTGTTTCTTTTACTTACAACAATGTGAAATAAAATTTTCAAATATTTAAAACAAGGAAAACATTTTTGATTGGAAATTTTGTTGATGTTTTTGTCAGTTTTTCTTTTTTTTCAAGATAATTTAAAAAATTTTCTATCAACTTTTAATTAGCCTATGAACAAAAAGTTTTTTTTATAGATTTGTTTTTTCGGTTTTTAGTTTAAGCCTTAAAATTTTATATAAATACATGAAACTTTTTTGATTAGCATTAACAAATTTGTTGAATATGGGAAAAGTAAAATGTATATATTTGACTAATGCACTTAAAACCTTGAAGTTTGTTTAAAATTCTCTGACATTTTTTAAAAAAAATTTCTAAATTCTAAGATTTTTTTCTCATTTTCCGTGCTGGGGGATCCTAGGTTAAAATTTTAAATTTCTAAATACATTTTTTTAGGAGATCGCAAAAGTACCAAAGTAGAAATGTTTACCCAATTTTACTTTTATAGAATTAAAACATCCAATAAAACTTTCTTGAGAATATTTTTTTTTCGCTGAAGGATCCTACATTCTTAATATTACGTTTACATTGGCGATTGTTTAAGAACATTTTAAAAAGTACCAAAGTAATTTTTTTTGTTAGAATATTTTTTTTTGCTGTATGAACCTACATTCGTAGTTTTAGGTTTCTTAAGCAATTATTTCAGAATGTAGAAAAAGTAAGTACAATTTCTTACTCGTTTTACGCGTGTAAATCGGATTTGCTAAAAGGTCTTTTATTATTTTTTTAAGGAGCTTAAAAAGTACTAAATTACCTACACTTGTTAACTATCTTAGAATCAAAACTTTCTAAAAAATTATTTTGTCAGATAGTTTTTTTGATTGATGATCCTACATTTCAATTCCTAGGACCATTATTTCACGAAATAAAAAAAGTACCAAAACTTAAAAAAGTACCAATGCTTAATTTTTTACTCTTTTACCCCATTAAAATTGAAATTTCAAAAAGGTACTTTTTGGAATGTTTACACTTTTTTTGCTTTTTCGAAATTCTAGGACCAAAAAGTATCAAAGTCAAATGTTTTACGCGTTCACCACATTAAAATATAAATTTCTAAAAGGTACTTCTTTTAGAATGTTTACACTAAAAAAAAAACTGGTAAAATTAAAAGAAAAACTTGTAACTTTTTTCTGTTTGCTACCTCCTATTTAACAAAAATTCCTAGTAATTTTACAAGCTTTTTGCCAATAATTATGTAATTTTACAAGGTTTTTACCAATAAAATTATAAATTTACAAATTTTTTGACAAGATAAACTTTACAAAGAGGTTTCCTAATTTTACTAGATTTTTGCTACCTCCTGTTTCACGAGAATTCCTATTAATTTTACAAGCTTTTTACCAATAGTTTTGTAATTTTACAAGCTTTTTACCAATAAAATTGTAAATTTACAGTTTTTTGGCGCAATTAATATTACAAGGAATTCTAGTGAATTTACTAGATTTTTTTTTGTAAAATTATCTTGAAAATTTGTAAAATTACAAAAAAAAGTTGTAAAATTACAAAAAAAAATGTAAATTTCTATCCAAATTTGTTTGTTAAAAAACAAGGAAAACTGTCAAATATTGGTAAAATGGATTACGAGACATTTCCTAGTAATTTGACAAGATTTTTTTTTTGTGTGTAGGTGCAGATGGCAGATTTGGATGGCAGATTTGGATTTAGGAGTGCAAAATCTATAAGAATCAGTTGGATATTTCACTGGGAGGTTTTTGTTGTCGAACAGCGTTATTATTTAGAAATAACTCGAAATCATTATCAGCTTGGATTTTCGTGTTAAAAATGTTTCTTTTGTTTAACAAAAATTAAAAAAGGGGGAACTTTTTCCCCCCTAGTCCGATTTTGCCCATCTCCGAACTTAACCAGCCTACACTTAAAAAAAAAAGTTTGTAAAATGACATAAAATCTCCGTGATTTTACGGGGCAGGTTTTGTAAAATATGTACTAGCAAGAATCCCCGTAAAGTTACGGGGATAATTTGTAAATTGATTTAACAAAAGAAAATGTAAATTTACAATTTTTTTTGTAAAATATCATCTTCGAGGTGAACATTTTTTTTTTGTAAATTTGCAAAAAATTTGGTAAATTTACAAAACAAAATTGTAAACTTACAGAAAAAGGTTGTTATTTTACAAGGAAAAATAGAAAATGAAAAAAATAAATTATGGATTAACAAATTATTTGGTTAAACTACTGTTTTTTATGCAAAAAACTTGTATATCAGGAAATCTTTTTTAAATTTCAACTCAGTGAAACTGAAATAAATGTTATGAAAAACCGGCAGGTTTTGGAATTAAGAAAAACTGTAAATGCAGTTGTGTAAACAAGACCTTGAACCATCACTGAGCAATGTTTAAGGATTACCCGACTTGATCCGTAAAAGTTACAGAGGGTTAAAGTTGAAAAATCGATAAAAATGGCTTGAAATAATCAATAGTTTTTACATTCTTTCGCTTTTTTTTTTAAGTTCTCCTTATATTTCAATCTTTTCCGGCATAACACAAAGTCAGTACATATAAGAGATTATTTGAATGTTGGTTTGGTAGATGCTTCATCGCTTGGTAAGAAGTTATAAGACGGTTAAATTTTGAAACCAAAAATTAAGAGTTTTTAAATTTTCGAGGTTTTTTGATCAGGGATTTCGGCCCCCTCTATAAAATGAAAAAAGTTGAACTAGAGTTGGTAGCTGTTGTAATTTTTAACATTTTGGAATTAATCCTGTTAATGTGCCACGAATAGTTAGGGAGTGTCAGCAGATCAAAGTTTGCAAGAAAAAACGTAATTTTTTTAAAATACCAGTTTTTCGCGAGGCACATTCGCGGTTTCATTCGAAATTTGGTGGACTCTTGCGTAAACCGAGTTTTTTGTGAGTTTACTTAAAAAAATCAGTGGCGGGTTTATAAAAAATAAATTGCAAAAATTTTATGGCATTTTTGAAAATTGTGCGAAATTTGCAAATCTGTTTCCTATTTTTTTTAGTAGCAATTAATGCATCATGTTCATTTTAATACACCAAAAAACGTGCCTTAACGAGTAGAACTGATTTGCTTTTTGACTTTTTACTTTAAGCCATTCTGAGCGGAAAGCGTGATGATTTTATCTAAACCTGTTTTGATCTGGCACATCCAAGGCTTTACACGAAATCGGATGAAATTTTTTTTAAATGAAAGCCCACTTGACGTGTCATCATAAAACCAGAGACGGGTTAAAACATTTTGATGATTATAGATTTTTTGGACCATATTAAATTTTCTTATTATAAAAAAGCATCACCGATTTTTTTAAACACTGGTACAATGATACGATTTTCAGTGATTTTTTTTTCAGTAAAACCAACGCGCATTGCCTAAATATGTTATAAAAAATTGTGAAACTTTTCTTTTACCGCGAATTAATCGCGATTTTAGGCACTTAGATATTTTTTTTTTAAATCGTTTGGTCATTAAAGGGTTAAATTTATATCATATATCTTAGAAGAAATGATGTATCCTGGCATGTTTTAATAACGCATGCAACAAATGTGTAGGAAAAAAAATCTTTAAAATATTTTTAAGATTTTTAAAACCGCTAAATCTTAAAACCGCCATAACTTTTGACCCCCTTGCGCGATTTAATTGACGCGAACGAATTTCTTATTCTTAAATAGCTTCTAATATTTATGCCAACTTTCATCGATGTGCTATCAAAACAAAAATCACATCTTTTTTACCTCAAAATTTAAGTCTAAAACGGAACTCCTCATATTTACAATAAAAAGTGGTAAATTTACAATTTTTATTGTATATGTACCATTTTTCCTTATTTTTTTGCCGTAAAAACAGTAGTTTAACCATAAAATTTGTAAATTTAAAATATTGTTTTTGTATTTTCTATTTCATTTTTGTAAAATTACAACTTTTTTCGTAAGTATACAATTTTGTTTTTTAAATTTTCATATTTGTTTTGTAAATTTACAAAAAAATTGGTTTATTTACATATTGGTTTTGTAAATTTAAAGGTTTTTTCCATTGGTACATCTTATTTTTCCTTCTTCGGCAGCTGGAGTAGCACTTCAACAACCTGAAAAGATTTTTTTTCACTTGAGCACTTTTAACAAACTTTTTAATGTATAACACTGCACTTTTTTATTTTTTTCGACATTTCGTTTTTCTTAAGTAGAACATATGAGAATTGCGAAGGAGGCTACACAAGAAATTTCTTATATTTTCAGGAAAAATTAGTCAAAAAATAACAATTTTTTTTTGAATTTTTAATTATTTTCACAAGTATTTTTAAAAAATCGGAAAAAAAAATTTTGGATATTGTAGATTGGATGTTAAAGTACCAGTTAAAATAAGAAAAATTTGATTTTTCATAATTGGCAGCTTTCTATTGACATTTTAGGTACCAAATTTAAAAAAAAAAAAATACCAAAAAATATGGTAAAATCACCAAAAAAAATGGTAAAAATACAAAAAAAAAATAGAACAATTATATAGTAGAAACACATAAAAATTGTGGTATTTTACTTAACGCAAATTACCAAAAAAATGGTGTAAAAATTATTTATAAAAAATTATTTTTAACTAAATTTTTTACTCCAAAACGCAAAAAAAAAATCTGAACTTAGAAAATTTTTGCGTGTCCTATTGTTGAATAATTATTTTTTTTTTTTTGTAAAACAACATTAATTCTAGTAATAAAATAAGTTTTGTAAAATTATATTGGAATTTTGTACTTTTCAATACATACATTTCAAACTGAAAACCTTGTAAACGATCTTAAAAAAAAATGTTTGTAATAAAACATTTTTTTGGTAAAAAGACTAAATAACATCAAGTAAAATTATGTTGTACAATTACAGTTTTCTTGTGTAAAAAAACTAAACACCTTGTAATATTTTTTTAATTTGTAAAATAATTCACTTTTTTGTAAATTTACCTAAAAAATTTGTAAAATAAATTTACCAACATATAATAGTGAAATTACAAAGCAAACTGTAGTTTTCGTTTTATTAAATATACAACAATTTTTGTAAAAAGACAAAAATATTAGTAAAATAGAATTACAAGACCTTTTACTTGTAAATTTACAAACTTTTTTTTTTGAGTGTATGAACATAAGACATATATGTGCCAAATTTCAGAAGGGTAGCACTTTTATTTTGGACTGTATTGTGTCTTCCACGGAAGGACGGACAGACGGACATCGCTAGAATGTCTAAGCATCGATCATTGATCAATAATATATGTACTTTATGGGGTCCTAGACCGATATTTCGATGCGTTACACACGTAATGACAAAGTGAGTATACCCCCATACTATAGTTGGAGGGTATAAAAAGTACCAAATTAAAATTGTTTACCCTTTAAAATCAAAATTTCAAAAAGGCACTTTTTAGAATATTTACATTCAAACTTTAAACTTTATTGAGCCAAACTACCAAAGTACACTTTTTTACCCTCTTCAAATCGAAACTTTCTCAAAAGTACTACTGCAAGATATTTTTTTTCCACTCTTCTTGTTTCTAGAACCATTATTTCAGAAGATAGAAAAAGTACCAAAGAACAATGTTTAACCTTTTTACTCCAATTAAACAGGAATTTTCCAAAGGTACTTTTTTAGAATGTTTTTTGGATGAAAATCCCCACATGTCTAAGACCATTATCTCAGAAGATAAAAAAAGTACTAAAGTACAAATTTTGTCTCAGTATTAACAATAACTTTTCCAGAATATTTTTTTTGTCGTCTGGAAGATCTCACATTTTAAATTTCTTGAATCGTTATTTTAGAAGATAGCAAAGGTACCAAAGTACAAGTTTTGTTTACCATTTTTAACCCATTAAAATCGGGATTTTCAAAAGATTGGTTTGTCTCATATTTAAAATTTCGAGGAGAATTTCCAACGCTTAAAATTAAAATTTTATTAAAATTACCCTTATTTCAGGAGATAGAAAGAGCACTTTTTTTTGCTGGATGGCCCTACTTTCCACATTTCAAATTTAGAACCATTATTTCAGGAGATAAAAAAGTACCAATGTACAATTTTTTACCCTTTTACCCCATTAAAATCGGAATTTCAAAAAGATTCCTTTTCAGAATACTTTTTTCCGCAGGAGAATCCTACATTTGCAATTTTAAGTTTATTTTACAATGATTTCCGGAGGTACAAAAAGTACTAAAGTAGACTTTTTTAACTTCTTAGAATCAAAACTTTCCAAAAAGTGATGTCAGATGGTTTTTTTTTAAGGGTTGATCCTACAATTAAAGTTTCTACAACCACTATTTTAGGAAATAGAAAAGTAGCAAAGTTTAATTTTCAACCATTAAAATCAGTAATTTCAAAACATACTTTTTTCAGAATATTTTTTATTTCGCTGTAAGATCCCAGATTTAAAAATTCAAGTTTAGAAAAGTACCAAAGTACACTTTTTTACACTCTTAGAATCGAAAATTTTTAAGAAGTACTTTTGTCAGACGGTTTTTTTGCTACTATTTAAGTTTCTAGAACAGAAGATATAAAAAGTACCAAAGAACAACTTTGTACCTTTAGGAATTTCCAAAAGGTACTTTTTCAGATTTTTTTTTTTTCGGATGGAAAATTCCACATTTCTAAAACCATAATCTCAAGAGATAGAAAAAGTACCACAGTACAAGTTTTTACCCCTTTCGCCTCATTCAAATCGGAATTGCTAAAAGTTCATGTTTGCAGAATGTTATTTTTTCCGCTGCACAATCCTTTAATTAAAATTTTAAATTTATTGGAGCATTATTTCAGAAGATAAAAAAGTAAAATTTGTTTATTATTTTTTACCCCTTTCAATTGGAGTTTCCAAAAAGTACATTTATTTTTAATTATTTTCTTTTATTGATTTAAAATATAATTTTTCCCCTCATCCAATAACTTCCAGGCTGCTTTATTAAAAAAAATTATAAAATTTGAAACTTTTGTAATTTTTTTGCTATAGTACCTAAGTAAACTTTATTATGCAATGTTGTTATTTTATTTCTATGTTTAGATTTCCATTGGAATTATTTTAAAAACTCTAATAACCACTAGAGTTGAGTAAAATCAATTTTGACAGTTACCTGCAGCGTTACAAAAAAAAAATATTATAAAAACTACAAGTTTTCACATTTTAAGCCTTTTACAGAGTATAATGTTTTATTTAGTATTTTTTTCACATTTTCACTGGTTTCCGTTGGGAAAACCCGAAGCAGGTGAAGAGGGGAAACTCAGGATGTATGTTAAAGTTTAACAGTTATAAATACCCTACAGTGAAAATTTATAATATAAAGGTTCGCTTTCCGTCAAACAAACCACTAAAATGAGAATTTTGGGAATTCAGATTCTAAGAGCGCAGAAAGGGGCTAAAAGGTGAATTTTGGTACTTTTTAGAAATTCCGGTTCTAAAGTGATAAAATGGGGTAAAGTGTTTTTTGCAGCTTTTTCTATCTCCCGAAATAATGTTCCTAGAAATTAAACATTTTTGGATCCTCTGGGTTAAAAAAGGATACTTTTGGTACTTTGGTACTTTTTCTATCTCCCGAAATAATGGCCATAAACTTTGATATATTTAATGTAGTGAAAAAAAAATTGTGAAAAATACAGATTTCAATGGGGCTAAAAAATTGTACTTTGTACTTTTTTGGTACATTTTATATCTTCTCAAATAATCATTCTGGAAAATTTTAAATTTTAAATGTAGGAATGTGGTGCATTTTGGCACTTTTTCTATTTTATAAAAAAAAACTTTTTAGAAAATCCTATTCCAAGGTAAGAAAATGGGGAAAACCGTACTTTGGTATTTTTCCCATCTTCTGTAATTATGGTCCTAGTACATTTTCTATCTTCCCAAATAATGATATTGGAATTTTGAAATTTGTAATAACTTCATTTTTGTCATTCCGTGTGTAACGCATCGAAATATCGGTCTAGGACCCCATGAAGTATATATTATATTGATCAGTGATCAATTCTAAGACATTCTAGCGATGTCCGTCCGTCTGTCGTCTGTAGAGGACACGATTCAGTTCAAAATAAAGGAGGTAGACTTCCAAAGTTTAGCACGAATATGTCTTATGGTTATAGGCTGATTAAGTTCAGAAATGGGTAAAACCGGACCAAGGGGAAACAAGTTCCTTCTTAAAGAACTAAACCAACCTCAGAAAAACCGATTTTTTTTGCAGGGATTTTTGTACTTTTGTTAAGCAAATGCAACATTTCTTGTCAAAAGACGTTCAAAGTTTGACCCGCCCCCTTTTTTGGGCGTAGATATAAAAGTGTATTTGAATAATGATTAATTCGATTAATTAATTGCAAGACTCATAATAAATCTATTTTATAAAATCTGTCGCAAACCACCAAAACCACCCCCTTAAAAAAACGCCCCTGGAATTTTGTTTGGATATGTTTTTACGTTTTCGTGGGTAAAAAAATTCGGTACAGCTAAATTTAACACTCTTACTTATTTCTTCTGAAAAAGGTACTTTTTAGAAACTCAGATTTTATGGTGACAAAATTGGATAAAAAGTGTACTTTGGTACTTTTTTATCTACTGGGATCCTTTGAGGTAAAAAAGTGTACCTTAGTACTTTTTCTGCCTCCCTTATTCTAGAAACTTAAAGTTTAGAATATAGGAATAGGAATAATTAGGAATAATGTAGTGCATTTTGTTACTTTTTCTAGTTTCTGAAAAAGGTAATTTTTAGAAAATCCGATTCTTATGTGATAAAATGTGATCAAAATGTTTATTTTTGTACTTTTTCTATCTCCTGAAATATTGGTCCTAGACATTTTAAATGATCCTCTGGGGTAATAAAGTGTATTTTTGTACTTTTACTATGTCCTGAAATAATGACAAAAAGCTTTGAAATTTTAAATTTAGGTTCCCATATCGAAAAAAAAAAATCATTGTGAAAAATTCAGATTTCCATTGGAATAAGGGTAAAAATTTGTACTTTGGTACATTTTCTATCTTCTTAAAAAAAAAAATCTGGAAACTTGATATTTTGAATGTGGGATCCTTTTGCAATTAAAAACATTCTGACAAAGTCCTTTTAAAATGTTTTGATTTTAAGACGGTTATTTAAAAGTTGGTACTTTTACGATCTCCTGAAATATTTGTACTTTTTGTATTTACTGGCTGAAAAACATTCTGTAAAGGTACTTTTTGAAAATCAGATTCGATTGGGGTAAAATAGAGTAGTTTTGTTATTATCTGAAAAAGGCACTTTTTAGAAAATCTGATTATAAGGTAAAAAAATGGGGTGAAAAAAGTGTTCTTTAGTAATTTTTCTATCTCATGAATTAATGGTCCTAAAAAGTTTAATTTAGGATTCTTTGGTAAAAAGTGTACTTTGGTACTTTTTATATCTTATAAATTAATTGTCCTAGAAATGTTTAATTTAGGATTCTCTATTCCTGCAAAAAGTGAACTTTGGTACTTTTTCAATCTCCTGAAATAATTGTCCAAAATTAAAAAAAAAAATAATGATGTTTGGATCCAAAAATAATTGTTAAAATTTAAAATGTTGGAATGTAGTGCATTTTGGTACTTTTTTTATTTTTTGAAAAATGCACTTTTTAGAAAATCTGGTTATAAGGTGAAAAAATGATATAAAAAAGTGTACTACGGTACCTTTTGTATCTCATGAATTAATGGTCTTATTAATTCATTGTCCTAGAAATGTTTAATTTAGGATCCTCTGTATCTAAAAAATTCAACTTTGGTACTTTTTCTTTCTTCTAAAATAATTGTCCAAAAATTTAAAAATTTTGAATGATGGATAAAAAAAAAAGAATTGTTGAAATTTGAAATGTAGTGTATTTTGGTACTTTTTTAATTTTCTGAAAAAGGCTCGTTTTAGAAAATCTGATTATAAGGTGAAAAAATGGGCTTAAAAAGTGTACTTTAGTACTTTTTTATCTCATGAATTGAAACGTTTTATTTAGAATCCTCTTGGGTAGAAAAGTGTACTTTAGTACTTTTTATATATTATGAATAAATTGCCTGAGAAAGGTTTAATTTAGGATCATCTGTACCTGTAAAATTTAACTTTGGTACTTTTTTATCTTCTAAAATAATTGTTCAATAATTTAAAAATTTTTAATGGTGGATCCAAAAAAAAAAAAAAGAATTGTTGAAATTTGAAATGCAGTGCATTTTCGTACTTTTTTTATTTTCTGAAAAAGGAACTTTTCAGCAAATCTGATTATAAGGTGAAAAAATTGGGTAAAGAAGTGTACTTTGGTACTTTTTCTATCTCATGAATTAATAGTCCTAGAAATGTTTAATTTAGGATCCTCTGTGGTAAAAAGGAATACTTTAGTACTTTTTATAAATTATGAATTAATTGTCCTAGAAATTAAAAATTTATACTTTGGCGTAAAAAAGTGAACTTTGGTACTTTTCTGAAATAATTGTCCAAAAATTAAAAAATTTTTAATGATGGATCCAAACAAACAAGAGAATTGTTGAAATTTGATATGTAGTGCAATTTGGTCCTTTTTTTATCTTCTAAAATAATTGTCCAAAAATTTAAAAATTTTTAATGATGGATCCAAAAAAAAAAACAAGAATTGTTGAAATTTAAAATGCAGTGCATTTTGATACTTTTTTTATTTTCTGAAAAAGGAACTTTTTAGCTTATTTAATATTAGGGTGAAAAAATTGTGTAAAATAGTATACATTTGTCGTTTTCTATCTCATGAATTAATGGTCCTAGAAATGTTAAAATTAGGATCCTCTGTGTTAAAAAAGTGTACTTTGGTACATTTTATAAATTATGAATTAATTGTCCTAGAAATGAAAAATTTAGGATACTTTGGCGTAAAAAAAGTGAACTTTGGTACATTTCTGAAATAATCCATAAGAATAAGTCCAAAAATTTAAAAATTTTTAATGATGAATTCAAAAAAATAAGAGAATTATTGAAATTTGATATGTAGTGCATTTTGGTACTTTTTTTATTTTCTGAAAAAGGCACTTTTTAGAAAATCTGATTATAAGGAGAAAAAATGGGGTAAACAAATGGGGTAAAAAAGTGTACTTTGGTACTTCTTCTATCTTATGAATTAATGGCCCTAGAAATGTTAAATTTAGGAGCCTCTAGGGTAAAAAATTGTTCTTTGGTACTTTTTATATCTCATGAATTAATTAAAATAGAAATGTCTAAATTGGTACATTTTCTATCTTCTGAAGTAATGGTAAAAAATTTTAATTTTAATTGAAGGATTCTCTAGCAAAAAAATATGAAAAATGATAAAAAAATATTGTATTCTGGTACATTTTCTATCTTCTCAAATAATGAGTCTGAAAACTTAAAATTTGGAATATATGATCTTTCTGCGAAAAAACTATTATAAGAAGTACTTTTTAAAAAATTCGATTCTAAGACGGTTACAGAAAGTACTCTGGTACTTTTTCGATCTCTTAGAATATTTGTACTTTTTGGAAAATCAGATTTTAAGGGGGTATACATTCTAACAAAAGTACTTTGGTACTTTTTTCGATCTCCTGAAATATTGCTCATAATATTGCTTCTCTAATCTTTTGTATCAAGTTAAATAGTACGAAGGGTACCATTTATTCGATTTTGCCCCACTAAATTTATATGAGCTATTTTTTTTTCTCAGTAGAATGTTTTTTTAGCACCAGTTGTTAGCTTTTCGATTTTTTTTTTCAACTTTTTATTTTTCCAACTTTTAGTTTTCTCATTTTTAATATGAGTTTATATAACAACAACAAAACTATATGCCAACAACAATGAGCTTAAAATTGCTTAACTAAAGTTGAAAATGAATTTATACCAGCACCAGGCCAGGCATCACTGCGTCAAATATTGCAGGTGCAAAGTAGCAACTAAAAAAGTTGAACAATTTTTAATATGTTTTAAAGGAAATTAAAAAAATAGCAACACAGAAATAAAATTTTTTGAAATAACTTATATGATAAAAAAAGTATTGCCTATATTAGGGAGAAAAATTAAATTAAAAAATTGAGTTTTTCAAAATATACATAAAATTCTAAATTATTTTATCTCAAGCAAAAAAAATATTGTCTAGTTTAAGGAGAAATCAAATAATAAATTTTCATGAATAAAACCGGGTCCTTTAATATATAGAAATAACTGCTATAAAATAAAAATTGTTAGCACATTTTTCTATTGCCTACTTTTAGGTTTATTAAATTATCAAAAATATTGCCTACTTTTAGGATTATTTAATTTTAAAAACCATTGCCTATCATTTCAACTCCGAACTCCTGTCCTTTTTGCTGTTTTAAATGTATGCACATTTCTTTACATAATAAAATATTTTTTCTTAACAATTTTTTTTTAATTTTTTCTTTTTTTTTTCAAAACTCCTACAACTTTTTCAATTTATACTTTTTTTTCTTCTCACTTTTCACTCAACAGCAGCAGTTTTCATTTATTTTTTTCCACATGCCCATAAAGTTTCCTTGTTTATTACCATATTTCAAAAAATGTTGTTTCTTTCTTAACGTTTTGAAGAAAAATAATTTTCAAACTCTACTCATATGGGAGGTTTTTTTAAAAACATCATAAAAAAAATATTCACAACAAAAGAAAAACTTCTTTTTGAAGTATTAAAAGCAAAGTTTTAGTCAGTTATTTTTGTTTCAATATATTTTTTTTCATTGAAAATTTCTTAGAGTAGGGTAATTCCAAAAATTTTCGCCCCACTGTTCGGAAACATGCCTTTGGACGCCACTGAGAATTTGGCTCATAGATATCCACGTTTATATGAGATATGTTGCATTTTTGGATTTTCAAAATTTGCTGTAGTTTTCAAATTATCGCGGGTCAAAGTTCGACTTATTTGGCAAAAGTCAGAAAAATACATGACGTTTAACGTGCTCTAACTTTTTACCTAGTAATCCGATTATCACAAGTAATGGCTCATAAGAAAGCTTAATTCTTCTTCTTTTAGGAAATATTTTCAAAAGAATACGGTTTTTTTTCAGAAGTGTTGCAAAAATTCAAAAACATTTTTTCTTGCGAATATTTAAAAAAACACATCTTAGATTTTTTTAAAAAAAAGTTTGGTGATAAACAATACTGTTTTGTACAACATATCCAAAATTCAGAGTGGGATCCCAATGGGATCAAAAAATATTCTGGTTTTAGTACGAAGTTCCTAAATTTTACCTTAGAAAATTAAAATTTTATGTTTCTTCAATATAAAAATTTAAATTTTCAAAGAAAATTATACTATTAAAATTTTGAAAACATTGAAAACATTAGAAATTTAAACTTTCTAAGGGAAAAATATGAGAACCTCGTACTTAAAACAGAATATTTTTTGATCCCATGGAGATCCCACTCTGAATTTTGAATATGTTATACAAAACATTGTTATTTTTCACCAGAATTTTTTTAAAAAAAATCGAAGATGTGTTTTTTTAAATATTCGAAAAGAAAAAATGTTTTTGCATTTTTGCATCATTTCTGCAAAAAAACTGTGTTATTTTAAAAATATTTTCTAAAAGAAGAACCCCAGCTTTCACATGAGCCTCAATTTGTGAAAATCGGGTCATTGGTTAAGAAGTTACAGCTCTTTAAACGTGATGTATTTTTCTTACTTTTGCTTAAAAAGTCAATCTTTGACCCGCCATAATTCGTTAAATACACCAAATGTAAAAAAACGATATATGGTACATTAGAGTGTCCCTTATTTTGGAAATGTTGGAAATCTTGAGACGGTACCCGCTCATTTTTTTCCTTTTGACTTAAAAATAACTCAGGAAAAATTTTACGCCCCTAGGACCACGCCTTCCCTACGCGACGGGGCCTTAAAGAGCGGGGCCTAAAAAATCATTTTTCCATACAAACCAAAAAAATTTTTTTTTGATTTTTAATTTTTTTGTTATTAATTATTATATTACTTGGTTTGCTTATTCACGACAAAAAATTTGATTTTGGAGGGATAAGTCTTTCAGCGCTAAAAAATTTTTCGCAAAAAAAAAATTTGGGCGGCCGGGGTCCTACAGTAAAAAATTTTTAAAAAATATTTTTTTTTAGTTTTGACCAGCAACGGTTTTAGCTGCTATGTTGCTTTAAATGATATATATTCCAAAAAAAAAATTATTCATATCTGTGACATCTTTATCTTTTTCGAAAAAAAAAATTTTGAGCCGTAGGAATCCTACGGTAAAAAATTTTTAAAAAATATTTTTTTTTAGTTTTGAAAAGCAATGGTTTTAGTTTTTATGTTGTTTTTAATGATATATATTCCAAAAAAAATATTATTCATATTTGTGACATTTTTATCGTGTATCGAAAAAAATCATCAATGCATTTTTTACCCTTTTTTAGAACACGATTAAGATGTCACAGATACAAAAAATATTTTTTTATGAATATATATCATTTAAAGCAACATAGCAGCTAAAACCGTTGCTGGTCAAAACTAAAAAAAAATATTTTTTAAAAATTTTTTACTGTAGGACCCCGGCGGCTCAAAATTTTTTTTTGCGAAAAATTTTTTAGCGCTGAAAGACTTATCCCACCAAAATCAAATTTTTTGTTGTGAATAAGCAAACCAAGTAATATAATAAATAATAACAAAAAAATTAAAAATCAAAAAAAAAATTTTTTGGTTTGTATGGAAAAATGATTTTTTAGGCCCCGCTCTTTAAGGGCCCGTCGCGTAGGGAAGGCGTGGTCCTAGGGGCGTAAAATTTTTCCTGAGTTATTTTTAAGTCAAAAGGAAAAAAATGAGCGGGTACCGTCTCAAGATTTCCAACATTTCCAAAATAAGGGACACTCTAATGGTACATATATCATATTTATGAGGGCTATCTATGTGTCAAGGTTCAAATTAATCTGAGACACCATTTCCAAAAATGACTAAAATTTGAGCTAAATTTTTTGGAATGGCCCAGTAGTCTTATAAAATTTCTTTTATAACAAGATTATTAAATAAAAAAAAATAAATAAATAGGGTTTCTTAACGCTCATATTTATAAGTTTTTAATTAGGATCATTATATTATTTTCGTTATATGGAAAAATGAAAATTTTCTTTTAAAAATATTTATAATTTTCAAGTTTTGCCGTTTCAACGGGATTGTGTTGCATTTTAATATGTTTTCATATAATTTTTTTTTGTATAAATAATTATATTTTTGAAGCATACCTTAAGGTACAAATGTTTTTCAGAAAAAAGCGTAAACAAGCACCATCTATTTAATTTATTGAAACAAAATTTATAAAACATTTTTAAAATATACAAAAAAAAATTTCATCAAAAAAAATAACACTGTGCTTGAATTTTACACTTTTTTTAACAAGCGTGGCTCCCTACTAGTAAAGTTAATTCGAATACGCACAGAAAAAATTTGAAACGAATTTCAATCAACAAAAAGGCGGATCCAATCAATTTTTTGATTGAAATTCCTCCAATTAAAAAAATTGTTATACCAATCATCAAATTGTAGGTGATTGATTGAAATTTTTTTCAATCAAACATTTTTTCGATTTTAATCAAAAATTTGATCAGTTTTTTATTTAAGGTCAATCAAAATAATGATTGATTTAACAAATGAATTGTAAGCTTATGACAAAATTATCAAAAAATTCATCTTTTTTGCTTTCTATATGTTGGCAACAATAAGAAAAAGTAAAGCCCGATTATTTTGTATATTTTTGAATTAACCTATTCAAATAAATTAAAGCGAAAAAAAAATCTGGTATGTTGAAAATTTGTAACAAAAAATAACAAAAATTTCAATCAAAACATTAATTGACTCATTTAAATTTATTGATCAATAGATTTAATTGAAAATTTTTAGCTAATAATTTTTTGTGTGCGCTGAATTCAATGGTGCTAGCCGTTTTTCGAAGTTAGCACTCGTATTCGCGATATTCACGATTTAAAATTTTGATGCTCAAGTTCAATAAATAAATAAAAAAGATATTTTTAAACTATTGCCATAATTTTTAAATTTAAAACCATTCAAGTCTGTCAAACTAAAATAACAAACCATAATACCGTGATTTTTGTTCGTGAAAAACATTTTTTGTACGCGAAAAATTTTTATTTTCGTAAAAAAAAATTTTTTAATTCAAATATTTTTAGTTTGATTTGATTTTACGAAAGCCATCTGGTAAAGCTAGTTCGTGTACACTAAATCTTATTGTTAAATCAGTTTTTTTAAAGTTAGCGTATGTATTAGCGATATTCGCGATTATTTTTTTTATATTATTTAGAAAATTGCTGTCGCAAAAATTAAGAAGCTGGTCATCCTGCTGGCAAAGCTAATTCGGGTACGCTGAATTCAATGGTGCTAGCCGTTTCTCGAAGTAAGCGCTCGTATTCGCGATTTAAAATTGTAAAGCCTAGGTACTACAAGAATTAAATTTGTATGCTTTTGAGATAGTTTTAAAATATAAATTTATAAAATGCATTGTTTTGTTCGCGAAAAAAAAAATTACGCGAAAAAAAAATTTTGTACTACAAAAATGAAATTGCTATGCTTTTGGGATAGTTTTTAAATATAAATGTATAAAATGCATAATAATTTTTTTTCTTTTTGTATATTCAATAGAGTTTAGATGATAAAAATTCAGCAATTGTCTAAATAATATAAAAAAATGTTTTTTTTTTTTTACTTAAAAATAAAATAATCGCGAATATCACGAATACATTTGCTAACTTAAAAAAAAACTAAAATTTAACTTAAAAATGAGAAATTTTCTTAACTATGTTGAAAAAATTTTAGTTCATTTACTTATAATTAGTTCATAGTTTTCTTTAAATGGATTTTTTTAATATTAGGAAAAAAATTCTTACTGCCAAAGAAATTTTCCACAAATCTAAAAATCGTATCTTTATTTTTAAGACATATTTCTTAAAAAACAATTTAGTTCAAGTTTAGTTAAAATTTACTAAAAAACATCATCGTATTTCTCTTCTTTGAATTGAGGAAATGTACTTCTTCGACTTTAGTTAATGACTTCTGAGAATTTAGTAAATAACTTCTTAGAATTTAGTTAAAAATTCAAAATGGCGATATCTTGAAAACTAAGCGAGATAGAGCGAAACGGATGAAATTTTCAAAAGAAAGACTACGAAGAAAAATATGGAATAGCCTAGCTCTGCATATCTGTCGGGGTCTCAAGACCCTAATTTTAGATCTAAAATTTGAAATTCCCGAGAATTTATGTATGCACATATCTCGGTAAATACTGCCAACACGAGAAAATGCCCAACGGCATTTTTGTAGCTCTTGACTCGTTGAACACTTCCGCAAAATACCCGAAAGCCCTTCGATTAATAGTTTTTGAGTTATCCGGTTTTTAAGATTCTCAAGACCCTATCAGGCCCCTTATTACCGTATCTCAAAAACTAAGCAAGTTAGAGCGAAACGGACACAAGTTTTGATTCAAAATCTATGGGGACCCTTAAAGGACCCAACGAAGTCTCGAGTTAAATGGGGTCCGAACCCATGGGTCCAGGGTCTAGACCCAATCTATTTCTAAAATGTGAAGTATAATTTTTCGCATTTTCTAGTTAAAATTGGCTTAAAATTAAATAACTTTGTTTTCCTTATTTTTGGGAAAATTATGAAATAAAACTAAGAAAAAAATCTTTGGAGCCAAATCATTCCCTCTTTTTCCCAAAATTGAGTTAATTTTCCCAGATTTTAGTTCATTTTTTTTTGAGTGCAGCCGAATTTAGAGTCAACTGCATAGTTTAATAACAACAACCGATATTTTCGGTTGCGATAACCGAAATTTGTTTATAAACATTTAACTTCTGTTGGTTCAAATAAATTTCGGTTATCGCAACCAAATTTTTCGGTTGTTGTAATTAAACCATGAAGTTGGCTCTAAATTCGGCTGGCACAATTAAACTGTTTTCTCTGTGCAGTGGCTCAAAAGTTATTTTCAGATTAGTTTCACCTTAAATTCACGTGTTGAAAACCCGTTAAACAACGTATTTTTGTCGCTCAAAAATATTTTTACGCTAAAACAAATCCACTCGAAAAAAATTTTACACTCAAAAAAAAATTTAGTAAATATTTTTTTTGTTTCAAGAATTACTTAAAAAATAAGTTCTTTTAAAAAATATTATTTTTTTTTCAAGTTAGAAAATTTACTATCACCTTAAAAGGGCATTGTGGAGGGTATTCATAGATTCGGCCATGTCAAATTTAACTTTTCTACTTGTTAAATTTGAGTTTAGGCACCTTAAAAATGCATTTATCACTATTTCGTTACACTGTTCATTACACTGCTCTCCGTTGTTATAATTTTTCATTATTTCGTTACACTGCTAACCATTGTTATAATTTTCACTATGTCGTTACACTGTGCCATCCATTGTAAATTTTAAGCACATCTTTTGTTCATATACATCTTCATGTTTCTTATAAAATGCCTTTAAGACTTGTTTGTGTAAAATAATATTAATAAATTCATACATACTCGTATTTCTATTTAGTTTAGATAATCCTTAAAAATCCTTTCTTAATTAATATTGAAAATTTTGTATTCATCTCTTTGCCTTAAAACCTGATAATGACATCTAATTTGTTTAATTAGAAGACCACAAAAACATTGAATGTGAATGTATTGCATTTGCATTTACAATGTTTTAGTTTAAGTTAAGTTTTGCATATGACATGATAAAATTTGTAATTGTAAAATCCCCAATATGCAACTTACTTAAGTAATTGCTAACCATATAGAATAATATAAAATAGAATGGATGAACGGACTCCTAGCACACGAACATACTTATGAATGTATGTAATATGAAACATTCAACTTGCTACTACAACATTTTAAAATAAATGACACTTTGAACATCATAACATCAATCTTACAATTGACAACATACTAGGAAATTTTATGTGCTGTACGGTACGGTACGTACACTTACTCTACACAACAAGAATAAGCCACAACGCAAAAATTATGGTCAGAAAGCATTATTTCTTAGGGGAATTGGTGGTAAATGCTCAAAAGATAATGAGCAAAGTTTATTGTAACCAAAAATGTTGTGTAATAAGCAAAATAGGATCCTTAGACCTTAAGGAAAATGTTTATAATATTGGTACATTGTAATGGCAGAGGTAAACAATGTCATAGTCAACTCCCTCCCTTCTTTTGAAAAGTCTCCCCTTCCATATATTTTGGAAAAACATACAATTAAAGGCCACAAAATTGTATTAACTTACTTTGAAAACCTCTACTCTTGACAATAATGCATAACAGGGAGGATCAAGGTGATACAAATGTACTATTTTTTTTGTACTTTTTAAAAGCTTACGATTTGGTAGATTGGCGGAACGCTAAAATTTTAGTAGCTATTTTTTTGGAATTTTTGGGAATTTGCGATTGTCTTTCCTGAAAATTAATAGTGATTTAGCTCCATTGCCATGTATTTTATTTTAAGTTCATATTTTCCTAAAAAATATGGATAAGAAAAAATTACACTCAAAAAAATAAAAGTGTAAAGTTAACAAAATTTTTTTTGTTAACTCGAGTTTACTGGCTTTTTAGCAAATTTTTAGTTAAAATCAGTGTTTTAACTACTTTTTCTAGTTAAGTTCAATTTACGAAAGTACTATAGTTTTGTACAAATTTTGAATTAATTTTTTTTGTTGACTTTAAAACTGAGTTTACGAATTTTTACTAATAAATTTGCTGATTTTTTGTAACATTTTTGTCAAGTGAAAAATTTTAAACATTTCTTGTGTAGCCTCCTATGCAAATCTCATAAGTCCTACTTAAGCTGAACTTAATGCTGTGAAAAAAAGAAAAAAATAAGTGAAGTGTTAGTGTTTAAAACCAATATTTACCAAACTTAAAATTTTTTTCAAAAAGTTTAGCTGAATTCAACTAATAAAAAATGTTACGAAATTTTCAGCTGAATTTTTAGTTAAAATTACGGTTTTTTTTGCTACATTCATTCTACGAAAAGTTAACTACATATTTTTTGTTAAATTAACTTGAAATTTAGTAGGTTTAAAATCAGGTGTTTTTTTAGTTAAATTTAACAAAATTTTTTGCTAACTTTACAGTTTTATTTTTTTGAGTGTATTTAATATTTTGACAATTTGAATCACAAACACAATGGACCTCAGGGTCTATGCGTGCTGACGTAAAATGTCAGCAGCCACTTACAACCCTGTCAGGGATTTTTTTTTTCAATTTAATTCATACACATTTGAGGACTATTTTTTGTCCAAAATGTTTGTCCGTTTCTCTACCGTGCTTAGTTTTTGAGATTAACTTAGGGGCCTAATAGGGTCTTGAGAATCTTAAGAACTGGATAACTTAAAAACTATTTGTTGTATTGCAAAATTAAGTAAACTTGCTCTTTAGGCAAATCCATGGCGCTCAGACTTTAAATAGCCCATTGTACCGTAACCTAAAAAGGAAAATTAGTAAGGGTGAATGAAAGTTTAGAAGAATAAAAATATTGAAAAAGTGCTGCTCACAATTTCTCAGTTTGTTTCGCAACCATGAGTAAATCAGACAAGGGAAGTCCGTGGACTGTGTCTATTGACAGAACATCATAACCTATTATCCTCTCGAACTACAGAAGGTACAACGACTGGCGTGTGTGGCTGCCACTGGCGCTATAAGATCAGCACCCTAGGTCGGCCTGGAAGTGATACTAAACACTCAGCCTGTGGATATTTATGTCAAGAGAACAGCAGCAAAATTGGCTGTCAGGTTAAGAAAGTTGCAAATGCTTAAGCAACGCTCTTTGGGACACTCGACTATATAAAGTACGGGACGAAACTGGAAGAGAGAACCACAAATGAACTTTGACAGAACCTTCAAAGTCCAAACACCGACTAGGGAAGACTGGGCGGAACACTCTGTTAAGACAGAGAATGCGATCTCAATATTTACGGACTGATCAAAGATGGAGATGGGTACGGGTTCGGGAGTTTACTCTGAACGCCTCAAAATCGGGGCCTCATTGAGATTTCCGGATAAGTATAGTGTTTTCCAGCCTGAGGTATGACAAGGTACCTTCGTACTTGAGTCATTAACATTTTCGTGGAACACTGTAAAATCGAGAATCGCTAGAAATTTTATACAACCCTTTGTCGAATCAGTCAGCACACATTCAAGCTAATCTGGCTTCCTGGACATAGTGGGGTCGCTGGGAACAAATTGGCTGATGAATGTGCGATAAATGGCTCGGAATCGGTGGAGGAACGTGTAGAACCTGACATCTCGGTGCATTTGGGGCAAAGATTTTTTGATGACCTGGACTGTCAAAACGGTGTCTCATTGATGTCTCTAGCAGAATACCTTAGAGAATCGGGGTTGTTTAAGAAGTAAAACTTTGTATCAGAGGGGGAGTAGGGAAGTAAAATTATGGGAATCACTATGGGCCTTATGGCCTCCGACTGAATTCACCAAATAGTGAACGCCCTTCAAACCTAACCTATTATCTGCAGTCTAGACCTTGAGAACGCTGGAGAACAACATACTTAGTGTTCTGTTGTATACTCATCCTCAAGACAAGCTGCACACAATGAGTCTGACAGACACCTAATCTCGTCATATGACCCGTAATTAAGCCAGTAAGTCTGCTACAGTCTATTCTATTCAGACTGAGTAGATAGTCAGCCACTTTGTTGTCTGGTCTAACCACAAAACGTTTGCATCAGCCATGTCAAGCCTATACCAATAAGAGGTTCCGGATTGTGAGGAGTTTTACTGGAGTGAACATTTGTCAAAGAGTCAGCAATTCCCCTGTGAAGACTGACCCTATTTCCGAATGAGACCTGGACATTCCTGGACAATTTTAGATTAAGTGACTGCAGATTCAGGTGCATTGAGCGCAGCCTGGCTGTCACTGCAGATACTGATTCTCCTATCCTATCAGAAAGATCGTGCAGCTCTGACTAGAAAGTACCGGGGAATGGCACATAAAGTGTTCGATAGTTTCCAACTCCTCATCATTCATGCAACTCCGGCAAAAGAAATTTCACAGCACATTTAACCGCTCTACGTGCTTTCCTATAATTACAGTTACCACCGTCAAAATTTTTTAGCTCACATGTGCGTCTCACACGTACATCCATGTGCCTATCTCCGATTAGTCTCCGTTACTGAACGAAGCCGTGTTCATTTTGCTTGCATGTTTCTAGAGGTATACCAACATAATCCAATTGTGCTGGAACCTATATGGTAGTTCCCTGTCTTGCAAACTCATCGGCTTTGTTATTCCCGTGAACGTCTCTGTTCCCTGGAACCCATATAATGATAGTTTTGATCATATGATCAATTACACTGTAAGTAGGTGAAAATGACACACCAAAACGCCGAGACACGTCAACCTAATTTTGGGTCGTAGAATCCAGTGTTGTATCCCGTTTTTAAAAGTTAGCTCAAAATCCCGAGATATTTCGATTTTAAATTTGTAGTAGATTTAAGGCGATTTTTCATTTTATTTGAATGAAAAAACTTAAAAAACTTGTTAAAAACTTGTTATTTGTCGAAAATTAATATCTAGAAATAATGCATGTTCATTTTCAAGCGGGCATGGAACAATACTTGCTCTTATTTTGATGAATTTTATAATTTTTTTTTTTGATTTATTCAATTTTTACTCTTACATTTGCAAATTAAAAATCGAAAAAAAAAATCTCGTTATTTTAAGCTAACTTTTTAAAACGGAGTATACCACTGGATTCTATGACCCAAAACTAAGTTGGGGTGTCTTGGCGTTTTTGTGGGTCATTTCAAAAGTTTAAATTTTACTTACAGTGTTATTATTATTTTTTTTTTTTCTGTTTATTTACAACTCATTTTTAATAATTTCAACCTAACCGAGAACTGGTAACAATGTCCGTCGTCTCGTTGTAGCGAAGAATCAAGGGTTCTGGTGGGAATCGAACCCACGACCCCCACGTTTTAAGGCTAGCACGCTACTAACTAGCCTAGGGTGGCCCCCTAATAAACCCATATAAGTCGTATGCTAAACAGCTTGGCAATCTCATTTAAATACATGCTGCAGTTAAGGGCCGATCTTGTTTCTGAAACATTGACTCCAGGGACTTGACCGTGGCTTGACTGTCAGAATAGATTTTGACTGCTGTTAAAGACAAGACATTGTATGTCAACCAGTCCATCCAACATCTCTGCCTGGTAACACTGCTACGATCTGGAAATCCTCGAGCCAGGCTCAATTAAAGCTCTTCCGAATAGACTCCAAAGCCCGCTTGATCGTGCAGCTTCGATCAGTCTGTGTTAAAATTTATATAGGCTCTAATACCCGAAATGCCCCTCACCCAAGACTCCCAGGATCATTGTTGTAAAGTGGCACTCAAAAAGGTGCATAGGGGAAGCGCAGTCCACATTTTGAGTTATTGTTATCTTCTTCAAGATTGCGCTATGGCCACAATCGCTGCTCTTTCATTGCAGTGTGCTATTCAGGTGGTCCGAGACAGTTTTAAGCTAAAAGTACGACCATAATTTATTTTTCAAGATGTATTTGGGATGTCTAAGAATAATTTAGCAATAAAAACCAAAATCTTTGATCGAACACTTTTTGCAAAAATCGCGGTTGAATTGACAACATGACAACGTGGTTCTAGAGAGAGCAGCATTAAGTTCAGGACCACTAATATTTTTGTCATCTTTTGTGCATAATGCAAAAAGTTGACAAAAAAATATAATACATTTTAACCGTTTATAGCGTTTTTGTCTCCCCATGAATTCGTCCTTCTTACATGAACTGTTCAATTGTGGAACAGGTACTTTTTTACTATCTACTACTTTGGAATTCTATTTTTTATTTCCAACACACTCACATATACAAGTGCACAAATTACAGGTAATATTATTTGGTTGTACCTGTAACATGAAACAAACACACGCACTCAAGCACACAGATAACACAGTGTTACAAAAATGAATGAAACAGAAAAACCTGGGATGCGATACTTTTTTTCTAGTAGGAGCTGTTGAGTACAACAAGATTCTGTCCTTGAAACTTGCGAAACACCTCCAAAATCTTGAGTTACGGGTAAAAAACCGTTTTTTCGAACTTTTTACACTTATAAGCCAGTAACTTTGTTGAATATTAACCGATTTTGAATTTCTCAACGGTTTTAGAAAGAATAAACTAATATCTTTCGAAGTTGTGAACATGACATTTAAGTAATATTAAAACAACTGTGCGTATTTTTCCAGCAAACTCAATTTTTCCAAAAAAAATCATTATTTTTTAAGTTTGAAGATGTTTTATCATATTTTTTTATTTAGGAACCGTACCATTTATGCATTTATTAATAAAGTATATATATTTAAGAGTAAATTACAACCTTGGTTTTTAAAATCGGCTAAAAATTGACTGAGTTATTAAACTTTTAATAAAAACAAAATTTTGTAATAAATGCCTGCACAATGTTTTTCTACCTTCCAACCATAATATGCGGGGTATACTCACTTTGTCATTCTGTGTGAAACACATCGAAATATCGATCTAGGGTGCCACAAAGTATATATTTTTGATCAGTGATCGATTCTACGACATTCTAGCTTTGTCCGTCTGTCTGACCGTCCGTTTGCCCATCTGTGGATGACACGAAACTGTCTAAAATAAAAGAGCTAGACTCCTGAAGTTTTGACACGAATATGTGTTATGTTTATAGGACAGTAAAGTTTGTAAATGGGCTAAACCGGACCAGGGGAAAAAAGTTTCCCCTTGGAGAACTAATGCAACCCCAGAAATACACTATTTTATTTTAAAGTCTTTTGTCTATTTGTTCAACAAATAAAACATTTTTGCGTCATATGAAGTTCATTGACCCGCTGTTGAACCAAGGGGATTAAACAATGCCATTTTTTTGGTCCGCTTTCCTTTTAGGTTAAACGAAAATTAAAAAAAAATATAAAATTTTATTATTTGAGTGTAAATATTATAATATATAAATTTGTAAACATTAATCGCTAGAGCAAGGTGTTCCCAGACAGCATCACCCACAACCCCACAAACCCGCGAAACGTCCTTGTAGTTTTTTTCATTTATCGCAAGGGAAATATGTCCCAGGCAGGCCATACATCCGCGCCGCTGAGTTCCCCTTCTCAACAACAGTTTAGAACAAGAGCTTTCGCAAAACTTTTTTGCTTTAGAGTTCCATTGTCATTTATACAAGATTTACATTCCACTAAATTATCATGTATTCTACAAGTGGACGTCCGCACATGACGGACATCTCTTCAATGTCTTAGAATCGATCAATGATCAAAAAAATATATACTTTATGGGACTCTAGACCGATATTTCGCCATCTCTATAATGTCTTAGAATCGATCACTGATCAAAAAATTATATTCGATGTGAGACTCTAGACCGATATTTTGATGCGTTTCGCACCGAATGACAAAGTGAATATACCCCGTACTACGGTTAGAGGTAAAAACATTGTGCAGGCATTTATTCCAAAATTTTGTTTTTATTAAAAGTTTAGTAACTTGGTCAATTTTTTACCGATTTTAAAAACCAAAGTTGAGTTTTTCTCACAAATAAATATACTTTTTTAATAAATTCATAAATAATACGGTTACTTAACAAAAAAATGTGTAAAAACATCTCCAAAGTTGAAAAATAGAAAAATTTTTTAAAAAAATTGAGTTTGTTGGAGAAATACGCATAGTTGTCTCAATATTACTTAAATATTATGTTCAGATCTTCGGAAGGCCTCACTTTCTTCTTTCTAAAACCGTCGATAAATTTAAAATCGGTTGGTTTTCAACAAAGTTACTGGCTTATAAGTGTAAAAAGTTCGAAAAACCGGTTTTTTACCCGTAACTCAAGATTTTGGAGGTGTTTCGCAAATTTCAAGTACAGGGTCTTATTGTACTCGACAACACCTACTAGAAAATAAGTATCGCATCCCAGGTTTTTTTTCGCTGTCACACAGTGTAATGTGAGTGTGTAGTAGTTAGTGAAAAACTTACATTTCATTGCAACGTAATGTAATGTAAACAACATTTTCATAATACACATTAATACACACAAACATACATATCCCTGAACAGTATGCACTCATACACATGCAGATTTAGTAACTCACATATGTAAATGCACATATATTTTGTTGCATGTGTGTTTGTTAGAGTTGGTTAGCCTCATTTTGTGGCCATTGTTAGTTGACCAAAAATCTAAAAAGCTTTACTTGTTTTTGTAGTTACATATGTACATAGCTATGTATGAGTGTGTGTGTACTATCCATAAGCGTTTGTGCATGTAGTTGAAATTATGTTAATGCTTAGGTGGTGACAATTTAGTGACACCAATGATCTGTTTAAATAAATCTTTAAATATGCTACATTAACCACACGCATACAAGCAGGTAAGGTAGGTAAAATAGGATAAGAGAATAGGTTATTTCTGCAACATTTATAGGTATAATTCGAAAAATATCAATTGTTATTCGAAGATTCCATTTGTTATTCGAAAATTCTATTTCTAATACATACAAAGATTCTATTGGTAATTTTAAAATTGTACTTGTAATTCGAATATTCCATTTGTAATTCGAAAATTCCAATTACAGTTGGAAGATTTTAATTGCAATTTGAAATCATCAGTTGTTATACAAAAAAATATGAATTGTAATTCGAAAAGGATTAAGCGTAATTCGAAGATTCTAATTCTTATTCGTAAAACATCAATTGTAATTCAAACAAGTATAAAAGTGAATTCGTGAATGCCCTTCACAATTAAACACTCTTTTAGTGATTGACATTTTTTTTAACAAAAAAAATTAAAAAAAATGCAAAGAACAATTTTTATTATTGTTATTTATACGAGTAACTTATTGTTAGTAATTTTTGCACAAAAAACAATTTCGAGTGTGATTTTTTTTTGGTTTTTGAACTTATCCCCGAGACTCCGGTGTAGATACGTTCGCAATATTCCTCAATCCAGTAGATAACATTCGTTTGTTGTTGATAGTCCTATGAATCACACAACCCACTACAGAGAAAATTCGTTTCTCAGTCGAACTAGTCGTATATGGAATTCACTCCCCGCAGAAGTCTTTCCACACACAAAAAATTATTGGCTAAATATTTTCAATAAAATCTATTGATCAATAAAATTTAATCATCGCTCGAGATAGAGGAGAATGGCGAAGCTATGTTGAGGCCCTATGCTCCACTGGGAGCTAAAGGAATAAGAAGAAGAAGAATCAATGTTTTGGTTAAAAGTTTAGTTATTTTTTTTAACTGTCGAATTACAAATTTTCCACATACAAGATTTTTTATTTGAATAGATTAACTCAAAAATATGCAACACAATCGGGTTTTACTTTTTTTATTGTTCGCAACATATTGGAAAGCAAAAAAGATGAATTTTTTGATAATTTTTTTATAAGCTAACAATTCATTCGTTAAATCAATCATTATTTTGATTGAGTATAAATAAAAAATTGATCAAATTTGTGATCAAAATCGAAAAAATGTTTTATTGAAAAAATTTTCAATCAATTACCCACAATTTGATGATTGGTAAAACAATCTCTTTAATTGGAGGAATTTCGATAAAAAAAAACAATAGAATATTATAATCGGTCAAGTCCGACCATATAATAGCCTACACCAGAGTTTCCCGGAAACTGGGTCCCAGAATATGGGTTCCATGGTCTGATTAGATCTATATTTTGTCAAGTCTTTAATAAGTGTAAAGGGAACTCACAAATCAAATTTGAGTGAAATAGGGAAATGCTTTGGCGGTGATGTCTAGAGTGCCATCCCACCAGTATTGTTAATGCTATGAAAATATTCGTGGTTCGATTCTGGACTGGGCATTGATAAAAATAAAATTCACATATTAGAAAAACAATTACCATTAAACAAAACAAACTGGCATTTAAATCCTACTGATGAAGACAGTTAACTGGAACTGTCCGAAACCGGTATAGGAATACCAGAAATGTCTATAGCTTTTAGAAATTAAAATTTTTCTTCTACATTTTTCACCTCAAACCTTATAAGAAATAGGCTTTTATTTGTTGACAATAAACCGCAATTACTGCATATTTCACGAAATTTTCACATGGGGCCTAAGTCCAAAACTGGTCCGATGATAATCAGATTTGATAAGGTTATTAAAGTACGCGTTTAACATACACAAACAAAATTTCAATTAAATATTTTCTATTTTCATGAAGTTTGAGAGATTTATGCGAAAATCGGGAAGGTGGTGTGTATGGGTGCTACAAGAAGAACTGGTCCGATTTCTTTAAAATTCGGAATGGTGATTTGTGAAGACAAAACAACTTTACTTGCCCAATTTCGAATAGATACTATTATAATACGGTTATTAGAGTAATTACACTCAAAAAAATACGTTAGTAGATTTACTAATTTTTTTTGCTAACGCTAGTTAGCTAACTTTTAGCAAATTTTTAGTTGAGATTAGCATGTTAGCAAAAAATTCTTGTAAACTTCATTTAGCACATTAGCAATTTTAAACAAACTTTGAACTAATTTCTTTTGCTAAATTTGAAATTGAGTTGACTACATTTTTACAAGATTTTTTGCTAATATTAGCAAAATAAATGGTAAATTTTTTTTTATTTTCAGAAAACTTAAAATGGCGCTATCTCGGAAACTAAGCCAAAAAATTTTTGGTTCTTAGAATCTCCATAGTATCGCCGGTCCTCTTCACATGTGTGGACCCTAGTGGGCCCTAACTTTGGATCCAAAAAAGTTAGCATTCCCGAAAATTTTAAAATGCTCATATCTCGCTGTGCAGTCAGCTACGATTTGGAAAAGTTTAAACTAAATGTCTACAAACACTACTCCCTCGTTCCTCCTCCTCATAATCTATTTTCCTAATACCAACCCAATGCACTGCATTAGCAGGGCAACCCTGAGTTTTGCCTCAAAGTAAAAATAAAAAAATCAATTATAATTCGAAAGTTTCAATTGTAATTCCAAAAAGATGAATTGAAATTCAGTTGTTATGTAACGAATTACAACTGTTTTTTTTGGAATTGCAATTGAGCTTTTTCAAATTTCTATTGATCTCTTACACTCAAAATAATAACTCTGTTAAATTACAGAGATACTCTGCTGAGCCAGCAGAAAATACCATAGATTTCCAACCAGCAAGATTTTTTGTTATTTTACGAAGAAAACTCTGTAAAATGATTTCGATAATTAAAACTGTAAATTTACAGAATTATCTGTAAAATATTGATAAAACAAAAAAGAATTTTATCAAAAAAACTCTGTAAATTTACAAAGTTTTAGTTAAATGCATTTTATGAGTTCAAAATTTTACAAAAAAAACTTTGTAAATTTACAAAGTTTTAGTTAAATCCATTTTATGAGTAAAACTTCTCTGCATCAAAAACATTAATTAAAATTAAAAAAAAAAAATATTTAAAATTAAAATTTTAATGCTTCCAAATTGTAAATATAGGCCCTTACCACAAGAAAACAAAAAGTCTATTTTAACAAAAGTTTTATTTTAAATTTCAAATTTTCAATACATTTTTTGAAAGTCGATTTTAAAAACAAAAACAATTTGTATGGAAATAAAATTAAAAGCTCATTTTAAATTAATTTTATTTTCTTGTAGTAAGGCTGTTACTTTTTAATTTTTGTGAATATTACACTCAAAAAAAAAATATTGTAAAACTAGCAAAAAAAATGGTTAAAATTAGCAAAAAAAAACTGTAGTTTTGGACGTTGCAAAAATTATGGTAATATTAGCAACACCATTTTGCTAATCAAAAAACAAGTAAGAAAATTATAGTCGGTCAAGACCGACCATATAATACCCTACACCAAGGTTTCCCGGAAAATGGGTCCCATGGATCGATTAGATCTATATGTTGTAAAACCTTTAATAAGTGAAGAAAACACTCACAAATCAAATTTGAGTGAAATAGGCTTCTATTTGTTGACAATAAACCGCTTTAACTGAATATCGGGCGAAATTTTCACAAGGGGCCTGAGTCCAAAACTGGTCCGATGATTATCAGGTTTGATAAGGTTATTTAAGTACGCGTTTAACATACACAAACAAAATTTTAATTAAATATTTTCTATTTTCATGAAATTTGAGACATTTATGTGAAAATCGGGAAGGTGGTTTGTATGGGGGCTACAAGAAGAACTGGTCCGATTTCTTTGAAATTCGGAATGATGATATGTGAAGACAAAACATGTTTACCATCCAAATTTCAAAGCGATACCTTCTATAATACGGTTATTAGAGTCATTTGAGCCAAAACTAAAGAGGACCTTTGTATGGGGGCTAGGTCTAAATATGGACCGATTTTTTCCAATTTCAATAGGCTTCGTCCTTGGGCCAAGAGAGACTTAAGTTTCAAATTTCAAGTCAATTGATTAAAAATTGCGACCTGTATCGTGTTTACACCGTTTACATGGACAGACAGACAGACAGACGGACGGACGGACAGACGGACGGACGGACGGACATCGCTAAATCGACTCAAAAAGTGATTCTGAGTCGATCGGTATACTTAAAGGTGGGTCTAGGACCAATATTTCGGGTAGTTACAAACATCAGCACAAACTCATTATACCCTGTACCACAGTGTGGTGTAGGGTATAATTAGAAAAAAAATGGTAAAATTACAAGAATACCATTTTATTTTTGTAAAAAATCAACCTTGTAAAATTATCAAAAAATATGGTAAAATTACCAAAAAAAAATGGTAAAATTGAAATAGATAAAAAAAATTTGTAATTTGGTAAAAAAAATTGTTTTATTTAGTATTTTTTTTCTCTGATTAAGGGTACTTTCCACTATCACACTTTTCCATTATACACATCAAAATTTACCAACATCCTAAAGATTTTTGGATTCTTTTTTGATTGAAACCTAGTCGTATCTAATAAGTGAACAATTTCTGGCCAAATTTTTTAAAAAAATATTTCGCTAACATGGTGAAATTACGCTTGTATAATGGAAATGTGTGATAGTGAAAAGTACCCTTTAGTAGTTGATTTAAAATTTGGTGAATATACTAAAAAAATTTTAGCCTGTTTTTGAGCACCACGTTCTTTAAATGTAGTCATAGCAGCATCAACTATTACTTCAGTTGTTGGGTGGTTTCTTCGGCTTGATGGCATCTTCTTTTGCCTTCTTCTCAGCAGCTGTAGTTGCAGTAACTGGACTTCCAACAACATCAAAATCCAAAATGATTTTTTTTTTCACTTAAACACTTTAAACAAAAAATTTAAAGAACAACACTTCACTTTTTTTATTTTTTTTGCGTCATTTTTTTAGCTTAAGTCCCAGCAGAAATAAATCGAGATTTTGGCGACACAGCATCTGTTTATAGCATACCGTAGCGCATCCAAAGAGCGCTCTTAGGGATGCAGTAAAAGGAAGGGGAAAAAATTTTATATGTGTAATTATTTTTTGATAAAATTTCACACTTGCTTTCCTTTTTAATATTTTTAACACTTTTTGAATAAAAAAACATGAGTTTTAGACAAAGACACATGATTTGACTGCATCATTATTGCGCATTAATCAGCGCTGCAAAGAGCGCTTCAATCATAGCATCTTTGACCGCTGTTCCCAAAAAAAATCCCATAAAAAATGTGAAAATGAAAATGTCCGATATTTTTTTGATGTTCACTTCCGATTTTTTTTTTTTTTCATTTTGTTTCACATAAATAAAGTTTTGTAAAGTAAAACGAATGAATTTTTTTGTTATATTTTTTTAAATTTTAGTTATTTGATTTCAACTTTGAATTTACAGCATCTTTATTCTGCTTAAATCAGCTCTACAAAGATACATGAATTCACTGCATCTTTAATCTGCTTAAATCAGCGCTAAAAAGATACATGAATTTACAGCATCTTTATTCTGCTTAAATCAGCGCTCTAAAGACACGTGATTTCAGTGCATCTAAAGAGCGCTGTTTCTGTGTATCCAACTAGCGCTCTAAAGTGGGACATCGCCTTAGGGAATCATGCATGAATTCAGCGCAATTGGATGCGCTCCTTTACTCAAGTTCCCCTTCCAAAAGCTGCTGAACGTTCAGCAAAATTTCTGCTGGGGTAGAACAAATGAGAATTGCGTAGTAGTCTACACAAGAAATTTCTTACATTTTCACGTAAAATTTGTAAAAAATTAACAATTTTTTTTCGAATTTTTAATTTTTTTCACATGTATTTAAAAAAAAATAAAAAAAAAACTTTTGGATATTGAAGATTAGATATCTAACTATGTGTTAAAATTTTAAAAAAATAATTTTTCAAAATTATCAACTTTTTAATAAGAATTTAGGTGGCAAATTTTAAAAAATTTTCATATAAAATTAGCAAAAAATATGGTAAAATTAGCAAAAAATATGGTAAAAAATACTAAAAATTGTGTAGCCTATTTTCGAGCGCCACGTTCTTTATAGCATCATCAACCATTATTGCAGTTGATGGATGGCTACTTTGCTATGGTGTTGGCAGCATCATCTTTTACCTTCTTCTCGGCAGCTGGACTTTCAACAGCAGCAGAATCTGCAATGATTTTTTTTTCACACTAGAACACTTTAAACAAATTTTTTTTTCCTTAAAAGTTTTAAGTTAAAACTAAGAAAAAAAAAAAAAGTATTACCATTTCTTTAAGGAAAATACTAATATTTTTGCTAAAATTATAGTAAAATAAAAAAAAAAAAAACTAGCAAGAAAATATAGTAAAAGTACCAAAACATTTTTGTATTTTACCAATAGTGAATTGCCAAAAAAATCTGTAAAAGTTAAATTTTTACAATTTTTTTTGCTAAAGATTGGTTGAAGTAAATTACAACACCTTTTACTAATATTTTGACTAAGTTATTTTTTTGAGTGTACGAGTTTATAACGAGTAACTCCAATTTTACACGTCATCTTCGTAAAATTTACCAGTTTTTATTGTAATTTAAGACACTTTTCAAAGAGCGGTTTATCGGTCATATTTGGAAGTTTTTTGAAGTGATTTTTATTTAAAAACTGTATTACAGAGCAATAAGTAAAATTACAAATGAAATTTAGTATTTTGGTTACGAGAATAAAACAAAGTATTTTTCTAAAATCCGTATTTTAACAAAAAAAAAAAAACTCTGCTTATTATCTATAAAATAGAGATTACAAAGTAAAAAGTAAAATTACAGATAAAATTTTGTTTTTCGGTCACAAGAAAACAAAGTATTTTCTTAAAATCTGTATTTCGACAGATAACTTTGTAAAATATCTGTCGAATTGAGATTACAGTCATTTTACAGAGTATTTAACAGAGTAATTATTTTGAGTGTAGGATTTATAATTAGAATCTTCGAATTGCAAATATTTTTGTGTTTTTGTTTTTAAAACAATTGATCTTTTTCGAGAAATAATTGATCTATGTCGAATTACAGTTGATCTCTTTCGAATAACAATTGATTATTCTTGAATTTCTATTGACCCTTTTTTAAATTACAATTGATCTTAAACGAAATTACACCTGTAAATGGTACTGTTGCTGGAACAGAACCGTTTAATACATTAGTGCACACTATTTAGTGCTGAGACGTCTCAAATTCTAAGACATTTTTCGCATAGACAAATTTTCAAATTCTGACACATTTTTCGTATAGAAAAGGTCTCAAACGTTTTTACAAGAATCTGAGACATTTTTGTATAGAAAATGTTTCAGATTCTGAGACTTTCTTTGTGTATAAAATGTCTTTGGTTCTAAGACGTTTTTCGTATAGTAAATGTCTCAAATTCTGTAACGTTTTTCGTATAGAAAATGTTTAAAATTGTGCGAAGTTTTTCGCATAGAAAAGTTTTTAAATTCTGAGACATTTTTCGTAAAGAAAAAGTTCAGGTTCTGTCACATTTTTATGTATAGAAAAAGTCTCGGATTCTAACACATTTTACGTATAGAAAAATTCATAGATTCTGACACATTTTTCAAAAAAAGTTTCAAACTCTGAGATATTTATCGTATAGAAAAAGTTTCAGATTCTGAGACAATTTTTGTAAACAAAAAATTTCAGATTCTGAGACATTTTTCGTATGGAAAAAGCCTAAGTTTCTAAGATATTTTTCGTATAGAAAAAGTTTCAGGTTTAGAGACATTTTCCATTTTCATTTTTCAAAATTCTTGTCTGCCAAAGAGCCTCGATATACCTTAAGGCGGCCCTGTGCTGGAAAGCACAATATTCTACTTTGTGTTTGTGAATGAAGAGACCGGTAATTTTACTTTTAACTGCGAATTTCAAAAATTTTTTTAAATTTCCTTGACTTTGGTTTCCTTGTATAGAATTCGGATTCATTGTCAACCTGTGACTGCGTGACAAAATGTAATTTGAAAACCCTTCTTCAAATTAAAGGAGAAAACATTCACCTTGTCATTCCTAATCGCCTAAGGACGTAACATTGTCGGTATATTAAAAAATTTCCATCCAAATAATTTCTGCCAAACTTTTCCCCTCACCCAATAAAAAACTGCAATATATGTATGTATATTTTCTGTTTACATTGAATGTTTATAAATATTACAGGTTGTAGTGTTGTCTATTCTTCTTTCAATTTAACCAATAATTTGGTCTTCATACATTTACAACACAATGTACTCTATAAAATTTATTAATTTTTTGTTGCCAAATATTTATAGTAATAACATTAAAAGTGTATGTTTAAGTATTTGTTGTTGTAACTAAATCCAACTTCATTTACAGCTCATTTATTTCAAAGATTGTGGCTTATTATTTTGACCAATAAGTAGGTATTTTGTTAAGATATTAAAATGTTATATGTATACTTAATACTACTATTATTAGCCTCAAAAAATCATAAATAAAGATTAATTTACATATAAAAGTTAAACTAATAACATGTTTTTTTAGTATGTTGTTAATTTTTAGGAAGTCAGCCTAAAAGTAGGCAATAAATTTTATAAGTAAAGACAACAAAGAGGTAGGCAATGGATTTCTAGATATAGAAAAACATAAAAAGGAGACTTTAAGTAGAAGAACCTAAAAGTAGGCAATAAATTAAAAATATAGACAAAACTGAAAGTATGCTATAGATTTTTGACTAACTCGTGTTTTATTATTTTCTTTTTAGTGATTTCATGAAAATTTATTTGATCTTCAAGGCGATCACGGGTGAGTGATATTTTGTTTTTAATTATTTGTAGTAAATGTATAATTTGTATTACGGGATTGGCTTTTCATTGGGCTTTAGATTTATCCTCCAATGCTTGAAATATTTCACTTTTTCATATTTTAAATGAGTTAAATAGCATTACAATAGTTATATTTTCTTAGCATCTGTATATTTTTATTGCTTGGAAATTGTTATAATTTTCCTGCATAAAATTAACTTTAAAATTCTAAACCGCCTAAAAGTAGGCATTATAATTGTAAATTTTATATCATCCTTATAATAGACTTTACATCCAATTAAAAATGTAAAATTTAATGTTTATTAACTTGCTTACACCCCTCCCTCTTTTTTTATCAACCCCTATTTCATTTCCCTTATCTTTTACCCAACAATTTTAATGACTTTGATTTCTCATAATAAGCACCCATAACTATATCACAACCGTAATATTCTTATTGTTTTTCAAACATTTTAAATTATATTAATATTCTGTCTATGCCTTTTATATAAAATTAACCAATGTTAAATCCAAAATATAAAGCCCACCCCCCCCAAAAAAAATTCTTAGATAAGCTGCCTTAAAACTCGCAACGGTTGGTTATTAAATCAAGTTAATAACTTTCTAAAGACAATAAAACTGTCAAAGTGATAACATTCTTTGTTAACAAAGTTTAAAGAAATCTCAATGAATTTGTAAAAGGAGCAGCGGAGAACTTGTTATTTTTTGCCTTATCTTAAGGTAATATCAACAAAATGGTATTTAAAATATTTTCAAATTATAATAAAGAAAAAAAAGTAATTAAAATTTTTAGCCAAAATAGGATGCTTGTAAATAAATTGAAAATAATTGTAGAGGATATTTTAAAAATGTTGGTATTAGGGGAAAATAAAGGTCAACAGTCGTAGGTCGAAGAATTACTTTGAAAAGCTGTCACACACAGAAATCAAATTTGCTAATTTCCAACTGAAATTCAGTTGATATAACAAAAATTTGGTTGATACATTTGCATATAGGTTGTCACAATTTAATAGCGGTAGTTCAACTGAATTCGGATGATATAACTGACTTTTAATTGAAACAACCACAAAATTTGGTTATCAGTGATTATTGAGTTGGTACACTAAAAAAAAACCATGTAAAACGACAAGAAAAGTTTGTAACTTTTTTTTGCTATGAATCTCCTATTGTACAACAATTCCTTGTAATTTTACAACCTTTTTACCAATAATTTTGTAATTTTACAAGCTTTTTACCAATAAAATTGTAAATTTACAATTAAATTTTTGGCACAATAGAACTTACAAAGAATTCTTGTGAATTTACTATTATTTTTGTAATAAAAACTTGGAAATTTGTAAAATTACAAAAAAAATTGTAAAATTACAAAAAATGTAAATTTCGATAGAAAATTTTTTGTTAAAAAACAAGGAAAACTGTCAAACATTGGTAAAATCGGATTACGAGACTTTTTCTGTTAATTTGACAACCCGAGTAAAAATAATTTAACATGACTTTTAACATGATAATTTAACATACTTTTATATAGTCATATTATTTCATATATGATCATGTGTGACTCTATGTATTGCGAGATAAATTTATATAATAAATTTTTATGTGCGATTTTTTAAGTTTGTGCTGATGTTTGTAACAACCCGAAATATTGGTCCTACACACACTTTTAAGTACCCGAGTAAAAAAGAGTTATATATCACCGTGACAAAGTAGATCCCAAATATGGTGGACATAATTGTTTCAAATATTATCTTCGCTTATCCTACAAGATCTGATCAGATAGGGTTATATATAATATGATACGTAAAATGGGTCTATCTGGTTTTATCAGTTTGATCCGGACTGATACAATATAAAATAAATTGAGATTATAAGACATAAATATATATGGTTGGATATTGCTCTACATAAAGAACATATTTTTGTATATAACATTACATAAAGTGCATATGATTATATACAATGTTATCCAACTTATATGACGTTATAAGGAACAACATATGATCAGTTATAATGGTTTTAAATTATATTTAATCGTATCAGTTTTCTCCAACTGATATAATTATATAGACCCAATTCACGTTTCACATTACACAGAAAAAAATAAAAAACATATTTGAGTAAATTTTTAATACTATTGAGTAAAAAATTACTCAATTTTGCACCAGTAAACGATTTAATAGTATTGAGTAAATTTTTAATAAAAATTTATTAAATATTTGAAAAAAAATGTGAGTAAATTTTTAATTGTCACAATTAAAAATTTACTCAAAATTTATCTATTTATTTTTTTTTTAAGTTTAAAAAAGTTTTAATTTTTTTTTACAAAAAAAAAAAACAAAAATTGTTTTTTCAAACTTTACCAAACATATTTATGTTTCAAAAACATAGGAAAATTTTATAAAGACGATTACAAACTTTCATATACATACACAAAAAACCATAAACTAAACGAGAATTCAAAAAACTATGAAAACTTAAAAAAAAATATTAAATTTTTATTAAATTATTTACTTAAATTATTTTTAAAATGTTTGAGTAAATTTTTAATTGCGCCAATTAAAAAATTACTCAATTTTTCTTTTTAAATTTAAACAAGTGATTACTCAAATTTGTTTCCTCCATATTTTTTTCTGTGTATATATAAGGTTATCCCGCTAGATCATAAAATATACCCGTAGATAATTCTTAAAGTAATTGTATCCGCCATATTTGGGATATAATTAGTCATGAACTTTTTTTCTTTTTTTACTAGGGTATACCGATCGACTCAGAATCACTTTTTGAGTCGATTTAGCGATGACCGTCCGTCTGTCTGTCCATGTAAACGGTGTAAACACGATACAATTCGTAATTTTTAATCAATTAGCTTGAAATTTGAAACTTAAGACTCTATTGGCCCAAGGACGAAGCCTATTAAAATTGGAAATCAGTCCATATTTAGACCTAGCCCCCATACAAAGGTCCCCTTTGGTTTTGGCTTAAATGACTCTTATAACCGTATTATGATAGGTATCTTATCAAAATTTGGCAGGTAAACGTGTTTTGTCTCCACAAACCACCATTACGAATTTTGAAGGAATCGGACCAGTTCTTCTTGTAGCCCCCAACAAACCACCTTCCCGATTTTCACATAAATCTCTCAAATTTCATGAAAAAAAGAAAATATTTAATTAAAATTTTGTTTGTGTATGTTAAACGCGTAATCCTATAACTTTATGAAATCTGATTACCATCGGACCATTTTTGGACTTAGGCCCCATATAAAAATTTCGCCCGATATTCACTTAAATCGGTTTATTTGCAGCAAATCGAAGCCTATTTCACTCAATAGATATTCGATCAAATCTTATGAATTTTTCGTATAAAATTATATCAAAATAGACACGAACTCATATAAAATTATATATTGCATCATATCATTTTTTTTAGTCGGGAAAGTATTTTTTTTGTGTGTATGGTTTTTGCCTCTTACAAATTCAATTTTATAATTATTCGCACAATTTGTTTATATCCGCGCAAGAGATGCGCGATTTTTTCGTGATTTACGGCAATTTTGTTTAACTCACGTGATCGTGGTTAGAAAAATAGCTTCGTGCGAGAACCTTTTGGGGGGGGGGGGGGGTGGCAAAAACCGCATTTTGTAATCCTCTGGGTCCAAGTACAGAACCTTGAACTTCTTTTGATTTAAAAATGTTTCATTTGTTTAAAAAAATAGATGTTTTTTCAGAGGTTGGTTTTACCCATCCGGTTTTTCCGATTTCTGAATTTAATCAGTATATGATTATAGGACATATTCTTGACAAACTACTGGAGTGCAGCACTTTTGTTTTGAACTGTAGACGGGCAGACGGACATCGCAAGAATGTCTTATAATCGATAACTGACCAATAACACAGCCCACAAAAAAAAATTGTTCTGAACTAGAAACCAGACCCAGTAATCCTTATGTATTTTGACCTCCTGAATTCGCTTCCGCCATTACAATTGAATTCTATCGTTGTGTTTAACTTGGTCAAATTTACAAAGAACTTAGGTAGGTTCACTTTGCGGAGTTTCCATGTAAATTACAGAAAACCCAATGATTGAATTCAATTCTGATGGCGGAATCGAATTTAGGAGGTCAAAATACATAAGGATTAGTGGGACAAGTTTCGGGGTCAAAACTTTTTTTTTTTGTGGGGCTGTGTAATTTATATACTTTATGGGATCCTAGACCGATATTTCTATGTGTTACACACGGAATGACAAAGGGAGTATATAAATGATTGTAGGGTAAAAAATGGAGGCATCTACAAAAAACAAAATACTTTTTTGGTACTTTTTAATAAAAGTTTGAAATCAGTAGTCTTTAGTATTTTTTAATAAAAGTACCAAACTACAATTTGTTGGTACTTTTGGTACAAAATTATTAGTTTTTAATAATAAAAAGTACCAAAGTTGTACTTTTTTATAAAACTACTAAGATTGTACTCTTTTATATATAGTATCAAAATAGTACATTTTAAAAAATACCAACATAGTACTTTATTAATAAAAAGGGCTAAATTTTTAAATTTTGATAAAAGGAAACAAAATAGTCCTCTTTGGTAAAAAGTTCTATTTAAGACATCTTCGAATCAGTCTGTTTTATAATTGAATTTTTTGTAGCATACCTTAAGGTGCAACCAAAAACAAACAAATAAGCATTTGTTTAAATTATATTAAATTTAATTATAAAAATAAAATGTTTAAGCTCGAGGCCATTTTTATAATTAAATTGGAAAGGTCGAATAAAAAACAACTATAATTTATTTTAAATTTTTTAGAATTTTTGAAGCATACTTTAAGGCATGGTAGTTTAGGGAAAACAGACTGATTTGTAAAATTCTTAAAATGTATCGTTGTGTGTACTTTTTCAAAATTTTAAATTTCTTTAAAAAAATTGGTTATGTGACCATCTGTTTTCCATCGCTGTTTTCCATCTTAAATTAAAACTAATTTTCCTAAAACGTTTTTTTTAACCCACATACTTTGTTTTTCCTTGTTTTTCCTTGTTGATCATTCTATGTTAACTGTCTCCAAAGTTTTTCTTTTAACAATCGCCCTTCACGCCATAAAACATCAGGCCATTTACTACAAATAACACCAAATAACATTTTCGTGCGTGGTTGATTTTATATGAGCAAGTATGAGTTTCCATATGAGTTTTTTTTTTGTTATCTCAAAAATGTGTACTTGACACTTGTACTTGTTTCCGAAAAAATATCCTTTTTTTTGGCGTTGTTTATTCTACATTTCATTTCCGCTTCCTTCTGTGTTTGTGTATTTCATACTTGTTATACGACTATCTGGTTGTCTGTCTCTGTTTGTATTTCCCTAAAAGATTTTTGTTGTGTACGAGTCATTAATCACATGATTTTCATGAATACATCAGTTGTTAGTTACAGAAAAAAACATAAAACAAAAAAACACAACTGGGGAATTTTTACTTTGGAAAATCTTTATATTTAATCCTTTCACTTGAACAAATGAAATAAGAAAAATAAAGTCAACCATTTTAATGTAATAAAGGGTGTAAATTGTCATTTAGATAAAAAAACAAGTAAGAGTGTTAAATTCAGCTGTGCCGAATCTTTTATACCCTCCAACATGCAAAAAAAAAATTGCAGGGACGTATTCTTTTTTTTTTTTGGGGGGGGGTCGAAAGTGGTAAATGGGAGGGGCAAATTTCCTCTCCAATATGTTTTTTAAAATTCATTCTTATGCTTTATGCACTAAAGAAATACAAGTTTTTCATTATTTAAGAAAAAAAAATTATTCCACGCCCATAAAAAGGGGGGGGCGGACCGAAAAAACGACATTATTTAATTCTCTGGGTCCAAATGCAGGACTTTGAACTTCCTGTAGCATAAAAATATTGCATTTGTTAAACAAAAACACGAAAAATCATGTAAAAAAGTGGTATTTTTCATGGGTGGGTTTAGTTCTCTAAGGGGGAACTTTTTCCCCCTTGGTCCGATTTTGCCCATTTCCGAACTTAACCTGCCTAGGAATATAATACATATTCGTGCCAAACTTGGGGAGTCTAGCACTTTTATTTTGGACTGTATCGTGTCCTCTACAGACGGACAGACGGACAGACGGACAGACGGACAGACGGACGGACGGACGGACGGACGGACATCGCTAGAATGTCTTAGAATCGATCACTGATCAATAAAATATATACTTTATAGGGTCCTAGACCGATATTTCAATGCGTTACACACGGAATGACAAAGTGAGTATACCCCCATACTGTGGTTGGAGGGTATAAAAATAAATGAAAAACATAAACAAAACACAGTTTTAAATATTTATGTCATTTTTGAAATGGTAAATTGTTCATAGAAGTTGTTTTTTTAAAGTTTTCTATATCTGATTCCTTTGGTTTGTTAAATGAGCATTCTGGAAGATAGATATCGGGGGCCTATATTCAAAACCCTCTATCTTCCATTTTCACGAAAATGACTTTTTGATGGCAAAATATTCAGTAAAACGGCCCTCATCTATGGTGTAAAATTCAGAACAAAAATATTTTTTTTTGCTATTTTATTTGCATTTTTGGTTTTCTCTATCTCTTACGCAATTAATTTTTCTGAATGCAAAACCCTCTATCTTTTCAAATAATTAATTTATAAATATATTTTTTTAATAATTTCATTATGAATTACATGTTTTAATACTAATTTTTGCAGGCTGAACATGAATTTGTCAACAAAATTCCCGAATCAAGATTTTGGTCCACTGATGCTTATTTTTTCTCAAAATTCTTGTTTGACTTTTTTAAAAAATATGACTCAAAATTTTGATGTTTTGTGTACATTATGAAACAAAAATTTTAATCTTAAAAATCGAGATGCTGATCAGCATCTGTGGACCAAAATCGCGTTTTTAATTTTTGACTATTTTTTACATAACATACTCAACAGTTTGTCATCTTTTAAGATGAATTCGGTAAAAATATATTTTTTGTCTCAAAAATCCGCACCTGTGGACCAAAACCGCGACTTCGGAATTCTTTATAAGCCGTTATCATTAATAAATCACGTTAAAAATTTACCGATGTCGTAAATGAAATCATAATAATTCATTATTATTAAAATGCAAAACCCTCTATCTGATCATTTTCATTCATATACTTAATATTTTTGAGAAACAAAACCCTCTATCTTTCATAATATCCCCAATAGTGCGAAATTTTAAAAACTAATTATATGTGAGATTCAGTAGTTGATTTAAAAAAATATTGTAGAATATCGAATTTTAATTACTCTTAGAATACGCGAAATAAACAGTTTTTTGGCTCTCCTGAAAAGTTGTGTTTTTTAAGATAGAGGGTTTTGAATATAGGCCCTCGATATGTGGGTTTCAGGTGAATGACTTTTGTTTAATGAATACGATGTATGGCAAATTTAAATGTATAAAAACGTTCCCGATATTCACATAAATTAACAACATATCGCTCATTTACTTGCATAGTGTCATAACTCAAAAAACATGATTTTTGATTTAATAATACAGAATTATTGCTTATATTGTTTCAAAAATTCGCATTAATACACTCAAAAAATTATGTCATCAACTGTTTGAAGTTTATTTAAAAAGTTTTACGTTTAGTCGTTTTTAAAAGAAACAAATTTTTTGATGTTTAGTTTTTATTGATGACTACTTCTGTCCTTTGTTTTAAAACTAAAAAACTAAAAAATAAAGACTTTCATTAACTTGTTACATACAGAGTAAGTATTATCTCACCATGAACAGCTCATTTCATCTCTTTCTTTTATCATTAACAGAAATTGATATTTTTGTGTTTGCTTCTTTTTTTCTTTGCTCTGAAATGATTGTGTTTCTTGTTTGCTCGTTTTGTGTTTTTTCGAAAAATGAATTTCATAGCAAAGCTCAACATCGTGATAATTCAAATGGTGTTCGGTTTTCTTTGAACAGAAAACGAGATGAGCTGAAATTAGGGTTTCTAGTCGAGAAAAATTTCCCGGGAATTCCCGGGAAATATTTTTCTTTAAATCCCGGGATTTTTTCTTCGGGAAATTTCGGGAATTTGTCGCTAATTTTTAAATAAAAATATATTTTTTAGCACAATCTTAAATGATTTAATAAAAATTACATTAAAACTTTGAAAGAATTAAAATTTTTAAAGAAAAACTAGAGAGGATATGCTTCTGTTTGCATATTATTTAGGCCTAATAATTATTTTTCTTTAATCGATTGCATGACAAAATACGGAATCAAACTAAATTTCACTTCAAATGTTGGTTGCAAATTGGCAAAAGTTTTCTTAATCTAAAATTCCAATGATTTCTTCTTTACGAAATTTAGTAATTCATATTCAGAACAACAATCTTTATAGTGCTTAAACAAAAATATCGATATTTTTAAAAATATATAACAAACCTGGTTTTCAGCTTAAAATAAATATGAAGTAAAAGCCTGATATCTATCGGCTGTGAAAAAAATATATTTTGTAACTAACCTTGGCCGCCGCGAGTTCTATGCCAGGAACCAGTGAAAATACATCGTTACAATGGCTATATAGTACATTGGTGTTCTCATTCTGGCTGGAATGCCTTAAACCAATTAATATTAATAATTCGAAAATTTAATTAAATATATGGGTGAAATCAAAAAATGTCAGTGTTTTTGAGCCAAAGTTGTACAAACAAAAAAATTTAATTTTTGGTGAATTTTTTTATTAAAATCGATATGTTACATCACTACTAATATAACTATAAAAAATCTCTTCTACAAATTGTTTCAAACAAATTTTATCGACAATTTTATGATTTTTTTGGTGACGGAGTTTACATTCACCTTAGAAAAATACATTAAATTTTTTAAATTTTTTTTGAAAACATTTCGTTGTAATTTAAAAAACTTATTAATGTAATAACAAACAATTTTTGTTATTAGGATTTTTTTCCTGTTTTTGTTATTAAAGATTTTACAATTATTTTTTTTTAACAGGATTTTTCTTAGGAAATGTAAAATAAATTTATTATTATATCTGTTTAAATGAGTTTTTTTATTTTTTGAATGACTAGTGTTAATATTTGCATCGGCTTTAACAACGACATAAAGTTTTTTATTGCTATCTGCTAAAAAAAAAAAAAAAAGTTGACGGAGTTTACAGAGACGGAGTTTACATTTCGTCACTTTTTGCCCTTTTTTTCAAAAACTATTTGTCGAAAATTGGTTTCCGAAAAAAAAATCATAAGATTTCAACTAGATACGTCAAAATATGACGATATTTCAGATACACGCTAAGTAGTTTTGTTGTAAACGTGGAGACGGAGTTTACAGCATTTTTCGATTTTTCATTTATGATTTAGCTTTTCATACCGGGAAATTAATATGCAATGAAAAAACTTGAAACCAATGATGCACAATGATACTTTGTAGCCTCGCGTTTAATAAATGGGGCAATAACATATTATTTTTCTAAACATAATACGTCAAAAACAACAAAATTGTCGGGTTCCACAATGTCTAAAAAAAGTGTCGGAAAATCGTTACACAATTGAAGCCGTGTTTGCATGGGTAAACGAGATAGTTATGACTATATAAAAAAATTTTTTAAGAACGTCAACATTCCCTCTTTAAAAATGTAGTCAATTATTAAGCTCTTGGTTTATTGGTTTTTAAGATATAACCGGATAAAGTTTAAAAACTGAAATGGTTATTGGCGACGGAGTTTACATTTGGCCTACAAAAATGAAAATAACTTGTTTAAAATAGCTTATTAATATCCAGAATGATGTTAGTTATGTATGATGGCAATGTATATGACGTTGTACAAAAGCAGTGGCGGGTACAGCTTTTGGGTGTGGGGGGGGAAAATTTTTTTTCCATTGTTGACGAGCAAAAAAAGGATACGTTTTTTTTTATAAAAAAAGTGATGGGAAAGCTATAAAATCATCAAATTTATTAGTTTTTGCCGAAGGAGGTTTGTTTTTCATGACCATATTTCGTTTAGGTCAATTTTTTTTTAATTTGTTTTAAAAGAAAATTGTATATTTTTCGTATACATAAGAAGAGAATTTTTTTAATAGAAGAAATTCTGCCTACATAGAAAACATCAGATGTTGAGACATTTTTCGTGAAAAAAATATTTTTTATAGGGAAAATGTCTCAGAATCTAAGACTATTTTCGTATAGAAAAATTTTCAGATTTTTAAAAGAAATTTAAAAGAAAATTGTATATTTTTCGTATACATAAGAAGAGTCTAAATCTGAGAATTTTTTAATAGAAAAAATTCTTCCTGCGTAGAACATATCAGATTTTAAGACATTTTTCGTGTCTGAAAAATTTTTTTTTTCGTATAGAAAAATTTTCAGATTCTAAGAATTTTTTTCCACAGAAAAAGTCTCAGATTCTTAGACATTTTACTATAGAAAAAGTCTCATATTTTAAAGCGTTATTGAGACATTTTTCCTATAGCGAGGTCTCTGATTATTAGATTTGTTTCATACTGAAAAAATTTTAGATTCTGCAACCTTTTTTCTATAGAAAAAGTCTTAGTTTCTTGACCTTTTTTCAAAAAAAAAAGTTTCAGATGCTAAGAACTTTTCCTAAAGAAAAAGTTTCAAATTCTGAGATCTTATTCCTAAAGAAAAAAGCTCAGATTCTCAGACCTTTTTCCTAAAGAAAAAGTCTCAGACTCTGAAAGTTTTTTCTGATACAGAAAAAGTTTAAATTCTGGCACTTTTTCTTTAAAGAAGAAGTGACAGATTCTGAGACCTTTTTCTGATTCTGAAATCTTTTCCGATTCTAAGACACTTTTTCTATAGAAAAAGTCGAAGATTCTGTGGCCCTTTCCTAAAGAAAAAGTCCCATATTCGGAAATGTTTTTCCTATAGAAAACGTCTCAGACTTTAAGACCTTTTTCTATAGAAAGTTCATAGATTCTGAGACCTGTTTCCTATAGAAAAAGTCTGAGATTCTGAGACATTTTTCTGAGACTCGGAGACCTTATTAAAATAAAAAAGTCTTAGATTCTAAGACCTTTTTTCCGTTGAAAAAGTCTCAGATTCTGCGACCTTCTACCAATTCAGTAAGTTTCAAATTCTGAGACTATTTTTCAACAATAAAAAGTCTCAGACTTTAAGACCTTTTTTTTTTTTAAAAAGACTCAGATTCTAAAACCTTTTTCCTTAAAATAAGTCTCAAATTCAGAAATTCTGAGACTTTTTTTCCAAAGAAAAATTCTTCTGCGAAATTCTTCTTTAGAAAAAAAAAAAATTAAAATAGTTTTACGTATGTAAGTTCGACTATCAACATTGCTATGTAGAAGACAAAAATTTTTTATATAAACCAAATTAAGATCCTGTAAGATTTTTCTATACAAAAAAACATATTCTAATTAATTAGTTTATGCCAAAATTCATAATAAGATTGACAGATATTTTTCACAGAAAATGTTCGGATTAATTAAAAAATTTTTCCTATTAAAATTTTTTAGATTTTTATTTCTTCTATGAAAAATTTTTTAACTTCGAGATTTTTTTAGAAAATTTCCTTCTTTCTTTTTTTCTTCTTTTTCTTTTCTTTTCTTTCCTTTCCTTTCCTTTCCTTTTTTTTTTCTTTTTTTTCCTTTTTTTTTCTTTTCGAAATTTGGTCTGGGGGGGGAAATTTCCCCTTTTTCCCCCCCCTTGTACCCGCGCATGTACAAAAGAAAATATGCGAATACTTTAACCAATGTATGAGATATTACACGATTACATGGATTGGTTGACATTTTTTGATTTCACCCATATCTTCAAGATATAATTTTCTTACGGTTGGCGTAGTCAAAATTAGAAAAATGTTTCAAAAAGTTATTAAAACCGCATTTTATGCAAAATCGGGTATTTCCGAATTGTGAACAACTTTGCATGGAGTGGAAATACGTCAATGCAAATACTAAAACTATGATAAGGTCCAATATTTCTAAAAAAATAGATTTTATGAACTTTCTACGTATATTTTAGAGGTTAGTAAAACTATTGTACAAAAGAATACATCTAAAATGGTTTTAAATTGAAAAATGCAACCATAATTTGTAATATAACAATTTTTTTATGGTAAAGTTCAAAATTTGATTTAATAAAAAAATTCCCGGGAATTCCCGGGAATACGATTTTTTTAAAACGATTTCCCGGGAATTGAAAAAGTCCGGGAATTTAGAAACCCTAATGTGTAGGGATATAAAAAAAGCAAAAGGCATGTTAATTCTAATAATGAATAAGAGTTTTTACAGAATTATTTATTAAAATAAATGCCGTTTAATGTTGAATTGTTTCTAACCATTTTTTTGTATTTTTTTTTCACGTAACACGTAAAACGGTGTTCGCATTAATTTTTAACTAGTTTAATTATTGGTTTTCGCCATACATTTAAAACGTCAAAATTAAATGGCGTTTAATTTTAACAGATAAAGTGTTTAAAATTGTATGGGGAAAGCACAAAATTAAACAGGTTTAAACGAAGGCGAATATGGTATAATAAGACAATAGTGGTGTTTTTGGTTAACTGTACATTAGGGTGGAGCAAATATAGCTTTCTTTCGAATTTCGAAAACGTCGGGGTCGGGAAAGTTGCCTTTTGTGGTCGATATTAACCCACAAAAATATTGGACCTATAGGGCAATGGTTTTGGTTTCGTTTTTTTTTTTTTACTTGAAAATCGAAAAATCCCGAACAAAGTGAAAAAAATGTTCGAACTTTTTTTTTTTTTTTGCTTTAAATATTAGTTTATATTTGGACATTACTGAAAAACTGTTTTGATGGTAAAAGAATTTTTTTTTTTTGTCAATAAAATTTTTTTTATTTTTTTTTTTTTAATTTTCTAAAGATTAATTTCAAATTGCGGTAAAAAGGCCAACAACATAATACAATAATTAAAAATATACATCTTTTAAATACTGAGTTAATATTACGTTATATTTTCAGTTAAAAACTAATAAAAAATATTTTTTTTTTTTGCAAAACAAGAAACCAAAAAAATTTTACAGACCAAAAAAAAATTTTTTACCATAAAAACACTTTTTTAGTAATGTCTAAAAGTAAACTAATATTTTAAACAAAAAAAAAAGTTCGAATTTTTTTTTCACTTTGTTCGGGACTTTCCGATTTTCAAGTCAAAAAAGGTACCCAAAGCCATTGCCTTACAGGTCCAATATTTTTGTGTGTTAATATCGACCCCAAAAGGCAACTTTCCCGACCCCGACGTTTTCGAAATTCGAAAAAAGCTATATTTGCTCCACCCTAATGTACAGTTAACCAAAAACACCACTATTGTCTTATTACGTGTTACGTACAAAAAAAACCAAAAAATGGTTAGACGCAATTTAACATTAAAGGGCATTTATTTTAATAAATAATTCTGTAAAAATTCTAATTCATTATTAGAATTTACTTGTCTTTTGATTTTTTTATATGTATTCCTAGTAGAAATTTCCTACACATCATAAGCAATAAACAACCACATTTCCATTCATGCTTGCAAACAAAAAAAAAAAAATATGATTTTGTTTGATATGAAATCTCGCGAGATCTCATTGATAGCTCAATTCATATCAATCTCGCGAGATCTCATTGCTAGCTCATTTCATCTCAATCTCGTTTCATCTATCAGCTCATTTTATTTTTCATTTTCAATTTCAGCTAGGGTTTCTAAATTCCCGGACTTTTTCAATTCCCGGGAAATCGTTTTAAAAAAATCGTATTCCCGGGAATTCCCGGGAATTTTTTTATTAAATCAAATTTTGAACTTTACCATAAAAAAATTGTTATATTACAAATTATGGTTGCATTTTTCAATTTAAAACCATTTTAGATGTATTCTTTTGTACAATAGTTTTACTAACCTCTAAAATATACGTAGAAAGTTCATAAAATCTATTTTTTTAGAAATATTGGACCTTATCATAGTTTTAGTATTTGCATTGACGTATTTCCACTCCATGCAAAGTTGTTCACAATTCGGAAATACCCGATTTTGCATAAAATGCGGTTTTAATAACTTTTTGAAACATTTTTCTAATTTTGACTACGCCAACCGTAAGAAAATTATATCTTGAAGATATATTTAATTAAATTTTCGAATTATTAATATTAATTGGTTTAAGGCATTCCAGCCAGAATGAGAACACCAATGTACTATATAGCCATTGTAACGATGTATTTTCACTGGTTCCTGGCATAGAACTCGCGGCGGCCAAGGTTAGTTACAAAATATATTTTTTTCACAGCCGATAGATATCAGGCTTTTACTTCATATTTATTTTAAGCTGAAAACCAGGTTTGTTATATATTTTTAAAAATATCGATATTTTTGTTTAAGCACTATAAAGATTGTTGTTCTGAATATGAAATACTAAATTTCGTAAAGAAGAAATCATTGGAATTTTAGATTAAGAAAACTTTTGCCAATTTGTAACCAACATTTGAAGTGAAATTTAGTTTGATTCCGTATTTTGTCATGCAATCGATTAAAGAAAAATAATTATTAGGCCTAAATAATATGCAAACTGAAGCATATCCTCTCTAGTTTTTCTTTAAAAATTTTAATTCTTTCAAAGTTTTAATGTAATTTTTATTAAATCATTTAAGATTGTGCTAAAAAATATATTTTTATTTAAAAATTAGCGACAAATTCCCGAAATTTCCCGAAGAAAAAATCCCGGGATTTAAAGAAAAATATTTCCCGGGAATTCCCGGGAAATTTTTCTCGACTAGAAACCCTAATTTCAGCTCATCTCGTTTTCTGTTCAAAGAAAACCGAACACCATTTGAATTATCACGATGTTGAGCTTTGCTATGAAATTCATTTTTCGAAAAAACACAAAACGAGCAAACAAGAAACACAATCATTTCAGAGCAAAGAAAATGAAAACAAACAAAAAATTTTTTTCTCAATGAGATTGATAAAATCAAAATCACCATTTACTTACTCTGGTTATATATGGTTTTGAATTGAGAAAAGTGTGAAAGAAAAATTTTAATTTTTCTAAAAATTTAAGACATCCTAGTTTGTTTCTTACTAGTTTCATATTATCCAGTTATAATAATGTTTAGAAAAACTTTTAATGTCAAATTTATTTAGTTAATAGTCAATAGAACTATATTTGAAAATTATTAACAGATCGCAGCCGACAAGGATTGAACCCATCATCATCTGTAATACTTTGCTATTAACTGCTTGTAACGTACAGTCACTCTAGAGCCAAGTAGGATGTTAAGCAAGTATCAACTAAATCAGATTTTTTTCAATTCGAGTGTGGTTGTCGCTGTTGTTTTTTCTAACAGAAGAGTTGTTATTTTAATTATGTGTAAACAAACTTTTATTTTTAGTAATCATTATTCTTCTTCCTCTCCTTCATCAATTCTGATCTAAGTACTTATTAACATTTAGTTTTTAAAGTTATTAATTTTTGTTCTGTAAGTAAAATCTACTGATTATTCTTTAAATTTTTCATGATTTGTGTAAGTAATTTTTTTTAAATTGTTGGTATTTTTTAATGAGAAATCATTAATTTTTACCTACACAAGTGGGTTATTTTTTTGTAGACAAAAAATTCAAAAAATTATTTATAGAAATATAAAAACATGTTTGTATCAAGTGACTTCGGCACGATGCACAGTAGGTAATTTGAACCGAAATCTTGGCCAAAAATCATTTTTCGAACTAACAATAATAATGTTTTTGTTAATTACGTTCGATTTAGAAAATATTAAAGCAAATAACTGCATATTTGGTTTTTCCAAAAAACAAATATAAACTGATTGACGGGCAGTCGAATTCGGCATTTTCAAGCAACGTGCACAGTGCAATATAAAACGCCTAATTTTGATATAAATTCAAACGATTTTTTCAGCTATTAAACATAAAGAAGGATATCGTGTATAATATGGAGAAGAGAGGGGATATTAAGTAATAAAAAAATAGCAAAATATTTTGGTGGACGTTATTGCTTTTTTTAACAAAACGTGTAATTATAACTTAACCTTAAATAAATGCCTTTTTCAATGAATATAAACTTCGCATAAGCTTTTAATAATGTTAGCCGTGGTGTGCCGTATTTTTGATTGATGAAAAATTTAAAGAAAATAATTCTGAATTAATTTTTTTTTATTTTCCGTTGCACTTTTTTGCACTTTTTGAGATATCAATTTTCTTTCAGACAGCCTCATCTTGCCATATCTTGAACTTTCTAACGTTTGGATTGGGAAAAGAACTAAGAGAAAAACCCTGTTGCTGTTTATAATTTTGTTGTCAGTAAAATTGATTAAAATAATGTTTTAAACCAATATTTGGCTTCGTTAAAGGAAATAGTACGAACTTTTTTTGAAAATTTTTCGTTAAGGTGGTACAAGGCCCACTCAAAAAATAACAGCTTTTTTCAGCAAAATCAAACAAAATGGTTTATGTGCCATTTTGTTAGTCTTCTTGCGTATTTTCTTCGTGCCGAGTTTCAAAAAAATTAGCCTATTCGTTTTCGAGATATTCAGTATTTTCCCTTTTTTTCGTATGGTGGCAACCCTAAAAATTTCCACGATTACCAAATTCATAAAATCCAGCTGTGCGTGTTCACAAAAAACTCTTAAATTTAAAATTTCAGCCATATCGGTCTAAAACTTTGGCTGTAATTATTTTTGGCCTAAAAATTGGCTCAAATTACCCAGTGTGCGATGGGTAGAGTGTTTGGATAGAATGTAGTTGATTGATTCTCCAAAAATTTTATTAAAAATTTTTAAAATAAAATTCAATAGAAAAATTGTAAAAATAACCTATAACCTACGAAATCATTAATTTTTAATATTTTCGTAGGTAATTTTTAACATGATAATGTTTTTACGCTAATTTTGTCTAATTTTAAAAAAGTTGAAGGAAGCCACCTCAGTTTGACTATAAGTTAAAAAAAATTAACGAAAAATAAAACAAGAATTACTATTTTCATTTTCTTAAAACCAAAAATTTTAATAACTTGGGTTTGTAACTTGGATAATAATTCACCTCGTGGTGAATAAAATATTTTTTTTCACCAGCTGGTGAATAAAAAGTAACATAATTATTTTTCAACAAAAAAAATATTTTTTTTTCATCAAATTCTTTTTTTCATAATTTTTTTTTCATCAAACTTTTTTTTTCATCAAAAAATTTTTTTTTCATAATATTTTTATATTTATTTTTTTTTTATCAAATTTTTTTTTTTCATTACTTTTTTTTTTCATTACTTTTTTTTTTCATCAAATTTTTTTTTCCAACATTTTTTTTTTTATCAATTTTTTTTTTTTTTCATCAAATTTTTTTTTTTTTCATAACATGTTTTTTTTTCATCACTTTTTTTTTCATCATTTTTATACCCTCCAACTACAGTATGGGGGTATACTCACTTTGTCATTCCGTTTGTAACGCATCGAAATATCGGTCGGGGACCTCATAAAGTATATATATTATTGATCTATGATCGATTCTAAGACTTTTCCAGAATGTCCGTATGTCCGTCCGTCAGTCTGTATAAGACACGATGCAGTCCAAAATAAAAGAGATAGACTCGTTAAGTTTGGCAGGAATATGTATTTAGGTCCTATGCAGTTTAAGTTCGTAAATGGGCAAAATCGGACAAGGGGGAAAAAAGTTCTCCCTTGACGAACTTAACTAACCTCTGAAAAACGCCATATTTTCACAGGGTTGTTTGTATTTTTGTTTAGGAAATGAAACAATTTGATGTCAGAAAAAGTTCAGGGCCCTGCACTTGGACTTAGGAAATAAAAAAAAATCGTTTTTTTTGCCCGCCCCCTTTTGTGGGCGTGGATAATAAAAATGTTATTAAATAATAATAAAATTGTATTACTGAAGGTCAAAAAACATAATAAACGAATTTTTAAACATTTACCGCATGGGGTAATGTGTCCCCCAATGACCCCTACTGACCCCCTCCCCCAAAAAACGCCCCTGCAATTTAAAAAAAAAAATGTATATGTTGGAGGGTATTATAGATTCGGCACAGCCGAATTTAACACTCTCACTTGTTTTTTATCAATTTTTTTTTATAAATTTTTTTTTTCATTATAATTTCTTTTTATCAATTTTTTTTTCAATATTTTTTTTTTCATTAATATTTTTTTTCAATAATTTTTTTTTTCATCAATTTTTTTTTTTTCTTAAATTTTTTTTATAATATTTTTTTACATTATTTTTTTCATCAAATTTTTTATTATCAATTTTTTTCTCACCAAAAAATTTTTTTTTTTATATTTTTTTTAAATCAATTTTTTTTTACATCAAAAAATTTTTCTTTTCATCAAAAAAATTCATCAAAAACTTTTTTTCATCAAAATTTTTTTTCACCAAAAATTTTGGGTTCATTAATTATTTTTTAACTTAATTTTGTTTTTCGTGAAAAAAATCGTTTTTTTTTTTACCAAAACTACTTTTTCACCACGTCTAAGCTTTTCGCATAAAAATTTTCCATTAGTTTATCAAATGTACATAAAACAAGTGAGAGTGTTATATTCTTTGGTGCCGAATCTTTTATACTCTCCAAAATGTAAAAACACTTTTTTGCACTTATTTTTGCACTCACTTACGAAATGTTATCTTTTGGTTGATCTTTTGACTGATATTTCAATTCGTTTTGCATGGAATAGCAAAGTAATATAACATTTGGGGTTTTCGCAGTGACGATTAAATTTGCCATTTTTAGAGTGGTATTTGGCAAATTTGCCATTTTAATAAACGTCAAGTATTTGCCACCATTTTTTCTTTATATATCGTGAGCGCACTTTTTGTTAATAATTTGCACAAAATAACTTTAACAACTTTTTACAGTCGCAATTTTAAAATAAACACAAAAAATCTGTATTTGTCTTTTTGTATAAATGTTTTTGTTGCCGCGTTCAAAATTTCAGCATAAACAATCACAGCTGTTGTCATTTTTACGTTTTTTTTATTTGCACAATGGCATTTTGTTTTTAGACAAGGTTTGAGTTGGACATTTTAAGAAAAATATGCCACATTCAAATTGGCATTTTTTTGACGTTTGGCGCATTTGCCAAATACCAAACTAAAAAAGGCAAATTTAATCGTCACTGTGAAAACCCTAATTATTTTTTCTAAAAAAACGTTGCTTTGGTACACCCAAATCTTCCGCAAAACATTATCATGAATTAATGCTTTGGGCAAGAGTACAAAATTCGCAGGCATTTTTTTTAAATTTGTTCACAGAGAAAAATAAATTTCCAACTGAATCTTTCAGTTGTATCAACTCAAACTTCGGTTGCTCCTACTAAATTACGATGTGGCAGACAAATTTTTTAGTTGTTTCAATTGTTTCAATTATAAGACATTTGTATAAACAAAATTTAGTTGTAACTACCGATATTTAGTTGTTACAACCTTAACATAAATACATCAACCGAATTTTCGTTGCAGCAACTGAATTTCAGTTGGAAATTAGCAAATTTGTTTTCTGTGTGTTGGTAAAAATAACACAACAATAATTAATTTTTAATGTTTTCGTAGGTTATTTTTTTGAATTTGTTGGTATAAAAATGAAAGTGAAGTTATTTTTTAATGTTCACTGTTATTTTTTTTTCGAAAATTTTATTAACAGTCAAAAATAAATGTTGATGTTTGTTAAAACACATGAATAATTACTGGGATGGTTTTCAAATGTTTTATCACTTGTTTTAAATACGTTTTTCATTTGTTTTTGCCTACAAAATATTTTTAGTGTACTTTGCATACTTTAATGGTCTAAACAATTTCATAATTTCTTTAAATTAAAATAATACAACTCAAATAATTTCAAGTTTCTAATAATAACAAAAAAATCTCATACTCTTGTAAATTTTCTTGACTTTTTGCTAAGTCATCTTAATTAACTAATTTTTCATTGAAAATTTTCTTTTTAACGATAACTCCTTTGTAGTATTGTGTGCCTGTTATCTCTCATATTCCCTAAAGGTATTTTTTTGATAAAAAAAAAAACACAAAATGTAACAATAGACACAGGTAAAATATTAAACCATAGTAAACCCTTTATGCCTTAACTACATTTATTATAGATTTCTTAACAAAGATTATTGTTGCATAGTCTTAGGCGAACATCAGTCATATTTTGTAAGGTTTGATAACAGGAGTAAAAGTATTGTTTTTAAACTGGTGGTGGTGGTGGTGGTAGTGGTAGTGTTACAAAACACCAAGGGATAAAAATAATAATAAACCGATAACCAGGCGTTATATTACCATCAATGAGTTTTTGTTATCTATGTCATGGCAACCAAAAGTAGGAAAGTTGGTGGCCAGTCATTCAGTTAGTTCCAGCGACCAACGTTCACCGTTTGTTAGTAGTGTTTTTAATCTGCTATTATGATATGCTTAAAAAAAAAATTAATGATAAATCCTTAAAAAAAAGTAGCACCATTTCATCCATAAACCAGAGTTGCCTGTAAAGAAGTTTGAAATTTCACATGGATGCATACAAAATTACACGTGAAATTTAAAATTACACATGTATTTTTTTCAATCCTAATGTATCTTCTTCTTTTGACTTGTGATTTTAAACCAAAACTTCATTCATTTAATAATTTTGTGACTCTAATCTTTCAAAAAAGCATTTTCTATAAAAAAAAAAACATTTTTAAATAAAAGGTAGCTAAATAGTACGTTTTATAATACCAAAGTGGTTATTTTTAAAATTTGTTTTCCAAAATAAATTTTTTTTTAAAGTACCAATAAAATACTTTTTTATAAAAAGTATCAAAATAATTCTATTTTATAAAAAGTACCAAAATAATTAATTTCCAATAAAAGTTCAAAAATAGTTGATGTTCATAAATTTGGTACTTCTTATAAAAAAGTACTATTTTTTGCTTTTTATCAAAAAGTAATATTTTTGTACTATTATTTGTAAAAGTATTATTTTGGTACATTTTTAAAAAAAGTATTATTTTGGTACTCCTTATAAGAAATTATTATTTTAGAACTTAAAAAAAAAAAATAATATTTTGGTACTTTTTTTAAAAAGTACTTTCTTACAAGAATTAGTACTTTTTCGGAACTTTTTATAAAAGTACTGTTTTGAAAATTTTTTTATTAAAAATTAGTGTTTTGGTACTCTTTTATTAAAAAGTACTATTATAGTATTTTTATACCCTGCAACCACAGTATGGGGGTATACTCATTTTGTCATTCTGTTTGTAACGCCTCGAAATATCGGTCGGGACCCCATAAAGAATTTATATTATTGATCTACGATCGATTCCGTCCGTCCGTCTGTCTGTAGATAACACAATGCAGTCCAAAATAAAACAGTTAGACTCCTGAAGTTTGGCTCCTCAAGTTTGGTCTCATGTTAATAGGCACGTTAAGTTCGTAAATGGGCAAAATCGGGCCAGGCGGAAAAAAGTTCCACCTTAAAGAACTGAACCAACATCTGAAAAAATACACTTTTTTATATGTTTTTTTTTGTATTTTTGTTAAATAAATGAAACATTTGGTGTATTTATCGCGATATGAAGGTATTCTCGAAGTCCCCCACTGACCCCCATTACCCCCCCCCCCCAAAACGCCCCTGAAAAATTTTATTTTTTTTACATTTTGGAGGGCATAAAATATTCGGCACTGCCGAATTTAATACTCTCACTTGTTTTTTAAGTACTTTTTTATACAAAAGTAATATTTTTGTTTTTTACTAAATAGTACTATTTTTGAACTTTTTAAAACAATACACTATTTTAACAGTTCTTTGAAAAATTGTACAAAACAATGTACTTTTTATAAAAAGTACTAAAGTAATAGTTTTTTTTATTAAAAGTACAAATAGTTGATTTTCGTAAATTTGGTATTTCTTATAAAAAGCTACTATTTTTTATTTTTATTAAAAAGAAATATTATTGTACTAAGTATTATTTGTAAAAGTATTGTTTTGGTACATTAAAAAAAAGTATATATAAGAAATTATTATTTTGAAACTTTTTTAAAAAAGTAATATTTTGGTACTTTTTTAAAAAGTTTTTTCTTACAAAAATTAGTACTTTTTCGGTACTTTTTACAAAAGTACTGTTGTGGAATTCTTTTTATTAAAAATTTGTATTTTGGTATTTTTTTGTTAAAAAGTACTATTTTAGTACTTTTTTTAAAAAAAGTAATTTATGGTACTTTTTATACAAAAGCAATATTTTTGTTTTTTTTTTACTAAATACATGGTATTATTTTCGTCCTTTTTAAAATAATGCACTTTTTTTAACAGTTTTTTTGAAAAATTGTACAAAACAAAGTTCTTTTTATAAAAAGTACTTAAGTAATTGGACTTTTTGTATAAAAAGTGCGTTCCCGGAAAAACCTTTTCAAAAATATTGCCAAAATAGAACTTATTGATATAAAGTAAAAAAAAATATATTGGAAATTTTTTAAAAAAATTAATATTTTGGTATTTTTTTATAAAAAGTACTTTTTTTACAAAAATTAGCACTTTTCTGGTACTTTTTATACAATATATTATATACCATTTTGGAATTTTTTGATTCAAAATTGCTATTTCGGTACTTTTTTTTTAAAAGAAATATGTTAATAATTTTTTTTATTAAAAGTACTATTATGGTACTTGTTATACAAAAGTACTATTGACTATTTTTACATTTTTTTTTTTGAGACACTGGACTTTTTTATTAAAAGTTCAAAAAATTATGTTGCATAAAATGTACTAAAATTATATATTTTTTATAAAAAGTACTTTTTTAAAAAAAGTACTTCCTTACAAAAATAAGTACTTTTTTGGAACTTTTTTTTTTATTAAAAAGTACTATTTGGGCCTTTTTTAATCAAAAAGTACTACCTTACAAAAATTAGTACTTTTTCGGCACTATTTACAAAAGTACTATTTCTGAACTTTTTTATTAAAAGTACTATTTTAGAACTTTTTTTTATTAAAAAGTACTATTTTGGTATATTTTTTAATTAAAAAGTACTACTTTTTATACAAAAGTACTATTTTTAATTAATAGTACTATTTTGGTACTTATTATAACAATGTACGATTTTAACAGTTTTTTGAAAAATTTTACTTTTTTATAAAAAGTACATAAAAACGTACTTCCTATAAAAAGTACTAAAATAATATTTTTTTATTAAAAGTACATACCAGGAAAGAACTTTCTAAGAAAAAGTGTCAAAATAGTACTTATTTATAAAAAAAAATAGTTTTGGCAATTTTTATAAGAAGTACTTTCTTACAAAAATATAACATGTTCGATACTTTTTATAAAAGTATTATTTTGGAGCTTTTTGTATATTAAAAAGTACTCTTTCGGTACTTTCTTTTATTAAAAAGTACTATTTTAGCACATTTTTTTATTAAAAATACTATTTAAGTACTTTTTATAACAATGTACTTTGTAAAATGTATTTTAACAGTTTTTTGAAAAAAGTACTATTTTTGTACTTTTGTATTAAATAGTACTATTTTGGTACTTTTTATAACAATGACTTTCTTACACTTATAACACTGGGCTTTTCTTTAAAAGGACAAAAAATTATGTTGCATAAAATGAACTAAAATAATATTTTTTTATAAAAAGTACGTAAAAGGAAATAAATTTTTAATAAATAGTGCTAAATAGTACTTATTGATATAAATTATAAAATTGGAACTTTTTTAAAAAAGTAATATTTTGGTACTTTTTTATAAAAAGTACTTTCTTAAATTGGTTAGTACTTTTTCAGTACTTTTTTGGTACTTTCTTCTGATAAAAAGTACTATTTTGGGACTAATTTTTGTAAAACAGTACTATTTTACAAAAATTAGTGATTTTTCGGTTCTATTTTAAAAATTACTATTTTGGAACTGTTTTATTAAAAAGTTCTATTTTGGAACTTTTATTAAAAAGTACTATTTTTGTATATTTGTTAATTAAAAAGTACTACCTTTTATACAAAAGTACTATTTTTTATTAAATATTACTATTTTGGTACTTATTATAACAATGTACGATTTTTACAGTTTTTTAAAAAATTGTACTTGTTTATAAAAAGTACCAAAAAACGTACTTCCTTAAAAAAACGTACTAAAATTATATTTTTCTATAAAAAGAACATACCAGGAAAGATTTTTCTAATAAAAGGTGTCAAAATAGTTCTTATTTATAAAAAGGAAAAAATAAAACATAATTTTTTGGTACTTTTTTTAAAAAGTACTTTCTTACAAAAAATAGTACATTTTCGGTATTTTTTATAAAAGTATTATTTTTGGAACTTTTTGTATATTAAAAAGTACTATTTTGGTACTTTTTTTATTAAAAGGTACTATTTGAGTATATTTTTTTATTAAAAGTTCTATTTCAGTACTTTTTATAACAATGTACTATTTTGACAGTTTTTTGAAAAAAGTACTTTTATAACATTGACTATTTTTAAGGTTTTTTGAGAAACTATTTGAGACACACTTAATAGAAAGCAAATTTTTAATAAATAGTGCTAAATAGTACTTACTGATATAAAGTCTAAACTTACTATTTTGGAACTTTTTTAAAAAAAGTAATGTTTTGGTACTTTTTAAATAAAAAGTACTTCCTGCAATAATTGGTATTTTTCAGTTCTTCTTTTGGAACTTTTTTATGTATTAAAAATTGCTATTTTGAGACTTTTTTAAATAAAAAAGTACTTTCTTACAAAAATTAGTACTTTTTCGTTACTATTTTAAAAGTACTATATTGGAACTCTTTTATTAAAAATTACTATTTTGGGACTTTTTCATTAAAAAGTACTATTTTAGTATATGTTTTAAAATTAAAAAGTACTACTTTTATACAAAAGTACTATTTTTTATTAAATAGTCCTATTTTGGTACTTATTATAACAATGTACGAAAAACGAACTTCTTATAAAACGTACTAAAACTTTTTTATAAAAAGTACGTACCAGAAAAGAAATTTCTGATAAAAGTTGTTAAAATAGTACGTATGTATTTATAAAAAGGGAAAAAAAGAAAAAATAATTTGTTGGTACTTTTTTTAAAAAGTACTTTCTTACAAAAAATAGTACATTTTATAACGGAATTATTTTGGAACTTTTTGTATACAAAAATGTTCTATTTTGGTACGTTTTTTTTTATTAAAAACTACTATTTTAGTATATTTTTTATTAAAAGTACTCTTTCAGTACTTTTTATAACAATGTACTATTTTGAAGGTTTTTTGTAAAATTTTACTTTTTTTAGAAAAAAAGTACTAAAACAATACTTTTTTAAAAAAAGTACTTTTTAAAAAAAGTACTTTTTATAAAAAAGTACTAAAATAATACTTTTTTTAAAAAAGCCAGGAAGGAACTTTTTAATATATGGTACCAAAATAGTAATTTTTTATATAAAGCACAAAAAAGGTACTTTTTAATAAAAAGTATTTTTTTTTTTAAATAACCAGAAATTCAATAATACACATAAGTTACACATCGAAACAAGCTTACACATGAATTGCTCATGAAGTGGCAACCCTGCCATATACTTACAAACATATACACACAGTTTATAGCAAATGAACAAATATAATGTAAGTAATTTAAATATTTCGCATCACAAGTCATTTCGCGGCCTATTAAAATCAGCCATTAAACGAAAGTCAGCATTATTTTTACGCAGCTTAAATTGCGTCACACCCATAGTTTTCACCACTACAACCATTCATTTATTCGTTCGTTCGTTCAGTCATTCATTCTTTCTTCCATCCATCCACCCACCACCATATTTTGGCCATTACTATTATCATCACCATTGTATGGATACATTAAAACATCTATATACGGTAAGCCATTAACTGTTGTTGGCGAAAAAAAAGGAAGGCTGTTAATAAAAAACCATTTGCTGTGTAGCCATAACGGCACCAATTTCTCATAATCTTCATTGAAATTGAATCGGTTTGGTTATGTGCCGTAATGTTTAAATATTCCGTCTTCCTTTTTGGTGGCCGTAATATGAATGGACTTTTTTTTAAGCACCGGAGTGTGTATTTGAGTGTTTTTCGGTTGTTTTTGTAATAGTGTGGTATACTTTTAGGCGCGTTAATTGGCATCAATGTTGTTTCCTTTTATTTCACTGTTGCCTGCTTCGTTCCCTTAGCCATTAGCTCACACAAAATTTTAAGCGGATTTCTTAGCATATTTTTAAGCTGTTTTCTGTGTGTGTGTTTTTTTCCTATTTTTGTTTGTGTATTGGCTACTTGAGGCGTGTTTGTTCACGCCTTATAGAAATTAACTGTATTGCCTTAACGTGTTGGTATTTACTGCTTAAACTTTTAGCATTTTTTTTTTTAATAATTTAACTTTAGAAAAGAAAATGTTTAGCAAATTTCTTTACTTCAGTTGTATAATTTTAAAGGTTCAGCTCATTCCTCTTTTATGGATTAACCAAAAAATTCTTCAAGCGAAATATGATGGCGTCAGCTTTTATACATATATTGTTTATATCTACGGCATGTTTTTTTGTAGTATAAGTTTAGGCTTTATTTAAATTCCAAATGCTTATTCAATGTTTTTAACATTTTTTTTCTTACTCTGTTTGGTCTATGTATAAGAAATCATTTTAAGTTGACATTTTTTGTAGAACTATAGTACAAATGATGGGTATTTTTGTTGTATAAAACCGTAAGTAACATGCCCATTACCATTTACAGTAACTCACACCTTATTTCGTACAGTATAAAGTATATAGCAATTCGTTAAAGATTATGTTTACAAACTATAGTTGTGCTTAATCGTTCAATTGAGTGAACGCTCATTTTCGTTCATTTTAGATAAAATACCTAGTTCGTTCATCTAGTTAAATCGATCTTTTTATGTTTTCGTTCAACAGTTCGTGAACGAATCATTTTGATCATGACTGTTGGTCGTTTATCTAGTTCAAATCGGTCAATTTTTGTTTTCGTTCAACAGTTTGTGAACGAATCATTTTGGCTTTCATTTAAAAATATATAAATATTGAATAAAAACATTAAAACATTAAATTACACAGAGAAAAATAAATTTCCAACTGAATTTTTCAGTTGTATCAACTCAAAGTTCGGTTGCTGCTTCTGTATTTCGCTATAGCAAACGAATTATGTAGTTGTTTTAATTAAAATACAGTTGTATCAACATAATTCAGTTGTAGCTACCGATATTCAGTTATTATAACTATAATACAAATGCATCAACCGAATTTTTGTTGCAACAATTGAATTTCAGTTGGAAATTTGCAAATTTGTTTTCTGTGTGTATAGTCGGTCAAGACCGACCATATAATACCCAACACCAGAGTTTCCCGAAAAAAGGAGTCCCATGGACCGAATAGATCTATATTTTGTCAAATCTTTAATAAGTGTATAAAACACTCACAAATTAAATTTGAGTGAAATAGGCTTCTATTTGTTGTATATAAACCGCTTTAACTGAATATCGGGCGAAATTTTCACATGGGGTCTAAGTCCAAAACTGGTCCGATAGTAATCGGATTTGATAAGGTTATTAAAGTACGCGTTTAACATACACAAACAAAATTTTAATTAAATATTTTCTATTTTCATGAAATGTGAGAGACTTATGTGAAAATCGGGAAGGTGGTTTGTATTGGGGATACAAGAGGAAATGGTCCGATTCTTTCAAAATTCGGAATGATCATTTTTGAAGACAAAACACGTTTACCTGCCTTCGAAAAGATACCTATTATAATACGGTTATTAGAGTCGTTTGAGCCAAAACTAAATAGGACCTTTGTATGGGGGCTTGGTCTAAATATGAACCGATTATTTCCAATTTCAATAGAATTTGTCCTTGGGCCAAGAGAGGCTTAAGTTTCAATCAGACGGGCGGACGGACGGACGGACGGACATACGGACGGATGGACGAACGGACATCGCTAAATCGACTCAAAAAGTGATTCTGTGTCGATCGGTATACATAAAGGTGGGTCTAGGACCAATATTTCGGGTAGTTACAAACATCAGCACAAACTCATTATACCCTGCACCACAGTGTGGTATAGGATATAAAAATTGAACGACCGAACTGCTAGATCAAAATGAAGCAGTGATCAATTGAGCTGAATGAACGAAAAGACCATAAGCAGCTGAAATGAACGAACTAGATAAACCACTCAGTTAAGTGAATAGTTCAATTGAACGTGAACGACACAACTCTATACCAAACCTAATTATGATCTAACGAGAATAGTTTAAAGCAAGTGATAGTGTTAAATTCTGTTACACCCGTTCTAGATTAGCAACCAACAAAGCAACCATAGAGGGTGTTCAGTGTTACATTTGACGTTTACAAACGCCAAACTCGATAGTAAGCAATGGTTAGCAATTTCATATAGACACTGGATTGCTAGCAATCTATAGTAGAACAGGCGCTCTACCATCAATTGTATACCATCATTGTATACCACTGTCCGGATTAGCAATCACAGCCATTACTATCGATTGTGACGTATGATGGAAGTGATGATTGCTAATCTAGAACGGGTGTTATGTCAGAGGACAATGTCCCCTTCGTTAAGTTAACAACTCATTTATAATGAGTTTTGCGCTTAAATGCTGCCATTTTATCTCACAAAAGGAAGCGGACGGAAAAAATACACGTTCTAATATTCTTAACCCAAGTGTAGTTCTTTAAACTTCTAATGGCTCACAATGTTTATTTTTGAATAAATATTAAAAAGAAACATTTAAAACAATTGTATTTTTTGGGCTTATTATAGATAGATTTTGCCCATTTGAGTACTTAACCATCAGGAGTATAGCCCTTGTGGACGGACGGACATTCATAGAATTTTGTAAGAGGCTGCTGACGTTTTACCTCAGTACTCATTGACTCCGAGGTCCGTTGTGTTACCACGGGACGGTAATGGGGTTCCCCTACTAGTCCCTTAACATCAGGCACCCATTTGAGCTCCTTAAGAATCAAATTAGAAAAATCGTGTAGCTCCCTAGATCCCAGTGAAGCAAGTTCTGACCAGAAAGTACCGGAAAATGTCAGATAAAGTGTTCTCATCCATGCGACTCCGGCTGAAGTCTTTTGACGGCACATTTAACCGCTCTGCGAGCTTTCCTATTAGACAGAGTCCGGTAATTACAGCAACTACCGTCGAGATCTCTCCTCTTCGAAGCAATATCAGCTCACTTGTGTGCTTCTTAAGAGAAGGCCAAATGTATCGTGAAGTCTCACACGTCCATCAATGTGTCCATCTCTGATAAGTCTCTGTCGCGGAACAAAGCCGTTAATTTTGCTTGCAAGTTTCTAGGGCATACCAACACATTCCAATTCTGTGAGAACTTGTAAGGTAGTTCCCAGTAGTTTTTCAGTGGGACCCATATGAGTCGTATGTCAAACTGCTTAAACATCTCATTTAAAGATATGCGGCAGTTAAGGACAGATCTCGTTTTTAGAAACACTGACCGCGGCTTGACTGTCAGAATAGATGTTGACTGCAGTTGTAGAGAAAACATTGCAACTCAACCAGGCAGCTACTTCCTTTATTGCCAGCATCTCTGCCTAATAAACACTGCAATTATCAGGCAATATTCGAGCCAGGCTCAATCCAAGCTTTTCCGAATAAACTCCAAAGCCCACTTGTTCGTGCAGCCTCCATCCATCCGTGTAAAAATTTATGGAGTTCACTACCCTGAATTTCCCTCATCCAAGACTCCCTGGTGGTAAAGTGGCGCTCAAAAAGGCTCATAGCAGGAGCACAGTCCACATTTTGTGGTATTGTTATCTTCTTCATGATCGCGCTATGGTCACAATCGCTGCTCCTTCATTGCCGTGTACTATTAAGTTGAATGGCCAACGTAGGTGCATACTGCCTACCCAATATGTCCAATGATATCACTGGTGAAGAAGGATTTATAATGCAGCCGTTGGTGTAGTTCAAGTTCACTTTTTGTATCTAAAGCAGGCCACCAGACAGTGATTTCATACAGCAGAATTCGACGCACCATTGCTGTATTAATCCAACAAACGGCTTAAAGGCCTAAACCCCATCGTTTTTCAATGGCCCTTTTACTGGAATATAAAACAATCGTTGCTCTTCTCACCCGTTACTCAATATTATGCCTGAAATTCAACTTCCTATCTAGAAATACTCTAATACACTTGGTTCCATCTGATATTGCGAATTCAGTGTCATCCAGAGAAATAGGACAAGCCCTGTTTTATTTGGATTAATTTGGTATTAGACTGATATTTCTGTGCGTTACAGACGGAATTAGGAAATGCAATTTTTCCTACAAAAACATTCTCAAATTCGAAGACTTTCGCCCTATAGGAAAATTCTTAAATTCTGATAGATTTGCTTTCAGAAAAGTTTGCTGATTCTGAGACATTTTCTTTTAAAAAGTTCTCACATTCCAAGACAATTCACAGAAAAATTTTCAGTTTCTGTAATATTTTTTTATCGAAAAATAGTTAGATTCTGAGACGTTTTTTCCTATGGAGAAATTCGCCGAATTTTTCTGTAGAAAAACTTTCTTGATGCTGGGATCAATTAAAATTCGGGGATTTCAACTGATCTTTTCAAATTTTAATTGATAGTTGCAAATAAACAATAATCTTTTCCGAATTTTAATTATCTTTTTCTTATTTCAATTGAAACTTCATGTAAATGTGGCGCCCAAGCAAGGGCGCGATTCGAATTCGCAAAGCGTCAAAAACTGTTCTACAAATTATTAGCAAACATTGAGTGTGGACTCAAATTAATAAAACAAATGGTAAGACAGTATCGAAAGGTAGGACTTGTCACTTCATTAAAGGTAAAAGAAAAGGTTGTCGTTCCAGAAGAAACCGTCTTTTAACCGACGGTCTACCAAGACTCAGAATCTATCTTCTGCAGTTCGATAAAAACCGAAAAATTATATTTTTGCCATGTCTTTTTGGTAGAGTATTTTGAAATTCATCTCTATCATCTCTACCATTTATACTCACAGATTTCTTGCTTATCCCATTTTGTTTTTTCAGTTTAGAGATTTTTATCGTATAATATTTTGTAAGTTATTTTTCTTTGGTATGTTATTAGTTTAATTGGAATTTTTCTCTTATTTATGCCAATTTCTTTTAAATTTTTTGTTGTTGTTGTTGTATAAATATTTGTTAACACGATGGGTAAATATTTTGTTTTGCTTTTGTATTATTATTATTATTGCATACTTTTGTGCTGGTATTTCGTGATTGTTGTTTTTTATAAATCAAGAAAATATGCGAACGAATTGTAATGAAAAATGTATTTTAGATTTAATTTTTTGTGATGAAGGACAAGTTTAATAGTAATAAAAATCTACACAAATTCTTAAAATTTATTAAGCAAGGCGTGGTAACTTTTTTCAAGAAAATTAAGCAATTATAAACATTTTTGTGATGGAATTTGAAGGTGTTTGAAATTATTTTGAAAATGATATAGGGCTGATTAAACTATTAGGCGTAAGTAAAGGATGTTTTTAAATGGATCCTCTTTAAGAAAAAATATTTAATATGAAAACACTTTTTGATTAGAAAAATATAAAGCAATCGTTGCTTTTCTCATCTGTTCCTCAATACTACGCCTAAAATTCAATTTCCTATCTAAAAATACTCTAAGATACTTGGCTCCATCTGAGAAGTTGATTTCAGTGCCGACCAGAGAAATAGGATCAAAGGCAGGAATCTTATTTTTCCTTGTAAACAAAACAAGCTTAGTTTTACCTGGATTAACTCCTAGACCATAGCCTCTTGCCCATTTAGACAGATCCTTCAGAGAACCTTGAATGATGACCCTCAATGTTGCTTTCTATTTACCGCTTTCGCGACATCATCAGCATATGAGACAACACGACAACCCCGTGCTTCTAGAGATAGCAGCATTGAATTCCGTGCCAGGTTCCAAAGAAGCGGCAAAAGACCATTTGCCCCTATTGACAAATCGATATATGACAGTCGCTTCCAATTCAGACGTTACACTTCTATTGGCAAGTAGGTTTTCCACCATTAAAACGATCCCACGCTTTACTCCCAGACCAGACAATTATAGAGTATGGGATGACGTTATTAAAAGTTCCTTCTATATCAAGAAATGCCACCATAGTGTACTTCTTTACCGAAAGCGATCTCTCGATGGTACCGACGAGCTCATAGAGAGCTGTGTCTACTCAAAACTGTGTGTACTCAAAATAATTCTACAGTAAAAGTTTTAGTTAGTGATTTAGTACCCATCGTTTTCATGGTGGAAAACCTACTTGCCAATAGACGTATAACGTCTGAATTGGGAGCGTCCGTCATATCTCGATTTGTCAATAGGGGCACACCACAGGGATATGTTCTTTCGCCGCTTTTTTGGAACCTGGCACTGAATTCAATGCTGCTATCTCTAGAAGTTCGTAGTTGTCATGTTGTCGCAAATGCTGACTATGTCGCGATAGCCGTAAAGGGGAGGCATCTGCCAACATTGAGCGACATTCTTCAGGGTTCTCTGAAAGATCTGTCTAAATGGACAAGAGACTGTGGTCTAGGAGTTAATCCAAGTAAAACAGAGCTTGTTTTGTTTGCAAGGAAAAGTAAGATTCCTACTTTTGATCATATTTCTCTGGACGGCACTGAAATCACCTTCTCAGATGGAGCCAAGTATCTTGGAATATTTCTAGAGGTTGAATTTCAGGCGTAATATTGAAGAACGGGTGAGAAAAGCAACGATTGTTTTATATTCCTGCAAAAGGGCCATTGGAAGGCGATGGGGTTTTAGCCCTCAAGTCGCTCATTGGATCTATACAGCAGTGGTGCGTCCAATTTTGCTGTATGGAATCATTGTCTGGTGGCCTACTTTAGAAACAAAAGCGAACTGTGTCTTTATCACGAAGGTACAGAGAATGGCGTCGATGTGCATCACTGGTGCTCTTGGTACTACACCTACGGCTGCATTAGAAATCCTCCTTCACCTGATACTATTGGACATATTAGATAGGCAGTATGCATCTGCGTCGGCAATTCGACTTAATAGCACGCTGCAATGGAGGAGCAGCGATTGTGGCCATAGAGCGATCTTGAAGAAGATAACAATACCACAAAATGTGGACTGTGCTCCCTCTTTGAGCCTCTTTGAGCGCCACTTTACCACTATGATACCATCCAGGGAGTCTTGGATGGGGGACATTTCAAGTAGAGGAGCCACCATAAATTTTTACACAGATGGATCGAGGCTGCTCGAACAAGTGGGCTTTGGAGTCTATTCGGAAGAGCTTGGATTGAGCCTGGCTCTAAGATTGCCAGATCATTGCAGTGTTTACCAGGCAGAGATGATGGCAATAAAGGAAGTGGCTGGTTGAGCTGCAATGTCTTGTCTACAACCGCAGTCAACATCTATACTGACAGTTAAGCCGCGGTCAAGTCCCTGGATTCAATGTTTCTGAAAACAAGATCTGCCCTTAACTGCCGCACGTCTCTGAATGAGATGGCCAAGCAGTTTTACATACGATTCATATGGGTCCCAGGGCACAGAGACATTCCAGGGAATTGCAAAGCCGATGAGCTTGCAAGACTAGGAAGTACCTTACAGGTTCCAACAGAATTGGAATGTGTTGGTATGCCTCTAGATACTTGCAAGCAAAACCTATGGCTTTGTTCTCCGACGGAGATTAATCAAAGATGGGCAAATGGATGGACGTGTAAGACAACATGACTGATTTGGCTTTCTCTTAATCACGGGCGCACAAGTGAGCTGATATCGCTTCCAAGAGGAGAGATTTCGACGGTGGTTTCTATAATTACCGGACACTGTCTTATAGGGAAGCACGCAGAGCGGTTAAATGTTCTGTCGAATGACTTTTGCCGAAGTTGCATGGATGAAGAGGAGTTGGAAACTATCAAACACTTTATTTGCCATTGCCCGGCACTTTCTGGTCAGAGACTTGCTTCACTGGGATCTAGGGAGCTGTACGATCTTTCTGATTTGTCGGATTACAAAATTCAACATCTAAGGAGTTTGATAAGAAGCTCAAACTGGTTTAACGACAGGGACTAGTAGGGAAACCTATTACGGTCCCGTGGTATCACAATGGACCTCAGAGTTTACGTGTGTTGACGTAAAACGTCAGCAGCCACTTACAGCCTATCCTAACCATTTAGTACCCAAATCTACTAATAAGTTACAACTTAATTACCAGTAGTACAGTGGTTTTTAAGTATTTTCAAAGTATTAAAATTAGTCATTTTTACTTGTTTTAAATAATATTATTAAAATATTTTAGTATTGTTTACCACTACCTGCACTAGGTTTGGGGCCCTATGCTCCTTATAGGAGCTTCGGGAACATATATATACCTGCACTAGGTCCTTTTGGACTAAAATATTAGTTCGTTAGTTAAATTTTTAGTATTGAAAACCCACGTTTTTTTTCTTAGTGTACCCTTGCTGTATGCTTGTTGCCTTGTCGAAAGTAACCTCGGGTCAATAACTCTACGCAAATATGAGTCTTACATTCGTTCCATTGTCTTTAACAAAAAGAGACGGACTAATTGGTCTGAAATCCTTCGGAGCCGTGTGGGCATTTTTCCCAGCCTTCGGGATAAAGACGACTCTAATATAATGCATACTGTGTACAGATTATTCAGCCAAGGTCTATATAGTCCGATACTTGCTGTATCTCAGCCGGGATTATACCATCAGGTCCAGGGGATTTGTTGGGCCTTAAGCCGGTAGAGACAACATCAAAAAATCGGTTGGAATATTTAGGGTTGTCTCAACTGGATATGTTATGTAAGGTTAGTTTCAGTGGTTTCGGATGGGATAATTTTCAAGAATATGGCGTTCAAGCAGGCAACCGATTCCGAAATAACCAACTCCGGAGTTAATGCCAAACAAACTCGCTTAGTTTCAGTTTTAATAAGACTTTAAGAACATAGAAATTCAGTGAAATCAAAAAATTCGATTTTCAAGAAAATGGCGCCCAACCAGGGGCTAGATACCGATACAAATATGAGTTTGATACTAAAGAAAATCCTAAGCATTAACGTCATTAAAGTTCAATTCAATTAAATAATGGAGGTTTTAAGAAAATGACGTCCAAACAGGGGCCCGATTTTAAGTGAAAGGAAATACCAAAACAACCTAATATGGGAGAGTATAGCCAAGTATACGACAGCTACAAAATAACAATGCCGAACGAAATCCTAATATTTATAAAAAGTTTATAATCATAACATAAAAGCTTCAAAATTAAGGAAACCTTATTGGCTGATTACATCGGTTGCATTGCTAATTATTTCTTAATTTTATCTAAAATCAACTATTCTCACAACTGCTTATTATGATGTGAGGAAATATTATAAAATCTCAGTTGGGAATAAGACATGTTAGTGAATTCTACCTAAGGATGACCGACATCAAAAAAATGGGATTTATTATTTATTCAATAAATTTTCAATAAAAAATCCCTTACCTTTTTCCATTTCTCTCATAAACAAAATCTCTTCATTTCAATTTCCCACAATAAAATTATCAAACAAATCTAAAAAAATCATTTAAATCCATTCATAACAATTTCATTTTTATGAAAATATCTTTGCTCGTAAAAAAAAGTTATTTCAATTATCCTGTGAGTATATAAAAGAAATTATTATTAGTACTCCATCACAAAAACATAAAAATTAAATTCAACAACAATATTATTATAAAAATAAAAACCCACTAGATTTCAAAATCGTAAAAAAAAATCCCCAACCATTGTATTACATCAACTCATCAAAAACCATCAGAAGAGAGCACTCATCAAACAGTGTCATCATCATCAACATAATCGTAAAAATAATGGGCAAAAATGTGAATGCAAGTAAACAGATTCTTAAAGTCATAAATATAACACCATGTTATCCTTGCTACTACCACTTACACACGCTGCTCCTCATTCTCTCCTCCAGCTCTCGCACATTCATTGTACACTTATTCATTTATTAACAATCCAACTGAACTGACAACAAGTAATGATTTTCTCGTGGATGATGTTTGGCTTGGATTTAGCGGAAAATTGATGCTGATGAAATGGAGTGGGTGTTGGTGTGTGCCACACACAGAAAAACGCAAATGAAAAGCTTTATTTGTTTTTAGTATCAATTTTACAGATTTTTTTTTTTTTACAACTTCCGAAAACAAACACACACAATAGGGTCATAAACTCTAATCTTCATGATTTTATTAGAGCTGAGAGTAGAAAGAGCAGCCAGCATGGAAAAAAAATTTAAGTCATGACTACTGGTTGTTAGTGGCAGTTTCATATTATTGTTATTATTACTACTATTGTTGTTGTCAAGTGTGAACGGATGTATCAATTTTTACAACTGTCAATTTGACATTTGCGTGTTGACACTAAAACATTAGGAAACTGTTAACCGTTAATATAATAAAAAAAAAACTTGAAAATGCAGTTTGAATGTATTTCGTTGAGTAGTACGTGGTTTGAGTTGGTTATAGTGTAGGGTAAAATGTACGTGGGGGGGATTGAATAAGTTTGGAAAGTTTTTATTTATGAACAAAGTTTGAATAGGAAGTTAGGTTAGGTTCATCTGGCTGTCCTGAGACCCAGTCAAGGTACTTTGTAGGGTTACTTAATAATCAACTAATTTCAAATTCTCGATTTCGGTTTTCATAAATTCCAAAACCGATTGGTTTTGCCTTTAATTCGGTTTTAAAAACATCGAAAATCTATACAATAAAATAATAGAATTTGCAAGAAAATGGCGCCCAAGCCGGGCACAAAAACTATTACCAAATTCACAAAGGTCTGATAAGACAGCTAATCTCGTCACATGATGAGCACATGCATTGTGTCCCGTTATAAAGCCACAAATTCTGCGACTGTCTATTCTACTGAGACTGAGTAGATAGTTAGTCACTTTCTTGCCTGGTCAAATCACTTTCTTGCCAGCTCATTTGACCATCATTTCACTTGACCATCTTTCTATTCATCATCCATGTCAAGCCTATACCAATCTGATTTTACGGATTGTGAGGAATTGTGTAGGAGCCAATATTTGCCAATGAATCGGCAATCTCGACTCCCCGTATTCCCCTATGAACCCACAAAAGACTAAGGTGATTGGTGATTTAAGTGCACTGAGCGCAGCTTGGCTGTCACTGCAGATACTGACTTTCCTATCCCTCCTTCTGTTCTCACTTATCCTGGTCGCCACGTCCAGGATAATTTACATCAACACACGTAGACTCTGAGATCCATTGTGATACCACGGGACTGTAATAGGTTTCCCTACTAGTCCCTGTCGTTAAACCAATTTGAGTTTCTTATGAAACTCCTTAGATATTGAATTTTGACACCCGACAAATCAGAAAGATCGTACAGATCCCTAGATCCCAGTGAAGCAAGTCGCTGACAAGAAAGTGCCGGACAATGGCAGATAAAGTGTTTGATAGTTTCCAACTCCTCTTTATTTATGCACTTGGCAAAAGTCATTCGACGGCACATTTAACCGCTTTGCGTGCTTCCCTTTAAGACAGTGTCCGGTAATTATCGCAACCACCGTCGAAATCTCTACTCTTGGAAGCGATATTAACTCACTTGTGCTCCCCTGATTAAGAGAAGGCCAAATCAGTCGTGTTGTCTCACACGTCCATCCATTTGCCCATCTTTGATTGGTCTCCGTCACGGAAGAAGGCCGTATGTTTTGCTTGCAAGTTTCTAGAGGCATAACAACACATTCCAATTCTGTTGGAACCTGTTAGGTAGTTCCTAGTCTTGTAAGCTCATCAGCTTTGCAATTCCCTGGAATGTCTCTGTGCCCTAGAACCCATATGAGTCGTTTGTTAAACTGCTTGGCCATCTCATTTAAAGACGTCCAGTAGTTAAGAGCAGATCTTTTTTTCAGAAACATTGAATCCAGGGACTTGACCGCGGCTTGACTGTCAGAATAGATGTTGACGGCGGTTGTTGACAAAACATTGCAGCTCAACCAGTCAGCCATTTCGTTTATTTCCAGCATCTCTGCCTGGTAAACACTGCAATGATCTGGCAATCTTCGAGCCAGGTTCAATCCAAGCTCTTCCGAATAGACTGTAAAACCCACTTGCTCGTGCAGCCTCGTTCCATACCGTGCTGGATCCATCCGTCCATGTTCTACTTTTGCGGAGCCTGCTCAAAGACAATATGAAATATCAGTAAAATTTTCAATTAAATGGCGCCCAAGCTGGGGCGCGATGTTAAATCGCAAAGTGAAAATACAGAAGTCACTTCTTATTAGGAAGAGTCGAACCAAAGTTGCGACACCTATGAATACCATTATTACGAACACTTGCAGATGTTGTGTCTACACAACCAGGTTACTTTATTATGTGTACCAGGACACAACGGGATACAGGGAAATGAAAAGGCAGACGAACTCGCGAAACTTGGAACTAATGGTATAGGTGCCATGGTGTCAGTTTTGCCACCGCTTCAATACTATGAACTTAAACGAAATTCCATCAATGTTGCAAAGACATACAGGGAGTGGAGAGAACTACAACATGCAAAATCAGTAGAACTTTGTGGCCAACTTATGATCAAGGGAAAACTAAATATCTACTATCACTAACGAAAAGGGAATGCCGAGCTCTGACTGGGATAATAACTGGTAATTGTCTAATTGGAATCCATGCCAAGAATATTGGACTTATTTAAGACGCTAGTTTTAAAAGATGCGCTTCACCAGGAGTAGATGAAACGATAGAACACATACTTTGCCACTGCCCAGCTGTGGCAAGGAGTCATTGATCCTTTACCGGTCAGATAAGTTTCGGTACTTTGGAGGATATAACGCAAATGGAGCTTGCAAATGGACATTGAAAAGACTTTAAACGTGATTAACTTAAACCGCTATTGGAAAAAGTTTTGTGGTATCGCTATGTACCAAGAGGTCTATGCGAGATGTCAGTCGGACACCGCCACCCTTACCTAACCTATGAATATCATTAAACAGAAACTGGTGGGACAGTATCGAAAGGTAATAATACCCACTACAATGAAAACGAAAGCAAAGATTGTCATTCCAGAAAAACAGTCTAAGTAATACCAGTGCGATAACCCGTAAAGCAACCACGCTTTACACGCTTACTTGTAAAAGGTCGGAAGTCAGTTAAGTATAGATTTTTGCATATTTCTTTGGTTTGTCTTCTTAGCGATATGAAGTCGAAGTGCGAGTTTTCATGTTTCTTGAGGCATACCAACACATCCTAGTTCCATGGGAGGCTCTAAGGTTGTGCCCAGTCTTGCAAGCTTTTTCTGAGACCTACTTGACATAAATGTCATTTCAATTGTTTTAGTTAATAGATGACCTTTAAAAGAATATTGACTCCAGGGTTCTAATTTTAGGCAGTCGTAGTCCGAGCTCCATCAAATAGACCTCGACAACAAATTGGTTGTTTTATTTCAAGGTCAGAATGTTCCTCAGGGTCAGTCGTCAATTTTAGCTAGCCTTGACGAAAGGTCTCTAAAAATTCTTTAAAGAAAGTTTGTTTTTGGTGCCCGTAGTGTTAAATACAATTTTCCTTTAACCTGGTATCCAATGTTAAACTGCTTGGCCATATTATATTGAGACATGACATGACTGAAGCCTGGTGTCTAATGAACTGAAGCTGGGTGTCTCAAGAACTGAAGCCGGGTTTCTCAAAATTCTTTTAGGAAGTCCATTTTAGGAACCGAATGATCCTGAACAGTAGTTCCCAGTTTTAAAAGTTCATTGTCCTATTGGTCAAACAGCTTCGCAATAATACTTAGAGATATACGAAAGTTAAATAAAGTTGACTTTTTCAAGAACATTCCACAAATTGATTTTAGTCCAAGCTCCTGTGAACGAATAGACCCCGAAATCATGATGTTTGTTTTATTAACAACCGTCCGCGTGGAAATAAATGAACTGCATGCTTCCTGGAATTCATCCTATGCAAGATTCCTTGGATAGTATAATTGTGAAATAGTATCGTCTCAAAGGATTCTTTACACCTTTCTCATATGTGTACGTAAAAATCAATTCTTAGTTAGTTTTCAAACTACTCTCGTAAAATTAGATACACTCATTGTAATGACAGTGATGAGAGATCGTAAAATTTTTAGTATCACCATATAAATACAACCAACAAAACATATGTATGTAGATGTAAGTTATTTGGAAGGATGTATAAGTGTACGAGTATATTGTTGGGAGTGTGTTGTTTTATATATATGTATGTGTTTTTGTTGTTTTTACTAACACTTTAATAAAATGTTTGTCACCGGATAAACAATTAAATTAAGGTTTTGAATGAACCATAAAAAAAACTCATAAAAATCCTATAAACTTTCAGCAACAGAACGTAAAAGGACTGTTTTTATATGCTCCAACAACAATAGATGGCCACACAACAGTTCATAGGATTTCGTTTAGCTAAACCAGTGGTAGTGGTTAGTTGTCTTTAGGGTCGTAAAATCTTGTCTTGTTCTTCTTGTTCAAAGCTCTCTATAACAATTTATATGAAAATGATATTCAAGGATAATAAAACAAATATAAAAAAAGAATAAACTTATTTTGATGTTAAGTCATCATTTACAACATCTTCTCCATCATAATGAACATGGACTATTAAAATAAGAGTGACATTTAAGTCCACTTAACATATGTGGAAGATAATTAGGGAGGTTTTTAATTTAAAATTGAAAGTTACTATACAGATATTGATTCCTATAGTTCCAAATTGTAACAAACGGCCGTTACGAAATTCTTCTATCGGTATCTGGCTTATGCTATTAGTATGATCTTAGGCCAAGTTTTTCCAGTTTCGATAACACTACTGAACATCAAACTACGTGACCTTACACAGTTAATTGAAATTGTTCTAGTAATCACAAATCTGGTCTCCAAACTTTTCCATCATATTTTGAAGTCGACATCACATCGGGTTCATCCACTGTGATATTCCAAAAAGGCCGAATATGGCGATTTTTTTTAACTTTGACCTAATTTTTCTCAAAGGACCAAAGCAGTTCTGCATCTTAAAGGGTAGTACTTTAGTGTAACCCTCGACATATCACATCGGGTTCATCAACTATGATATTCCACAAATGCCAAATACTGCAATTTGTTTACTTTGACCATAATTTTCTCAAAATTCTGATGAAAGACTTTTTGGACCGGATTTTTGACCAGCAGAACTGTTGCAATCAAGTGTATAAGGTCTCCTCGATGCCGAATTTTCTATGTTTATTAGTGTTATCTCTCCTTTACTTAGTTCAACATGAAAGGAATGAAATGTCCAAAAGTTTCAGATAATAGAGTTGTTTTAGCGCTAAGAGTCGGATCAGCCCTAAGCAGTTCAGGATTGACGTTGTCTACGCCTGGTGCCGTGCCATTCTTCGGCACATGTATTGCATTGGCGATCTCGGTTTCGTCTAGGCAAATTGTACTTCAGTCGGATCTGATTTGATGTGAAGTACAGTCACATTGCCAGACAGTTTTGGGTTGCGGAATTGATATTATGCCGACATAGTAGTTGGACCATTTTGCCAGTTGACCCACTACGGACGAGGCAGTTCCTTCTATCGGGTCTGTAAGAAAATATGTGGTTGAACAGGAGTTCCCTGATATCTGCATTGCAATTTTGTACAAGTCTCTATCAGCAGCTGCCTGGCCTTCTGTGGCTATATTTCCATCCACAACCGCTTGTGCCGCCGCGCACTTCGTTTCACCAGGCGATCTTAACTGGTATACAGGGCCTGTAGTTGGTATAGATTTAGAAACATTTGTTCGGGCAACGTAAATGGCACCATTAATTTACCAAGAACCGTCTGATATCCTTACATTACGTTTAGATTTGGGATGACCAAAATGTTGCTTGGCACTGTTTGTAAAATGCATTTAATAGAATTTCATTGCCCACTCTTTAGGTTAGGTTTGCTTGTAACTGAACGCTGACGTTTTACGTAAACACACGTAGACTCTGACGTCCGTTGTGATACCAGGGGACTGTAATAGGTTTCTAATGAAACTCCTTACAAATTGAATTTTGAGATCCGACAAATAAAAAGGATCGTGCAGCTCCCTAGATCCCAGTGAAGTAATTACCTGACCAGAAAGTGCCGGACAATGGCAGATGAAGTGTTCGATAGTTTCCAACTCCTCTTCATCCATGCAACTCCGGCAAAAGTCCTTTCACGGCACATTTAACCGCTCTGTGTGCTTCCCTATAAGATAGTGTCCGGTAATTATAGAAACGATATCAGCTCACTTGTGCGCTTCTTAAGAGAAGGCCAAATCTGTCGTGTTGTCTTAAACGTCCATCCATTCACCCATATTTGATAAGTCTCCCTCGCGGAACAAAGCCGTAGATTTTGCTTTCAAGTTTCTAGAGGCGTACCAACACATTCCAGTTCTGTTGGAACCTGTAAGGTAGTTCCCAGTATTGTAAGCTCATCGGATTTGCATTTGAATCGTATATCAAACTGATTGGCCATCTCATTTAAAGACGTTAAGGGCAGATCATGTTTTCAGAAACATGGAGTCCAGAGACTTGACCTTTACTGTGATTTTTTTGGGATGCACGCGGGATAATTCACATCGATTACCTTCAAAAGGAAAAAACAATAAACGGCGAATATTATGCTAATTTATTGGACCGTTTTAACGAGGATTTAAAAAAAAAAAACGCCCCATATGGCCAAGAAAAAATTAATTTTCAGCAAGATAATGCACGGGCGTACATGTGTGCAGTCTCAATGGTAAAATTCCATGAATTGGGCTACGAATTGTTACCTCATACGCCATATTCTCCGGACTTAGCATCCAGTGACTATTTCCTATTTCCAAACCTAAAGAAGTGGCTCGGTGAAAGAGATTTAGCTCCAACGATGACATTATTGATCAAACGAATGCCTATTTTATGGACCTCGAAAAATGAGATTTTTTGGAAGGGATACAAAAACTGGAGAAACTTTGCACTAATTGTAAGTATATTGAGTTAAATGAGATTATGTTGAAAAATATTTTTTTTTTTTGCAAAAAAAACTGTGTTTCATTCGAAAAGTCACGGAATTATTGATCAGCCCTCGTATTTACGGACAATTTTCTGAACTTCCTCCTTATTTCTCTCAACAATAAATGTCACCCTATTAAGTTTATATGTATTCAAAGGATAATAACATGTTATGTGTGTAAATATGTGTTACTGTAAATGTTTTTTAAAAAAAAAGTACGATTCTCAAGTGTAGTCGTAAAAAATCGTAAAAAAAGAGTCGAATAATAGTTAACACTGTGATAAGTCGCCATGTTAATGATAATAAAATTATAATTTCATTTAGCATATGGTTTCTGCTGGCACTCTGCTACTGCTGCTGTTGCCGCTGCTAGTTGAGTACTAAAGAGCGAGCAAGTACTTAAATATTTTTACGAGCTCCCAAGTATTATGTTTATTATTAAGTTGTCATTGTTGTTGATAATTGACATTTAGGGATCTTTGGGACTAAGGGAGACCCAAGCAACAACGACCAGCTAATAAAAACAGGAAATTATATAAAAAGAAGTTAAGCGTTTTATGGCTTGTTAAAATAATTACATTTTAAATATTTAATTAATTACTAGGGACAATGAATTTCATTAAAAATTTAAATAAAATGTTAAATTTAAATATTTTAAAATTTAATTTTTACATGTTTAATTAAAATATTCGGTCTCTCTCTGACCATTTGTTGCAATCTTTGCCAAATTTACTTTCTTACTTTAGTTTTCATTTGTCTAAGGAATGTTTTTATCCTTTATTACTGCAAAACATAGCTGTATTATTGATTTTTTTTATTTGGATTTTTTGGAAATAAATAAAATACTTTGATATTTTAGTTGGCTATCAAAAAATAAAATGTTTTGTTATTTTATTTATTTTGGTTTGAATAAAATAAAATTTTATTTTATTCAAATTCATAAAAATGAAATAATATTTCTTTCCAAAAAAATCAAATAATTTTTTCTGATTGCTTATTCAAACAAACAAAATAGATTTTTTCAAAATAATCAACAAAAATTTGTGATTTTTTTTGGTTATTCACAAAAATTCAAATGAATAACGTATTATTTAAACAAAAAAAATAAATATTCTTGAAAATTTTGTGTTTGAAAAATAATTTTGTTTTTATTTATTTTGCATTTTATTATACAGTAAAACACACAATTATTCTTACAAACCACTATTGTTTTTTTATTAGCTTGTTATTAAAGGTTTTCTTTACTAAAACATTAGGCTTGTTTTTTTTCAGACCGGATTAAGATTGGGATTTACTTTATTTATTGTAAAAATGTGTCAAATCAAGTCCAGAATTTTTTTTTTATATTTTTTTTTCTAAATCTACATACAATTAGTAAATACATATAAACAGGTAAGAAACTAAGCGGTGTCCATAATGTTAAATGGTATAAATAAATCCAATTTAATCCTAGGATTTAACTAAATTTAGTTTTTATACTTCAAATTTTTACCTTAGCTTAATTATGTTTTTATTTTATTATTGATAATAGGATGTAGATTCAGAAAAAAATTAAAAAAAAAATTGCTTGGCCAGATTTGAACCTTTTTAAAGTAAAATAAAGTTATTCCAATATTGATTTAATGCAAAAAACAAGGCTATTAATTAGAATATTTTTTTAATTTTTTCGCAAATTGATTTTTAATGTTTAAAAAATACTGTTAAAACGTTTTGCTATTGAAAATACACTACTTGAATAAACTTTTCGATATTTTTTTAAAACAATAGACAGTCCTGAAAGGATGTATATTTACTAGGGTGATTAGACCGGTTTTTCGAAACCGGTTTAAACCGGTTTTATGTGGCTTGCAACTTCCGAATTTTTAAAATCTTAACTATTTGAAAACCGGTTAGACCGGTTGGTTTACTATCGAACCCCGGTTTTTATAAATCAACCTTTAAAAGCAGTGAAACTCGATTTTTTTTAGTGTAAAGGTGTTAAAAAAATCCCAAATGAATGAATACCAAGTAAAAAAAATAATTTCGCCTTGGCTGAATCCATAAATTTGAGTGCAAATCATTTCTGGATGTGGCAAATCTTTACATATAAAAAAAAATAAGCAAAAATTTTTAATGAACATTTTTGTCGACTATCAAAATTTTATTTTAAGTAATTTTTTAATGTTTGCTAGTTATTTTTTTTTTAATAAAAAATGTTTGCAGTAAAAAACATTCCATTGAAGTTTGAACATTTTTTTAAATGCTTTTTATAAAATTTCAATTGTATTTAAAAAATTTCGGTTTCTTAAATTTTTCTTTTGTATTTCAAAAATTTCTATGCTTTTCAAAAATTCCTTTTGTTTTCAAAATTTTTCATTGATATTCCAAATTCTCTAAACGCTTTTAAGAAATTTTCATTTTTATATCAGAAATTTTCATTTGCATTACAATTTGTAGAAATGAAAACCTCTAAAATATAATTGGTAATTTTTGAAAGGTAAATGAATTTCCGAAACATAAATGAAAATTTTTGAAATACATATACTTAAATAAAATTGAACATTTCTAAAACGTATTTAAAAATTTCTGAAATATAATTGCAAATTTCTTAAATACAAATTGTATTTTCTGAAGTAATATTGGAAATGGTGATATAAAGTACCAATTTTTTCGAAACACCGACAAATCTCTGCTTTATATTGGCCGTAATAAATATTTTTTGCCTTATTTTGCAAAAAACCGAAAAAACGGGTTCATTCGGTTTTTTGTCAATTTAAAAAAACGCTGATTTTCGAACTATTCGAAAACCGGGTTTTAAAATTTCGTAAGGGTCTTTAGATTAAAGATATCGTCACCCAAAACTTTGTTTTTTTATATGTAAGTGAATTAAGAAAAAAATTTGTATATAATAATTATCAGATATCATTCCATTTCGCAAGAACTTCTTCTGACATAGAAATATTTTATTTAATTTTGCATTTGTTCAGATGTTGAAATATGATCAGATTTGGCCCATTTTCGTACATAACCAGCCTCAGACCATAAGACATATTTCTGACAAATTCCCGCAGTCTAGCTCTTTTAGTTGGGACTGCATCATGTCTTCCACAAACAAACGGACGGACATCTGTAGAATGCGTTACAATCTATCTCTAATCAATAACATATATTGTATAGTCTGTTAGATGGATATTTCGATTCATTACACACGGAATGACAAAGTGAGTATAGTCCTTTTAAACCAACCTCTAAAAATCGACTTTTTTCAGATTTTTATACTTTTGTTAAAAAAATAAAAGTTTTTATATCTGCACTTGGAATTTCCTAAATTAAAACTTAACTTTTCTGAATTTCAATGGACTTTATTAAATTACAATTTATAAGAACCTGACATCAAAACAAAACTGTGTTGTAAGAATAATTTTGTGTTTCTCTGTACAAAATAAATGAAATAGATTTTTTTTCAAACACAAAATTTTCAAGAATATTTATTTTTTGTTGTTTGAATAATACGTTATTTATTTGAATTTTTGTGAATAACCAAAAAAAATCACAAATTTTTGTTGATTATTTTGAAAAATTATATTTTGTTTGTTTGAATAAAAAAAATCAGAAAAAATTATTCGATTTTTCGTTATTCAAATAAAATCAAAATAAATATTATTCATTTTCAAATATTTAAATAATCTGTTATTTGATTATTTTTGAAAAAATATTGTTATTTATTCATTTCGTTATTTCAATCATAGCATACAGCTATGCTGCAAAATAAGGACTTTTATTGTTTTATTTACACTTTATACACAAACGAGACAAAATACAATTTTGAAAACAATTTGAAACAATTTCTTTGCAATGATGAACATTTTTGTGGTTTTGGCCCTTTTTTTTCAAACGTGGCCAGACAGTTTTTATGACAGCCACAAAATCTTTGGTAATGCTCAAAATTTAATTTAATTTCTTGGGAAAACAAAAGAAAATTGTTTTTGTTTATTTATTTTATTTTTTTTATTTTTTATAGTCGAACACAGACTTGTAAGGTGTTGCTTTGTTGGTCATTGAAAAAAAAGAAACATTTATGGTGTTGTGTTCTTTATGATAATCAAGGAGAGGACTTTCATGCAAATGCATGTTTTTCCCCTTTGGTCATAGCATAACAGCATAAACAAGATATCTTTGCGAATCAAAGAATTTGCTTTAAAATGGCATCGATTTGTTAGTGCATATTTTTGCATATTTTGCTTAAAATGCATATTTTTGCATATTTTGCTTAAAATGCATATTTTTGCATATTTTGCTATTATTTCGCTATAAATGCATATTTTAATGTCATATTTTGTATAAATTTTAGTTTTTAGCTATTTTTTAGTATTTTTAGCTATTTTTAAGATTTTTTTATACAGAGTGGTCCAATAACAAGTATCTTTTTAAAAATCCAATGAAATTAACAGTACTCAGTATTTTTGGAACCTTGTGGCTTTATCTCAAAGAGTAAATATTCCCATTATTTATGGCAAACGACTTCATTCATACGGCTGCCTAGGATAGCTCCGCAGTAGCTCATCCTCGGCACCCATTTCTCTAATATTTCTTGTTCTATCTTATGAATGGCTTGAACGATATTCGTCGAAAGGTCCTAGAACATTTCTGGATTTCTCATGTCGCATGGATCTTTACAAGGCCCCTCAAAAAAATTTCTAAAGGGTTTAAACCGCAGCTCAGAAGTGATCAATTGTCACTGCGAATATTGCTAAAAACACGATTTCCGAACTAATTGTAAGTGCGCAAAATATCGATTGTTTGATGGACTGTGGGACATATTGCGACATCCTACTGAAAACAAATGTCATCATATTCTATTACGGCGAACAAAAAGTCGGTAATCATTGCTTTGTAGTGCTCATCTTTGACGAAAATTGGGTTTTCAGCTCTATGTTTGAAAATATTGTGTAATGATGATGATACTCAAATTTGTTGCTTGCTATAGATGAATTGTGTTCTTTACAATACCGTGCTGGTTTTCCGATTCCAAGATGTAGAAATTTGTTTGTTAACATAACCTCATTTGAGTGCTTTATTTCGGTTAAAAACTTAACAATTATTAATTATAACCTACACCACTCTGTGGTACTGGGTATAATGAGTTTGTGCTGATGTTTGTAACTTCCCGAAATATTGGTCCTAGACCTACCTTCAAGTATACCGATCGACTCAGAATTACTTTTAGAGTCGATTTAGCGATGTCCGTTCGTCTGTCCATCTATCGGTTTAAGCACGATACAGGTCGCAATTTTCAATCAATTGACTTGAAATTTGAAACTTAAACATCTTTTGGCCCAAGGACAAAGCCTATTGAAATTAGAGAAAATCGGTCCATGTTAAGACCTAGCCCCCAAACAAACGCCCCCTTTGGATTCGGCTTAAATGACTCTAATAACCGTATTTTAATAGATATCGCTTTGAAATTTATCAGGTAATAAAATTTTGTATGCACGAATCACTATTCCAAATTTTAAAGAGATCGGGTCAGTCTTTCTGGTAGCCCCCATACGAACCATTTTTCCGATATTCACATAATTCCCTCAAAATTCATAAAAATTCAAATATTTAATAACAATTTTATTTTTAGGTGTTAAACGTGTACCTTAGTAACCTTATCAAATCGGAATATAATTGGACCGTTTTTGGACTTAGTCCCCCATATAAAAATTTCGACCGATATTCAGTTAAATCGGTCTATTGACAAAAATATAAACCAATTCCACAAAAATTTGATCTGTGTGTGTTTTCTACACTAAATAAAAATCTAATAAAAGACAGATCCAATCGGTCCATGTTTGGACTTGGGACCCATTTTCTCTAAAACGCTGGTGTAGGGTATCATATGGTCGGTCTTAACCGACTATAACTTTCTTGCTTGTTTTTTTTTTAGATTATTTTTATTTTTTTAATAACATTTCATACACACTGTATATTAGGGTGGAGCACATATAACTTTTTTCGAATTTCGAAAACGTCGCGGTCGGAAAAGTTGCCTTTTGGGGTCGATATTAACCCACAAAAATATTGGACCTGTAGGGCAATGACTTTGGGTTCCTTTTTTGACTTGAAAATCGGAAAGTCCCGAACAAAGTGAAAAAAAAAATTTCTAACTTTTTTTGCTGAAAATATTAGTTTATATTTGGACATTACTGCAAAAGTGATTATTTTCTTTAAAAATAACTTAAACAATATTTATTAATTTCAAATTGCGGTAAAAAAGGAAAACAAATCCATTGCCCTACATCATTTCCCGATCCCGACGTTTTCAAAATTCGAAAAAGAAATATATTTGCTCCACCCTAATAAACAAGTAATATATATAATATTGTTTTGATCACATGATCAATTATTTTTATTTATTCTTTCTATTTATTTACAACTCAGTTTTTAATAAATTTCACCTAACCGAGCACTGGTAACAATGACCGTCGTCTCGTTGTAGCGAAAAAACCAAGGGTTCTGGTGGGAATCGAACCCACGACCTTCACGTTGAAAGGCTAGCACTACCAACTAGCCTACGGGGGCCCCCTAAACAAGTATTACCAACAAATACTCTGGCTTGAGAAATAAACCTGCTTATCTCAGAAGATCTCCTTTATGGTTATATCGACAGAAATAAGTCACACAACCCACATTCCGACGATGATCCAATGAATAAATATAGTTAGACACCCTACTGTTATTCATATGCTTCACCGCCCTCTGAACCTCTTGGCCATATGAAGAAATTGTATTCCATTATCGGTCGGATATAGATGGTATAATTGGTTTCGAGATCGGGTGGAGTAAAGTAACTCTTTCACCGTTTTAAGAAACCAAGACAATTGAATACTTCTTTCGGCACTGTATTCTCATGTCCAGGACATCAAGAGTTTCCGATTCTATAATACTTATACCACTCGTTGATACAGACGACAATGATGTGTGTCCCGGTTCTTCTATATGGGTCTTGCGTGCATTAAAGTCAATCTTAGCTCCGCCCTACTCTGAGATTGTAGAAAGGTCTTAATTGGACGAAAACGAATGATAAATGTTGCTGTGGTCTGCTAAAGAGTAGACAGGTATAAAAGTATTACTTAGAACATCATTGAGAAAGATAGAAACGAGAGTTGTAGAAAGGACAGAACCTTGAGGAACCCTCGAATTATGCTGAAACTCATCTTATAAGACCCGATCTAACATAACACGAATAATGCGATCTCTAAAAAAACTCGAAATTACTCGATAGAAGTCATCACCGAAACCAAAAGCAATAAGCAATAAGAGTGTTGTATTCCATACTAGATCAAATGCCTTGGTAATATCTAGAGCAACCACTTTAATCTCTGTAAAATGATGGAGGGGCCTGTAAAACACGGTATCTACCGACCAATGGTTCACTTGCTCAATTTTTATTTTAAAACGTTCGTCCCAAAAACACACAATAACCTGTAACCATTGTAACAAGGTATGATGTAAGCCACGATTAAAAATGGGTCATACTTTCTCATCGTTAAATAGTCAGCTTCATGTCGTAGGCTGTTTGTGCCGACTTGAGTGTGAAGACGGTAAATTTGCCCTGTACCCTGTATCGATGTTATCGATATCCTTTAAAGAAATCTTTTAGAATTTGAATAAATTTTTAACGTATTAATATTTAGTAGAGATAAATTCGGCACTGTTGAACAAATCTTGATATGGAGAACACACCTAGTATCATCAAGAAACATACATCGGCCTATTTAGTGATTATGATCTCATTCCTCACTACCCTTTTTCGAAAATCGATTTTATGGCTGGAACAAAGTCGTTCTATTTAAGACTTTTAATAGCTTTAGAACTTATTTTGTTGAAGCATTAAGGTCGATTCAGATATTTCTTAGGCGTTTCATAGTGTGCAGTCGTATCAAAACTTATTGATTTTGATTTCCGTGATAATTTTCTCGATTTATATCAAACTTCTTGATGTTTTATAACATGCTGAATAAGTGACTTGTCATTTCGAAAAATTGTAACATTGGATTAGAATGAATAAATTGCTGAAATATTTTTCTGTATTGACACCTGCTCCATTAAAAATCATCTTTAAATAAAAGTTGTTCAAAATAAATATTTTCACAAAAGGAAACTACTTACTTTCACTTAAAACTTTTCATAATAGTTAATGTACCAAAAACACGCATTTGCTTTTTCCTCTTTATGCGTTTAAGTACTTTAGCAAATAAAAAAGACAATATTAAGGGTTTCTAATGTTTGTCTGTCTTTAAATGTCTTGGAAAAGTAAACTAACACTGCTAAAATGTCGTCTAACTAAACAACAACAAAAAAACATACGAAAAACAAAATTTCAACAACTAAATTGCCAAATCAAAAATGACGCCAACATTGTCATCATTTTTTGCGAGCTGTACTTACTCCACCATGGAGCAGTCATATCAAGAAGACACATCAAAATAATGTTCTCCCTCCAAAAAATAAAACAGACGAAAGATTGGAATAAAAAAGATGTACGAGTACTTGTATATATTACCGAATAGTTGGGAAGGTAGGACACGGGATGAAAATGAAAATTTTCATTTTTTTTGTGGGTTCACAAATGAATAAAAATTTACAAAACAACTTAGAAGCATACAAAGCAGAGGAAACATATAAATATGTCCTTTATTTATTTAAATATGTACAGTACTTATACCTTAATATAAGAAGTATATACTTAAATATAATGTTGACGAGGAACATAGCGCGTTAACGAATTCTCTCCAACATTTTCTGTCACTTGCAAGTAGTTTGATTTGATTCCAAGTTGTTTGTGCTGATTCAAGTTCCTTTCTTGTGCAACGTATCCATGTGTTGCGAGGTCGTCCTTGCCGGCGTTAACCTTGAGGATTCCAATCAAGAGCTTCTCTAGCAATATCATTTTGTGCTCTTCTAAGAATATGACCAATCTAAGTCCATTTTCGTCTTCGTATATCGAATTCGATTGGACAACAACCAGCCTGCAGCCAAAGATCTTCATTTGATATCCAATTTGTCCAAAAGATATTTAATATTTGCCTTAAACATCGATTTATAAACGTTTGGATCATTCCTAGAGTAACCCAGCAAAACTTTGGTAATGGGTAGTGATTATATAACACATTACCAGGTAATGTATATACCTTATTTGTAGCATTATTTTAGGATGTCTTACCAAACACTTGTTCCACAACGTATTATTTTAAAGTGAAAAATAATGCATTTCTAATAATTTGCTACGTAATGCATGATTATTGGAAAAATGTATTTCATATTTATTATTTCTAAACATTATATCATGGATGATTTATATTTTGTTACATTATGTATTATTTTAAAGTTTGAAATAATGCATTATTTAGAATTAAATGCATAATGCATTACAAAAACATAAAAATTAATTATTTTATAAAAAAATGCATAAGTTTAAACTAGAGATGGGCTCACGACAAGAAATTTCTAACGACACACACTCACTAGCATATTATATCTACTTACACTCACTTACAATCACGTGAGTAAATTTAATACAAAATTACTTTTTCACTACTCGTAACACCTTATATATTACGTTCTGGTATGCTATATTGTATACCTTACTCGTAACCTATAAAATATCATATATTTTACACCTTACTGGTATTCTTCGTTATAAATTTATGACTTATTTTATACCTTACTGGTATTCTATGTGATAATGTGGATGCATTACTTTGAGTCTCATCGCCTGTTAAAATCATCAATGCTGCAATGTATAAAATAAGAGATCCTATACCTTATTTTATACCTTATTTGGTAATCTAAGTTTTGCTGGGAAGCTTCGTGTAGCTCCATGTAGTACATCCATATAACAACACTGATTTTACGCTACAGTTGAATATACGTAATTAAGTCTTTTTTGAGATGTTCCTAGCGCGCCAGACTTTGTGTAGTTTGTGAAAAGCGGTTCGTGCTTTAGTAATACGATCATTAATATCAGCTTCCGATCCACCATCTTTGGTTATTTTACAACCGAGGTAGTTGAATTTGTCTACATCTTCGATCACAGTGCCATCTGGAAACATGGGTGTTTTAAAAGTTGGTTTAGTTCTCCAAGATGTACTTTTTAGTCCTGGTTCGATTTTCCCCTTTTACAAAATTATGTGCCTATAGTCACATAATAGAAAAATAATAGTAATAAAAGTAATGGTAGTAAATAATACGAACTGTAATAAATTTAATTCAATATTTTTCTTTTAAAGATTTTGTTCCTTCAAACCGGATTTACTAACTATAAATTTGTGAAAAACAGCATTTCTTCATTATTTGATTTTGATTTGATTTTATTGAGTCTTTTTTCAAATTTCATTAACATTGTTTTCCATAAGTAATAATTTTAGAAGATAACTTAAAACTATTGTGTATTATTTTAATAACATCAAAATTAGAAAAATGCGACTGGCTTATACATAAACGGAAAAACTGGAATTTTATAAATTACATTTTCTAAACAATTAATAAATACAGTACTTGCTCCCGGCACTTGCAATAACTCGTAGAGTAATATCTACTCTTTACAACCTTAAAATTAAATAAAAAAAATTAAATCTAGACTTAATACTAATTTAAATTAAGAGAAAAATAATAAATAAAAAAAAATTAATATAATAGAAAGGGGGAAAAAAAAATTAAAAAAGAAAAATAAAAAATTATCCCCTGTGTATACCAGGAGTTGGAGAAGAATAGAAGTTGAGACCAGGAATGTTACTAATTTGTTCCTGTATTATTCCAATTGCAGAAAGATAATTAGTATTTGACCAACTGAACCCTGTCTCAGAAGACAATATGTCCTGAATAACGTTTCCTTCAAAATTTATCAATCTGTTAACAAATCGTCTCATAAGGTCAAGAGCATAGTCGGAAAGAGGTAGTAAAGACGCCTCCCTGTATATAAAATTGTTAGAAAATCTCTTATTACGATATTCATAGTTTCTCTCTATGCACTTCCGTACAATATGACGCTCAAAAACCTCCATTTTCCTCATAAACGTTGGGGATATGCTAAACCATACCGTAAATGCATAAAGAAGAATGGGTCGAATACTAACCTTATAGAGAAGTAACTTGGTTCTCACCGGCATTGATCTATTATTAAATAACCTCGAAAAGGCACCCTTTACTCTATTGGCTTTATCCAAGTTGTACAATACGTGTTTGTTAAATTTCAAAAGCTTGTTAAAATTAACGCCAAGGTATTTGAAACTATCCCTAAATTCAATTTCATTACCATTTAAAAACAGCTGTAAATTCTTACTTTCCGGCACGACAGAATACTTGCATTTACCCGACGCATTTCGCAAGCACAAGGCATTACTCTTAGAAACGTTTATCCTGATTCCCCAATGACAATAAAAATCATTAACCTTTTCCAAATGTAACGAAACCTGCTGTAGAGCAATTTGGGGCGATTCATCATGGGCATATAAGAGAGAATCGTCGGCATAAAGTATACCCTTAGAATCATGAAACTCATGGGGGAAATCATAAATAAAAATGTTGTAAAGATGAGGGGCCAATATTGACCCCTGGGGTACACCACAAGTAACCGATCTCTGTGGTGACAGGGCATTATCCATTTGTACACAAAATCTCCTGTCATCGAAAAAGCTTTTAAACATTTTAATTATAGAAGGATCAAAGCCTATTGCAATCATTTTATACAATATCCCATTATGGTATGCTTTATCAAACGCCTTTTCGATGTCAAGAGATACAGCTACAGTACATCGACGCTCCCGTAAGTTCCGTATGACGTCATTATGAAATTTTAATAGGGCATGAGATGTAGAATTCCCCTTTTTAAAGCCAAACTGATTTTGAGGAATATACGGTCCTCTCACCCCTATATCCATCTTCTCCCTCATAATTCTCTCTAGCAGCTTCCCTAAGTTGGACAACAAAGAAATCGGCCTCAACCCGTTGACATCGCTGTTGCCTTTTTGCTTTGGAATTGGCACTATTTTCGCTACCTTCCAAGCGTTCGGAAAATAACAATTGTTAATACAATTGTTAAATATTATAGTCAAGTACTCAAAAGCTTTTATTGGAAACTTTCTTATCAAATAATTCGAAATGTTATCTAAGCCATAAGACTTTTTGTTGTTAATAAGTTTGGAGTTTTCTAAAAGATTGTCTAACGTAGTAAATTTTGAACTGTTCCGACTATTTAAAGAAGTCGAATTGTTGTCAAATGCCATTAACGAATTTGGAATTTGTGAAATTGTATTACTAATTGCTTCCTCAACATCCGAGACATCTCTGTTCGGAGGGGTGCCCTGATAAATCGTTGTAAAATGATCCTTCAAAACTTTTAATTTCTGATCTGATTCCGTTATCCTCACGCCGTTAACTGAAATATCCCTAACTCCGGATTGCTTTCTATTTCCTATAATATTAAAAATTTGTTTATACGCCCACGGCCCAGGTCTGATTTCCTTTAGCCTGCTACTAAATAAATTTGCCTGTTCTAATTCAATATTCTCCTTTATAATAATCTTAATCAGCTCCACTTGCTTCGAAATAAGCAAATATTCTGGATGCCTTCTATTCAATGTCCGAGAGAATATTCTCTTTAAATCCCTCTGCCAGTTATATTTAATTCTCAATAGCCTCTTCACATTATCAGACACAACAAATTTTCTACTCTTACCCGAAACATTCTTAGAATGCATCTTGGTCACAAAATTTATAGTAGTAACAAACTCCTCTATAAAATAATCAATTTCCTCATTAGTCAAATTTCGATCATCTGGTGGGAAATGATTTAATAAAGTGGTACTAATATCAATTTTGAAAGTGTTCCAATCCGTGTTCTTAAAGGAAATATGAGGGTTGGGATTACTAAAAATAAAGTCGAAGTCTGAAAAGTATAACTGAAGTTTCAGTGGAAGGTGATCCGAAAAAGATGGCAGCGTAAAAGTTCTGTAATTTTCATCAAGATTATTAATAATGCCCTCGCTAACAATAAAATGATCCAGATGCGAAGAACCACCCGGGTACGTTGGAAAAGAATCACAAATTCTGGTTACTACAATAGACTCATTAAGAAGCCAATTCGACAATACCTCACCGTTAAAATTGTTATTCGTGTCCCCCCATGAACCGTGTTTTGCATTTAGATCACCACCTAAAATTAAACCATCGAAGTTTGCAGAAAACTCAAGAATCAACGCAAGACCACGGCAGATTATCTGACGATTGGTGTTGCTTGGAATATACAAAGATCCACAGATAATTCTCTTAACGCTACCGTTCATGTAAACATCTATTTCCACAAACAGATTTGGAAAATTAATACCCGGTATGACCACCCTTGAAAAAGAAAACGAGTTTTTAAGAGCTAAACCAACGCCCACAGAGCTTTCGTCCCTCAACACAACAAAATTATCCAAATATACATTATTATCCTTAGGTAAATGCAATTCTTGCAAAAAAGCAATATCAATATTATATTGATCCAGTAACACGTTCAGTTCAATCTTCCTACTAATATTCACGAGAGAACCAACGTTAAATGTCAATAAATTTATAAATCTACGGCCCATAGACATTGTGAATATCTCTCATTAAACTCAAGCACTCCTTTTTGGCTTGATCTCTTGAAAAGGCTTTGTTATTGTAATTATCCATAAAAATTTTAATTCTATCCTCCAGCGTTAACGGTTCTGGATCACACAACATTTTCGCAATCTTCATAAATTCCTCAACAATAACCGGTTTTTCCAGTCTATTCCGCCCCGGAATATCATTTGCACCCCCTAGAAAACTCGCAAATGTCCTATCTAATGACACGGTCTTGTGTGGATTCAATGCCCTCGCGACATTTTCTGCTGCGGCGCTCTTGCGAGCCTTAGACTCCTCAATTGTCTTTTTTCTAAACGACACGTATCTCTTGTAAGATGGGCACCCCTTGTAGCTCGCAGTATGCCCACTTTCATTACAATTTACGCAAAACGGAGACATATCACTTCCAGAAATTACCTCGCATTCACCACGCTCGTGCTCTTTATCACATTTCACACACGAAAAAGGCCGGGTACAATTCTTTGAAAAATGACCCCATTGTTGACACCTCCAACATTGAGGTACCCTGGTACTAGACTTTGGGCGTTCCCATGACACTACCTGATTAAGGATATACTTTATGCCAAGAATTTCCTTCACTCTACGGTCAGCCTTCAGAGTCACCAAAAATAAACCTGTATCCACCCCTTGCTTCTTGGAAAATTCTGTTTCGAATTTCGAAACAGAATCAATAGTATCCGGTACCATTCTATCAATATCCGCCTTTATCTGATTGCTATCCGACTTGTAGAACAAACCACGACACACTACACTTTGACGTTTTAACTCCCTGGGAGTATACGAATAAGAAGAAATATTTTTCTCCTTCAACAGTTGCATCATTTCAGAATGAGCAGATGCGTCTCTAAAATACAATTTGCTTTTGTATTTTGATTGATTCTGAATCTTAAATTCAACGTTTTTCACCTTAAGTTGGTCAATTAGAGATTTTATGTTCACATTCTGAAGAAATATTGGAGGACAAAATGCATTCCTGGTCTTTACCTGTTGTCCAGTGTTAGTGTTACGTCCACTATTATTATTATTCCTAAAATTTCTATTTTTCTCTACCTCCCTTTCGGGTTCTAAATCTAAATCACCTAACAGCGAATACTTATTTGTACGATTAATATTAGCATCTATATTATTTACATTTTTTAAATTTTTAAATTCAAATTTTGACAAATCAATATTTACGTCACCTTGAAATTTTCTTTTCTTGTTGTTGACAGTTCTAAATTCACTTTCTATTGAATAAATGGAACTTGTTTCATGGTCCATATCGTTATCAAACGCATCCGTCACTGGTAAATTGGGAATTTGATTACTCTCCTGAGGGTGTACATTGCTGTTTGATGGATTAGGCTCTTGACAAGTATCGATTGTTGATTGCGCCGGTTTTCCAAACACGGCGTCATATAATTGCTTACCCAATTGGGTGTTTTTAACATTACCAGCTTTTCCATTTGAACTACCTACTGATTGTAAGACAGCTGCATTCAAATTGACATTATTATCAGTCTTTTTCGTTTTGGGAATAGCTCCCATGTGAGCATAAAGATTACTATCAAGTGCACCAACATTTGTTGTTTCATTGTTATCGTTGGGCGGCCGCCCTCCCGTTTGGGATAAGGATAGTGCTAATAGTTTTCGTTTTATAATTTTGTCAAATACACACAAAATCAAATTTGAAATAATTAATTTTTCTGAATTTTTATGTCTCTTTTTTTTTTATTTTAAATTTTCACAAAATTAATTTTTAATTTTCAAAACACGTCTGATATGTTTCACAGTTGACAACAAACTCCTATTTCTTCATTACTTAAAACTTAGTTCTTAAATCTACTACTGGGTATACCTTCTCCCCTAAAAGTATACTATACATAGTGTTTGTTGTGTTGTATTGTAGTATACTGTGTGTGATGTCATAAAATTATGCTTAATGTTTGTTAAAATTGCTGTTTTTAAGAGATAAGTCCATAAAGTAAATTACATTGTAATTGAAAGTGCGGGTTCAAATCTTTATGTATCTATGTGTTGTATAAGTACATATATATTTTTGGTTATTATATGAGTTTGTTAGTGTGTGTTTGTGTAATATTTCTGGTTATACTTTTGGTATATGTATGCTTGTAGTAGTGCTGGAATGTTGTATTACAGTTAAGGATAAAATAAATGTAGTGTGTAAAAGATCGAGTAGTTGTAATAGTTGGTGAATGCCAATGGAAGGAGGTATAATGCGTCAATGTGGCATAGTAATATCGACCGCATTATATTTGCGTCGAAGTTTTTTTTGTTTGAGCAAATAAGAAAAGTAGTTTTAGTCTGTCTGTCTGCCTGTTTCAGAGTGTATTTGGTTGTGTTTATATTTGGCCATTAATTTTTATAGTTTGTTTATCTTAAAAACAAAACAAAAAAAAAAAATATTAAAACAAATTGAAAATATGTTTTTTGGTTGTTTAAAATATTTAAGTTTATGCTGTTTATTTTTATGGATTTTTGTGTTAAAGATTTGTTAAAATAGAACAATAATTAAATTCTAAAGTTAAATATTGAAAGCAAAGTAATTATCAATTGCACACTGAAAATAATTCAACAGTAAAAGTTTTTGTAAGTGATTTTGTACCAAAATCTACTAATAAGTTACTAATTTTAGTAGCTTTTAAGTACTAAAATTAGTAATTTTTACTGGTTTTGAATAATATTAGTAAAAAAGTTTAGTATTGGTTTCCAAATTTTTCACTAGGTCACATTTTTTTGGGTGTAATTATTAATTGTATTTCAGAAATTTTCAATTGTTTTACAAAGGTTAGTTTCTGAAATACAATTGGTCATTTTTGAAATACAATTGATAATTTCTGAAATAAAATTTATTATTTCTGAAATGCAATTGATGACTTCTGAAATACAATTGATATTTTATAAAATACAAATTAAAAATTTCTGAAATACAATTGATAAATTCTAAAATACAATTGATAATTTTGAAACACAATTGATTATTTCTGAAATACATTTGATAATTTCTGAAATACAATTGGTAACTTCTGAAATACAATTGATAATTTCTAAAATACAATTAATTAATTCTGAAATACAATTGATAACTTCTGAAATACAATTGAAAATGGTGTAGTGAGTGTAGTGCCATTCCATTTGTAACACCTCGAAATATTGGTCTAGGACCCCATAAAGTATATATATGATCCTTGACCGATTTTAAGGCGATTTAGTGGTGTCCGTCCGTTGTCTGTTAAAAACACGCTAACTTTTGAAAGACTATACGGAGGCTCCTGAAGTTTGGCATATATGTTGGACATTTACCGGGTCAGGTTGGTACTGCAATCCAGCGAAATCAGTCCAGTGGTTCAAAAGAAATGACCAAAAGACTGAATTTCGGCAAGGGTTTTTCGGGAATTTACGAGATAAAAACACGCTTACTTTCAAAAGGCAATTCTGAGGATGCTGGAACTTAGCTTATATATTTGCCGTTACCCTGGCCTAGTTCGTGTTGCATTTCAGCCAAATTGGTCCAATGGTTCAAAAGTTATTAGCGCAACCGTGAATTTCAGATTAGTTTCACTTTAAATTCACGTGTTGAAACCCCGTTAAACATGTTTTAAAAACCTTGGTAAGTCACAAAAATATTTTGCAACGTATTTTTGTCACTCAAAAATATTTTTACACTAAAAAAACAAAAATACATTCGAAAAAATTTTACACTCAAAAAAAAATTTCGTAAATTAGTTTTATACCCTCCACTTATTGTTAGTGATAATGGGTATATATAAGTTTATCATTCCGTTTGTAACTCATCTAAATATCGGTCTGGTATATATATTCATAATCCCCGATCGATTCTAAGACATTCAAGCGATGTCCGTCTATCTGTCTGTGGAAATGGTGATCACGGCCAAAATATTACACGGAGATGACTGAAACTTAACAAAGTTATTGGAAGTTCTCCCGAGAAGTTTGGTATTGCATTTGAGCGATATCGGCTTAGTGGTTCAAAAGTTATGAACGATAATGTAAGGACACCTCAAAAGTTTTAGTACATTCTACATAACCTTAAAATACAAAATGCTTTAATCCGACTGCTGGTTGACATATGCGAATATAATTGAACACAAAATGGTATTTAACAAGTACGAACATATTTTTTGACAAAAAAAATAAAAAAATCTCGGATTTTTTTTTTAACAAAATTTTTTTTCGCGAAAATTTTTTTTCAAAAGTAATTTCCTTCTAAATAAAAATTTTTGCAATAACCTTTTTGAAATTGTGGAGGGTATTACTACATTGGGCAAGGGCGAATTTAACTTTTTTACTTGTTTTTCTAAAATTATTTAAAATTACAGAGGGGAGTAGGGAGACAACTTTAGGGGAATCACAATGGGCCTTATGGCCTCCGAGTGAATTCGCCAAATTGGCGGACGCCCATCCAACCTAACCTAACCTAACCTAATACAAAAGCTTTTATTCACAAAATAAAATATTTCTTATCAAAAATGTTATTCTTTTCATGTTAGAAAATTTACTATCATTAAAAAAGGGCACTGTGCAGGGTATTCATAGATTCGGCTAAGTCGAATTTAACTTTTCTACTTGTTTTATTTAAAATTCTTTGTAATCAAAATTTTTTTACTAAATTTTTTTTATGCCATTTTTTCACTCAAATTTTTACACTTAATATTTTTTTTCAATTGAAATCCAGGGAAAAAATTTAAATGTACTTTTTTATTAAATTTCGATCCAAGAGGGTGAAAAAGTGTAATTTGGTACTTTTTAGTTCTCCTGATTAAATGAAATGGAACAGGAAACGAAACGGAATGAGTTTTTTTACTCAACATTTTTTTTACAATTTTTTTTTTTGTTCAGCATTTTTTCATTCAATACCGGCTAATGCAAGCAAAAAATGAATTGAATTCCCCATTTTAATCATGTTTTGTGTTTTTAAATTTAAAAGGGGTAACATTTTAATTAAGCTTTCACAGAGTCAATTTTTGATTTTTAAAAGTGATTTCATTCTGGAAAAAAATATTCGTTATGCGTTTTACGAGTAAACCTATTATTTTACTTCCGAATGAACTTTATTCTTCCATGTGTCAATTCGGAAATTTTTGAAGATTTAAACAAATACTTTTGTTGTATTTTTCAATTTTTTAGACTTATTTAGTTCATTTTCTAATACTATCTCAAAAATATGCTTTAATAATGCTAAAAAATGCTAATTTTAACTAGGGCAACAGAAAACTAGCATTTATAAATTTAGTTTTAGGCCTAAAAGTATGCTTTACAAAATAAATGTTTCGTAAAATTAAATAAATGAAAGCAAATGTTTTTAGTTAAAGTAACACATCCTAAAACCTTCAAGAGGTGGAAATCAGGACAATTCTATATAATTCTTTATTGTTTTAAATCAAATTTCAATAAAAATATGTTTGATTTCTGACCACTGCACAGTAGGTAATTTGAACCGAAATCTTGGCCAAAAATCATTTTTCGAACTAACAATAATAATGTTTGTGTTAATTACGTTCGATTAAGAAAATATTAAAGCAAATAACTGCATATTTTGTTTGTCAAAAAAACAAATATAAGCTGATTGACGGGCAGTCGAATTTGGCATTTGCAAGCATCGTGCTCAGTGCAACATAAAACGCCTAATTTTGATATAAATTCAATCGATTTTTTCAGCTATTAAACATAAAGAAGGATATCGTGTATAATATGGAGAAGAGAGGGGATATAAAGTAACAAAAAAATTACAAAATATTTTGGTGAACGTTATTGCTATTGTTAACAGAACATGTCATTGTAACCTAACCTCAAATAAATGACTTTTTCAATAAATATAAACTTCGCATAAGCTTTTAATAATGTTAGCCGTGGTGTGCCGTGTTTTTGATTGATGAAAAGTGTTAAGAAAATAATTCTGAATTCATCTTTTTTTTTTATTTTACGTTGCGGTTTTTTGCACTTTTTGAGATATATAATTTTCTTTCAGACAGCTTGCAATCCCAGCAAAACTTACCTTACCAAATAAGGTATAAAATAAGGTATAAGATCTCTTATTTTATACATTGCAGCATTGATGATTTTAACAGGCGATGAGACTAAAAGTAATGCATATACATTATCACAAAGTATACCAGTAAGGTATAAAATAAGTCATAAATTTATAACGAAGAATACGAGTAAGGTGTAAAATATATGATATTTTATAGGTTACGAGAAATGAAATAATATAGCATACCAGAAGATAATATATAAGGTGTTACGAGTAGTGAAAACGTAATTTTGTATTAAATTTACTCACGTGATTGTAAGCGAGATAAAATATACTCCTGAGTGAGTGTGTGTCATTAAAAAATTTCTGTCGTGAATCCATCTCTAGTTTTAACTTATGCATTTTTTTATAAAATATTTATTTTTTATGTTATTGTAATGCATTATGTATTCAATTATAAATAATGCATTATTTCAAACTTTGAAATAATACATAATGTAAAAAAATATAAGTCATCCATGATTTAATGTTTAGAAATAATAAATATGAAATACATTTTTTCCAATAATCATGCATTACGTAGCAAATTATTAGTAATGTATTATTTTTCACTTTAAAATAATACGTTGTGGAACAAATGTTTGGTAAGACATCATAAAATAATGCTACAAATAAGATATATACATTACCTGGTAATGTGTTATATAATCACTACCCATTACCAAAGTTTTGCTGGGATATGTAGAACTTTCTAACGTTTGGATTGGGAAAAGAACTAACAAGGGAAGTATCTCATTCCTTGAACCGATTTGCATGAAACGTAAAATATATATAAAAGAGACAATTCTAAGGTTGGGGTGTCTCTGCTTATCGGCCATATCGGGGATTTAGGGGTTCAAAACATGGGTCAAAAAATGGCAAAAAAATCGTTTTTTGGATTTTTCAGCCATTTCTTTCTAAGAAACTATATGATGTTTACATATGAGAAGAAAGGTTTTTTTAATGCCTATCCAACGGTGGCATAACCTTGTAGAAGTTTGGCTCCGTTAAATACTTTTTTCATGAAAATGTGAAAATTTTGGGGGGTATTTATATGAAGACATAGAGCTACGATGCCCATATGAATACGAAATAATCTTTATTAAATATAAGTCGACACGTATTTTTGCTCTAGAGGATATTCCTGTTAGTTCGTGAGTTATCGAAATTTTCCCGGAGGTCCATATGGTTTCATAAGGGGACAACGAAATTTTGAAACACTAATATGGCCGAAAAGCCGAGACTCCCCAACCTTAAAATCGTCTCATTTATATATATTTTTAGTTTCAGGCAAATCGGTTCATAAGGGTTGAGATACTTCCCTTCTAAGAGAAAAAGCCCTGTTGCTGTTTATAATTTTATTATCAGTAAAATTGATTAAAATAATGTTTTAAACCAAAATTTGGCTTCATTGAAGGAAATAGTACGAACTTTTTGTAAAAATTTTTCGTTGAGGTGGTACAAGGCCCGCTCAAAAAATAACAGCAAAATCAAACAAAATGCTTATGTGCCATTTTGGTAGCCTCCTTGCGTATTTTCTTCGTGCCGAGTTTCAAAAATTTAGCCTATTCGTTTTCGAGATATTCACTTTTTCCACTTTTTTTCGTATGGTGGCAAACCTAAAAATTTCCACGATTTCCAAATTCATTAAATTCTGCTGTGTGTTTACTAGGGGTGGGATAGTGCACGAGTTTTCGATTTCGACACGCTAGAACCGCTTATTTTGTGAGGTTCGTAAAATAAATGCATGAGCCAAAAAATAGGGCAGGTCGGATAGGATCTAGGGGTCGCTCATCGGGGTCAAAGTTGGGCAGAGAGGGGAAAAAATACACAAAAAGCCCTACAGCTCTCTTGGTTTTGCCACAAGAGGGGTCAAATGTGAGACAGACCCCCATTATTTTTCCCCCCAAACACTTTTCCCAAACACACCTAAGCTCTATCTCTACTCCCTAAGGGAGCTCCCATACAAAGGTTCAATTTTTAAAAATATTTCCTCCTACCTCTTTAGCTGTCTCAGAAGTGACCCTAGAGGAATCAAATGTATGACCGACTCCCAATATTTTTTCAACCCTAACATTTTTTTAGAACATACCTACCCTCTATCTTCAACCCTTAGGGTGGTCCCCATACATTTTTTTTTATTTTTTCTTAATTTGTTTTATTACATCAGCCCCTACCGGTCTAATGGTGGCTCCTAGGGGGGTCATTATCAAGACCGACCCCCATTTATTTTCCACCCCCAACATTTCTTATTAATATACCACTTCCCTATCTCTAATTCCTAAGGAGTCTCCCACACAAAATGTAATTTTTATAAAATTTGCTCATATCGCTCTAACTGGCGCAGAGGTGACCCAAGAGAAGTTAAATGTATGAATGATCCCCAATATTTTTTCAGCCCCAACATTTTCCCCAAACAAACCTACCCTCTATTTTTAAGCCTTAAGGGGGTCCCCACACATTTTTTTATATTTTTTATAAAATCAGATGTTATCGCTCCCATGGTGCCTCTTAGGGATAGGGAATACAGACTTACCCCCAATAGTTTTTGCCCCCCACATTTTTTCCGAACATACCTACGGCGTATTTCCACTTTATAAGCGTGCTCCCCTTAGGAAAACCAAATTCGTAATGGTACTGGAACCAAACGTTGCACACTGGGCCGAGATGGTAGGTTTTTTGGCCAAAAGTCTCTACAGGTCGTAAATGTTAATCGATTTTCTTGAAATTCAGAATATAAGAATATATTAGGGTAATAAATAAGTGACTTTGAACTTTTTGGAATCGGACCTACAAGGAAACTGTTTCAGGGTAGACACTTCATTTTTAATAAAATTTACAGATGTTATAGATGAAACAAATGAAGAGACACTTGTCTTTTGTTTATGTATTTAAATTGGAGAGGGTCTCTGGTCCCGTGATTTGCGTGACTCAAAAAAACAACGTGATTCACGCGTGAGCGTGAGTGATTTTCATTTAAATCACGTGATTACAGAGTGATTTTCATTACAATCACGTGACTATATTAGGGTAATAAATAAGTGCATTGAAACTTTTTGGAATCGGACCTACAAGGAAACTATTTCAGGGTGGACACTTAATTTTTAATAAAATTTACAGATGTTATAAATGAAACAAATGAAGAGACACTTGTCTTTTGTTTATTTATTTCAATCGGAGATGGTCTCTGGTCCCATGACTTGCGTGACTCAAGAAAGCAACGTGATTTACGCGTGAGCGTGAGTGATTTTCATTTAAATCACGTGATTTAAAAGTTTTCAAAAATTTAAAAAAGAGTTTAAAAATAACTTGATTCACGCGTGATCGTGAGTGATTTTCATTTAATTCACGTTAATATACGCTTTTCCAAAATTGAATTGAAAAAAAAGTTTATAAAAAATTGGAAAAAATTAAGTTTTGTTTTGAAAACTCCCTTTTTATACTCATCGTTATCAAAAGTTCCACGCCCTTTTAAAAAACTGTCTGGGCCAGAATTATACTTTCTATCTACACTTTCCCAAAAAGTTTCAAAAATAGAATTTAAATAAAATTTATAAAAAAAATGGAAAAAATTATTTCTTTTTTGAAAACCCCCTTTTAAAAACTCATCGTTATAGAAAGTTCCACGGCCTTTCAAAAAACTGTCTGGGCCAGAATTATCCCTTGTAAATTGAATTGAAATAAGAGCTTATAAAAATTTGATTTTTTTTTTTTTTGAAAACCCCCCTTTTTAAACTCGTCGTCATAAAAAGTTCCACGCCAAAAAATTAGTTTTTTTTAAAACTCCCTTTTTAAACTCATCAAAAGTTCCACGCTCTTTCAAAAAATGTCTGGACTTGAATTATTATTTTTATCCCCACTTTCCCAAAAACTTTCCCGCTTGTGCCCGTTTTCAAAAATTGATTTAAAATAAGAGAAAAAATTGGATTTTTTTTTTTTTTAAACTCTTTTTAAAACTTATCGTCATCAAAAGTTCCACGCCCTTTAAAAAAACTGCCTGGTCCAGAATTAGCCTTTTTAATCCCACTTTACAAAAAACTTACCCTCTTGTGCCCGTTTACACAAATGGAATTAAAATACCAAAAATTAAAAAAATAAAAAAGTGTGTGAAAACCCCCTTTTTTTAAAACTCATTGTGATCAAAAGTTCCACGCCCTTTCAAAAAACTATCTGGGCCAGAATTATCCTTTTTATTCGCACTTTCCAAAAAAGTTGCCTGCTTGTGCCCGTTTACGCAAATGGAATTGAAATATTAAAAATTTGAAAAAAAATATTTTTTTATGAAACCCCCTTTTTAAAGTCATCGCTATCAAAAGTTCCACGCCCTTTCAAAAAAACTGTCTGGGTCAGAATTATTCTTCCTATCCACACTTTCTATAATAGTTGCCCGCTTGTGCCCGTTTTAAAAAATGGAATTAAAATAAAATTTATAAAAATATTATAAAAAATATATTTTTTTTGAAAACCCCCTTTTAAAAACTCATCGTTATAGAAATTTTCACACCCTTTCAAAAAACTGTCTGGCCCAGAATTATCCTTTTTATCCCTACTTTACAAAAAACTTGCCCGTTTACACAAATGGAATTGAGATACCAAAAATTGAAAAAAAAAAATAAAAAACATTTTGTGAAAACCCTATTTTTCGTGTAACCGGGTTTTTCTCGTAACCGGTTTTATGTGTATTCGGGTTTTATGGTAACCGGGTTTCATTTTATCCCGTATTAATTTAGAAAAACACTATGTATGTACTTTAGGAAAAACTTGAAAATTGTTAATTCATAAAATTAATTTAATTCAATTAAAAAGTTCTCATTTTAACTACTTTAGATTTGTTCGTCTCCCTTTCTATTGATATTTTATACGCAGATGAAAAAACGGGCAAAAGCGGGCAGGTCAGTCTGAAAGCTAGTAAACCAACGAACATTTTGGCATCCTAACTTTTGGATTATGTCGCGGAACATTTTGGAACAACTATTTCAAATGGAACAATTTTTCAAAATTTACATAAAAATATCAAAAAATCATCAAAAAAAAAATAGGAAAAAAGAGCTGTTCATACCCATTTACATGTTTTACTTCCCTTTGTCAAATAAATTAATCTCAAAAAAAAAAAACAAGGTCCCACCTTAATAATGTATAAATTTGTTAGCTTTTTTGAATACGGTATATGGAGATTTAAACATACATATTTTATCTTTGATGGATCATTCCAAGAGAATGGGTGTACCGATTTTTACAAAAATTACAGACAATGTGCAGCAAGTCTTACTTAATACAATAGTGCATTCACTTTTTTTAATTTAGTAATTTTGTTTTTTTTAGTTTTGGCCAAAAAAACTACCATCTCGGCCCAGTGTGCGTTGGAGTATTTAGAATTTAAGAAGTACAATAATTAGCAACACTTTTATTTATAAATTCAGCTCTTACCGCTCCCATAGTGCCTTTTAGGGACTGGAAATGCAAACTGACCCCCTATATCTGCCATGCAAACATCATATTAATGAACTTCAATTAAAAGAAGTGTTTGAAACCAAATTCGGCAAAACGTCTGGACCAGGAGTTCCAATGTTTGAGCGTTTTAAAGAGTAATGGGAAAATATAAAAGACAAAACATACTGTCCTGGCATAGAAGATTAGAAAGTGGCAGACGACATACCAGCTCTAGTCCGACCTGCTTCAATATATTTTGTTGGGCTCAAATAAAGGAAAAGCGACCCAGAGACGACTTCAAGGAGTTTCTTGAAATTGTTGTATTATACCTTGGTGAAAATATTCCTAATAATCATTTTAGCCCACCAGGACCCATCAGTCATGCTCGATGGATGGCAAAAGGCATATATTGCCTAAAAATGTTTTAGGTTTGACCAAAAACAATTTTCGTGAAATTTTGGATTAGCGCCACTAAAGCAATAGAACCTCCATGTAATGATTTGAATTTTTTTAAAGCGATTGCTAATTATGGTTCAACTAATAAGATGTCTCAACGGTTGGAGAAGAGATTCTCTGACATCTTTGGTATCTCAGTGGTGAAGCTGTTGCACCATTTGATCCGAATATCTCTTGTGAAATAAAATGAAAAATGGCAAATGCAAGGAGGAAGAGTTATCTGACAGCGAAGAAAAATAAGACGATGATACCGGGGAAGATTATGACTCGGGGATAGCGGCGAAGGTGGGAACAAAGATCGTTATCATCCAGTACACGTGGCTGGATTCGAAGGTGTGAAAATAATTAACGTGGAATCGAAACAAGTAAATCCAGAACTCGTAATATAAAGAATGATTTTTTAAGCCACTACGTCACAGCTGAGACACCAAAATTATTTGCACGCTTCGGATTAACAACAAATTTCATTGGTTCCGGTCCAAACACTTGGGAAAATTGTGAGGACTACCAGCAAGCGCTGCAAATATTACTTCAATTACATGTTTTCAACGACGCTGCCGAAAGAGGCGTAAAATAGAGGACCATAAAAACGTGTTGTGAAATAATGGAGAGGAAAAAATATTACCCTAACAAAGTGGAAATACGGCGTAGGTATGTTCAGACAAAAAGTAAGGGGCAAAAACTATTTGGGGTCAGTCTGCATTTCCCGTTCCTAAGAGGCACCATGGGAGCGGTAAGAGCTGATTTTATAAATAAAAATTTTAAAAAATAAAAAATGTGTGGGGACCCCCTTAAAGCTTAAAAATAAGGGGTAGGTTTGTTTGGGGAACATTTTGGGGCTAAAAAAATATTTTGGGTCAGTATAAGATCTGATTTTATAAAAAAATAAAAAAAATGTGTGGGGACCCCCTTAAGACTTTAAAATAGAGGGTAGGTTTGTTTGGGAAAAATGTTGGGGCTGAAAAAATATTGGGGGTCAGTCATACATTTAAATTCTCTAGGGTCATCCCTGCGCCAGTTAGAGCGGTGGGAGCAAATTTTATAAAAATGTCATTTTGTGTGGGAGACCCCTAAGGAATTGGAGATAAGGAGTTAGTATGTTCAGATGAAATGTTGGGGAATAAAAATAAATGGGGGTCGGTCTTACTAATGACCCCTCTAGGAAGCACCGTTGGACCAGTAGGAGGTGATTTAATAAAAAAAATTAGGGAAAAATAAAAAAAAATGTATGGGGACCACCCTAACGGTTGAAGATAGGGGGTAGGTATGTTTTAAAAAAATGTTGGGGATGAAAAATATTGGGGGTCGGTCATATATTTGATTCCTCTAGGGTCACTTCTAGGACAGCTAGAGAGGTAGGAGCAAATATGTTTGAACATTTAACATGTGTATGGGAGCCCCCTTAAGGAGAGGAGATAGGGCTTAGGTATATTTGGCAAAAGTGTTTCTGGCGAAAAAATAATGGGGGCTGGTCTCACATTTGACCCCTCTAGGGGCAAAACCAGGGGAGTTGTGGGGCTTTTTGTGGATTTTTTCCCATGTACGCCCAACTTTGACCCCGATGAGCGACCCCTAGATCCTATCCGACCTCCCCCATTTTTTGGCTCATACACTTTTTTTACGAACCTCACAAAATGAGGGGTTCTAGCGATTCCAAATACTGCTGCTTAAAATCTCACACAACACTATCCCACCCTTAGTGTTCACAAAAAACTCTTAAATTTAAAATTTCAACCATATCGGTCCAAAACTTTGGCTGTAATTATTTTTGGCCTAAAAATTGGCTCAAATTACCCAGTGTGCACTGTTTCCAATATGTTGTTGCATAGTTTTAGGCCTCAACATAAATTCATAACTGCTAGTTTTCTGTTGCCTTGCATATAACGAAAGTTTAAACAAATTATCAAAAAAATGCCGCTTTTATGCTAACTCCTTAAGGTATGCTTTAAGAATATTACAAAAGTACTGTATAAAATACACTCAAAATAATTACTCTGTTAAATTACAAAAAAACTCTGCTAATTTAACAGAGTACACCATACTTTTCCAGCTAACAACATTTCTTGGTAATTTTACTAAAAAACTCTGTAAAATGATTTTTACAGAAAAAAAACTGTTAATTTACAGAGTTTATAGTAAAATATTGGTTAAACATGAAAGCTTTTTTACAGAGAAAACTCTGTAATTTTACTATAAAACTCTGTAAAATGATTTGAACAAAAAAAACTGTTAATTTACAGAGTTTCTAGTAAAATATTGGTTAAATAAACCACCATTTAGCAAGGAAAACTATGAAATTTACATATATTTATGCAAAAAAAAATTTACAGAAAAAACTCTGTAAATTTACTTTTTCAACTTTTCCTCAAAAAAAAAAAAAAATTACAGATAAAATTTTGATGTTTGGTAACAACAACTACTCAAAACAGAAAACTTTTTTGGTTATAAAAAAATACGAAGTATTTTGCTTAGATCTGTATTTTAGCAGAAAACTCTGTTAATTATTTGTAAAATTAAGATTACAAAGTAAAAAGTAATATAACAGAGGGAACTTTGTTTTTTTGTCACAACAACATACAAAGTTTTTTCTTTAAATCTGTATTTTGACAGAAAACTCTGTCAAATATCTGTTGAATTGAGATTACAGTCATTTTACAGAGTATTTTACAGAGTTATTATTATGAGTGTACCTAATGACAGGAAGAGTCTTAGATGACTAATCCTTAATAAGATTAATATTTATTAAGTTCAAATTATTGCAAAACACAGCTTTTGTGTTTTTAAAATGAAAATTGCATGATGTTTAAAAGTAATTTTAGTTTGAGCAATGGCACTATCATAATCTTGTTGGTAGTAAAAAGTACCAGTAAAAATAAAAATTAAATTTGTATGAAATGTTATAAACAAAAAACTAAAGCAAATTTACGATATTGGCCAAATACTAATTAATGTCACATAAATTGACATATTTTTTTTGTTTACACAAACTGTCAAAAAAATATAAAATTTATTATAATGACAGAAGAATTAACTTATTTCGTTGTTCTTGTTTTTTTGATATTAACCGGAATATAGGATTTTTTTTAAATAAATGCATTTTTTTATTTATTTTGTCTATAATAAAAATTTGTCGCCATAAAAACTTGTATGAGTTTTTGTTTTTTTTTTTGGCTATGCACTTTGTTTTTTAAACCTTTTACATTAACAGGATTTTCATAAAAATTTTACCATTTTCACGTAATATTTTTGTATTTGACCCATATTTCAAACAAAAGCCATAAATAAACTATATAGAGAGTGTTGAATACACACACACCAGCATCATATAGAAATCCTACTCACAAATACAAAAACAAAAAAAAAAAACTACAACTTTTATATTGATAGATCTTCACACATTTGTCCGAGCTTTAACCAATCAATCCATATTGGATATATTTTTTGTTATTTTTGTTTTTGTTGCGATACGCTGTTGCTGGCCATCATCCCGCATATATCGCAGTTACAATATGATAAACTCTAAGCCAATTTTATTCTATGGGCTTAACATTGAACCATCAGTGAAACATAAAAAAAAAGTTTAAATATACTAGTATCATGCGATAGCAGTGATTTAAAAGAATGGATTCATTTTCTTTTGTAGATAAAATAGTTAGGAATTTCGACTGTGCATAGTGTACTTTGGTCCTTTTTTAAAATAATGTTCTTTGGTATTTTTTTATGTTTCCAGTGTTAATGGTCTTAGAAACTTGAACATTTTAAAAGTAAATCTTTCGTCGAAAAAAAAAACATTCCGAAAAAAGTACTTCTTAGATATTTAAATTCTAAGAAGCAAAAATGGGTCAAATAGAGTTCTTTGGTACTTTTTCTATATCTTAACATAATGGGCATAAAACTCGAAATTCAAAATATAGGACTCTTCAGCAAAAAAACCAACATTCTTAAAAAGTACTTTTTCAAAATTCTGATGGCTCAAAAATGGGTAAAAGTGTTCTTTGGTACTTTTTCTAAATCCTGAAATAATGGTCATAGAACTCGAAGTTTGAAAAGTAGGACCCTTCATAAAAAAAAAACATTATTTTTCATAATTCTGATTCTAGGGGGATATAAATGGGCTTTTTATACCCTACACCACTCTGTGGTACAGGGTATAATGAGTTTGTGCTAATGTTTGTAACTACCCGAAATATTGGTCCTAGACCTACCTTCAAGCATACCGACCGACTCAGAATGACTTTTTGAGTCGATTAAGCGATGTCCGTCCGTCCGTCTGTCTGTCCGTCCATCTGTCCATCTATCGGTTTAAACACGATACAGGTCGCAATTTTCAGTCAATTGACTTGAAATTTGAAACTTAAGCATGTTTTGGCCCAAGGCCTATTGAAATTGGAGAAAATCGGTACATGTTAAGACCTAGCCCCCATACAAACGCCCCCTTTGGATTCGGTTTAAATGGTTCTTATAACCGTGTTATAATAAATATCGCTTTGAAATTTAGCAGGTAATAATATTAGCAGTAATAAATTTGTATGCACGAATCTTCATTCCAAATTTCAAAGGAATCGGGTCAGTCCTTCTGGTAGCCCCCATATAAACCACCCTCCATATTCACATAATTCCCTCAAAATTCATGAAAATGGAAATATTTGATAAAAATTTTATTTGTAGGTGGTAAACGTGTACTTTAGTAACCTAATCAAATTTGAATATAATTGGACCATTTTTGGACTTAGTCCCCCATATAAAAATTTCGACCGATATTCGGTTAAATCGGTCTATTGACAAAAAAATAATCATATTCCACTAAAATTTGATCTGTGTGTGTTTTCTACACTAAACAAAGATCTAACAAAAGATAGATCCAAACGGTCCATCTTTGGATTTGGACCCTGGAACACTGGTGTAGGGTATCATATGGTCGGTCTTGACCGACTATAACTTTCTTACTTGTTTTAATTTTAAATAATGGTCACATTAACTTGAAATTTTAAACGTAGAATCCTTTAGAGTTAAAACACCTCAATTCAACCGAAAAAAGTAGCATTTTTGACCTTACCCCTTTCGAATTTGATGAAACTTGGAATATAGTTGGGCCCTTACAAAAAAATCATAGTGCCAAAATTTTGGACTTCTGGTAGTTTTTCTTCCCGAGATATGGGGTCTTGAAAATTGGCAAAATCGTAAAAATTTGACAAAAGTGTTTTGAGATAAATAAATATAACTCAAAAAGTAATAACAATACAGGTCTCAGTCAGGTTGCAGATAATAGATAATAAGACAGCCTTTAAAATGGCATTCCCCAAGATTTTTTTTGAAAAAGGTCAAAGGTCATTGGTTTTAACCTTAATTTTTGGAGAGCTATATCTCAAAAAACGATATTTTTAAAATTTTGGAAAAAATATATATTGTTAAGAATCACCTATACTACTTAAGTTTAAATTTTCAGGATGGAGTCTTCATTGGAACTTTTTATATTAATATAAACATTGTGATAGAAAAGAAAAAGCGGTGTAATTTCCCTTAGAAAAAAAAATATTTTTTTTGTCTTTGAAATTCTGGTACCAAAATTCGTTTTTCTGAATGTTTTTGACGTTCTGAGTTCAAATATGACCTTTGAACTGGTCTATCGCTATTACTTTTCAAGATATCAGCACATAAATGTGTAAAAATTGCTCAAATGCTATTGCTGTGTTTTTTTGAACATTTAGGTGCATATATCTTGAAAAGTAATAACGATAGACCAGTTCACAGGTCATATTTGGACTCAGCACGTCAAAACATTCAGAAAAATGAGTTTTGGTACCAGAATTTCAAAGACAAAAAAAATAATTTTTTTTCTAAGGGAAATTACACCACTTTTTCTTTCCTGTCACAATGTTTCTATTAATATAAAAAGTTCCAATGAAGACTCCATCCTGAAAATTTAAACTTAAGTAGTATAGGTGATTCTTAACAACATATATTTTTTCCAAAATTTTAAAAATATCGTTTTTTGAGATATAGCTCTCCAAAAATGAAGGTTAAAATCAATGACCTTTGACCTTTTTCAAAAAAAATCTTGGGGAATGCCATTTTAAAGGCTGTCTCATTACCTATTATTTGCAACCTGACTGAGACCTGTAGTGTTTTTACTTTACGAGTTATCTTTATTTATCTCGGAACACTTTTGTCAAATATATACGATTTTGTTAATTTTCAAGACCTCATATCTCGAATACTCGAATCACCAGAAGCCTGAAAAATTGGCAAAATCTCTTTTTTGTTAAAGTAAACCCCAGTACTTAATTTCATTAAATTTGGAGGGGGTGCGGTCAACTCCTCGGTTGAATTGAGGTGTTTTAGCTCTTTATCGAAAAAAACAAATTTTTTAAAATTATATGGAGTTCCGATTTTAAGGCGGTAAAAAAATGAACTTTGGTACTTTTACAAACTGCTTAAATTATGGTTCTAGAAACATTAATTTGGACCAAACGATTTGAAAAGGTCAAAAAGTGGTAGAAAGGTGTACTTTTTGTATTTCCAAAAATAATTTTACGATTTCACTGGGGTACAAATATTGTACTTTGGTACTGTTTCTATCTCTTAAATAATCATTCTGGCAAAAGTAATTCTAAGAAATTTTCGATATAAGGAGAATAAAAGTACTTTTTTTGATCTCCTGGTCATAAGAACTTGATTTTTGGAATGTTCTGAATGCTCTTTGGAATTTCTGATACTGAGAAAGTTCTAAGTTGTATAAATTGTACTTTCTGATTTCCTAAAATAATGGTCTTATATACTTTTAATATTGAATAAGAGATGGGCGATTGAGTGATATTTGACTCACACTCACTCACGCTCACGACGGGAATTTTTGAATCACGCACACTCATTCACGAGCATAATTTTTCTACTCGCACTCACAATCACGTGAGTAAATTTAATACAATTCACACTCGCGTGCACTTACACAAGCTTCACTCACACTCACGTTGACTCACACTCACGAAACTTTTATTTATACAAAAAAAAAATCAAAAACTAAAATTTTAAGCAAAATTTAAAGTTCCGCGAAATTTTACAATTTATTTTTTGCTTTTTTCGTACGAAATATTAAATTTAGCCGAATTTTAATGTTATTTTGTGGATTTTTTTTTTTGTACGAAAGGAAATATGAAGAGAAAATAAATCGCAAACTAACGCAAAAAAATCGACTCACGCACACTCACTTACGCAAAAATCTTACTCACGCACACTCACTTACGCAATTTTTTTCCGCACTCACCCAAAAAAAAAACGCCCCTGAGAATAATTTTAAATGAATATTTTTATGTTTTTTTTTCATATTGGAGGGTAAAAGAGATTCGGCACAGCCGAATTTAACACTCTCACTTGTTTTCACTGAAAGTAGCTACCCGGAGAGCGAAATAGTTATAACCAGCGTTGCCAGGTACTTTTTTTCGTTGTCCCCAAAAATATAACAAAATAACCCCAAAAATCCCCAAACCATAAAAAATACTTTTTTTTTATTACTCAAAACATTTTTTCTTCAATTTAAAAAAAAAAAATTATGGATAGTAATTTTTAAAAAATCCCCAAAAATCCCCAAACTCATAAATAAACAATTTTTGGCAATGTTAAAACACATTTTACATCCGATAAACGCAAGTTTTACTAATTGCGCTTCGTAATCTTGTGGTTGTCGCTAAAACTATTTTTTAAATAGTTATCTACATTAAATTTAGCTTGTGGTAATAAAAAGATTTAATTTCGAATATCCCCAAAAAATCCCCAAAATAATTTTCTAAATCCCCATAAAAATCCCCAATTTCCAAATGAGATTTCTTGTCCTTTTTGATAGCATGAAATCCCCAACTTTGGGAATAAATCCCCAAGTCTGGCAGCCCTGGTTATAGCTGGTGACTTCAATGTTCATAACGTATCGTTGCTCTCGGATTTGACAAACGACGCCGGAAGGTCAATATTCTTAAGTCTTTGCCGCTCATTACGATTTGGACCAATTGGTGAACGCAGCAACACACATTCCGCGTGGGGAATGGTTAGAGGGTAATATTCTTGTCTTCTTTTTATTTTCGCACCCAGATAAGTGTGAATTACACTTGCTTGCTCCTCTTGGAAATTTAGATCATGCAATCGTATCCGCATCATTTTCTAACTCGGATCTTCGCAAGATTGTTAGGGAACTTGTCTTAAAGAAGTATTCTGCGACACTGACTGGTCTATTGTAACATCTTTTCAGCATTTCATATCATGCAGGTATTTTTCCCTCTTGCTGGAAAGTGACCAATAACCAATCCCGAAAAAAGGGGAAGTACCGAACACCGACAACTATCGTCCAATCGCCATATGGTCCATGCTCTCAAAGGTTATGAAGAGTATGATTAACTTCAATTTTGTTAACTATTTGGAGTTTAACGGCCTGTTGAGTGATCGTCAGGTTTCCCTAAGGGCCGTTCTACAGGTGTTCTGATGGCGTTTCTCTCTAAACAGTGAATCCATTCACCGCATTGATGAAAATAAGCTTATCGCTCTGGATATTTCCAAGGCGATGGAAAACCGACCTCCAACGATCATGATGTTGGAGGTCGGTTCTCCTCTAGGAACTTCATTTTACCCACCAAAAACTACTGCTTCGCCGTAAGCAGTTTTGTAAGGGAATGTTGAGTTGACATTCCCTTACAAACCTGCTTACGTATGGCATGATATTTGATCGCAATGTCCCACTTTAGAGCATTTCATTCGAGCGCTTATTTTAGCGAAATAAAAATGTAATCATACCTTCTTAGAAGCTTACTATGTGCATTTTTGTAAGCATATTGGATGCTTAGAAATCATTGCTCCAATAAAGCAGAAAAATAATGTATTACCATCACTAGTCTTTATGGCTGAAAAGTTTGTATAAAGGAAGTGCTCCTCGTAAGCATACAAATAATACTACAGTTTTAATGTCTAAATAGTGTGTAGTCGAAACATTGGTTTTCACTTTTGCACATGCGTACACGTCCATTCACTAAAGAACAGAATATCAACTGAATTAAAAATATATTTTTTATTGCGTTACAAAATTTTCGTTTAGCTGATTGATGCTCGTCGTATAATTTATAGGGTTTTCTCTCTGCCTTACGGTAGTGCATGCTAGATGCACTACTGTAAGCGAATGTATTTAAAAATGTATGCTTATATTCGTAATTTATCGAAAAATTTATATTTCTATCTCTGCCTTACAGTAGTTCATCTAGTATGCACTATTGTAAGGCAAAAATATCTATGTGCTGAAGACGAAGCCCTTGTGTATGCCAGAAAAATTATGAACTGCTTCCACAATCTCGATTATTTTTTTTCTGGGTAGGCACAGGTGTACAACAGGATTCTGTTCTTTCTCCATCTCTTTCCTTAGTTTTTATCCATGACTTACTGAACCTTACTGTGAACCCTATTTATATTGTGGTGGCAATATCTGCCACTCTTATTCTTGGGACCATAGACCGGGTCAGTCCGAAGTTAAGACTCATGAGACATCATATTGATAACTCTCTTATCCTTGACCTATCAAGAATCTGTTTATGGGGTCTAGAGAATAGGGCTATTTCAATTCACGGCAAAACGCATTCGGAATCTGGAAGCTTCTAATCTATCTCTTGGTACTATAAATATCGATGATTCGGTTAGCTCCTGACGTTCTGGGCATAAAAATACAGTGTTTAGGGTTTTTGAAACGTTGTAGAAGAAACTGTCGTGACCGTCTTATAATACCATTTCCATGTATGGGCTGGTGCTTCATTATCTATATTGGAGCTACTTAACCGCCTGCAGAAAAGGGCGCTTATGCTTATCGGGAACGATGGATATCTAATTCTATCAACTCCTTAGAGCATCATCGGAGTGTGGGGTTGTTTGTCTTTATTTTTCAACAGACTTCCCGCGTATATCTTTTCCGAAAATTTTAACATTACAAATTCAAGTCAAATATCAACAAATACTACTACCTAATTCCTCCTTTCCATACCTTTATATCCTGAAATTAACACAATGCTTTTAGAGGGGAAATCCCCTGAGTGTTGGTAAAAAAAATAATAATAATCGGCTAAGGAATGTACTAATTAAAAGCTCTGTATTCCAGAGCACTAACATATAAGGCAACATTATTTTTGGTCAGAGTAACACATCATAAAACGTGTAAAATATACAACAAAATATGATGATAAAAACCCGCAACCGTAACGCTTTCAGCTTTTGGGATGATGATGATACCGGAAATAGTTTTGTAGAGCCTACCATGCTTTTGAAAAAAAAAAAAAAAATTTATGTTTTATGTCATGTTGTTGCAGATCTTTTTGTTGTTGTTGTTATTTTGGAAACTGATATTTGTGGGTGAATAAACTTTTTTGACAGTTAAATTGATGTGCACACACTCACACACATACACATCGCAGCACACGTCTGGTATTTTGGCTCAAAAATTTTAACTTTGGGTGTTTCGCTTTAGTGTTTGGCTGTTGGTTGTATGGCACATATTCTACATAGATGTGAGTGATTGTTTTTGCTTTTTTTTTTTGGGAGGCTTTTTCATGCCAATGGGCTTTAATGGCTGCTGATAAGCTTTACGGGTATTTTACTAGCCTATTTTTAAGGGATATGAGAAAAATGTGTGTGTGTTTGTGTATGTCTGCTTTGTATGTGTTAGTATGTATTTTAGTGTGTTGGTATGTAGGTTGTTTATAAAAAGCTTAAGGCCAACCATTACTTAAGTGTATGATGTCGTTGATGATGACAGTGATATGCAGAAAAATACCCAAAAACAAATTTAGGTTAATAGGATTTTCCTTTTGGAAAATATTTTCTTAAATATGATAAAGAGTTTGAAATATTTTAAATGTTTCTTAACAATGTTGTAAATGTTGTATCAATAAACTTTTTTGACAGTACTGCACTCAAAATATTTTGTAGGCAAAAACAAATGAAAAACATATTTAGAACAAAAGATAACACATTTAAAAACCATCCCAGTAATCAGGCACATACGCAGGAATTTATTTTGGGGGGGCCCAAAAATTTTTTTCAAAATTTTGTTTTTTCGCCTGAATATTTTTTCATGTTGTGTTATTTTTACAAACAAATTAAAAAAATTATTTACGAAAGCATTAAAATTAACCAATTTCGTAGGTTAGTTTTACAATTTTTCTATTGAATTTTATTTAAAAAAAAAAAATTAATAAAATTTTTGGGGAATCGTTCCCACAATCAACTATATTCTGGCCAGACACTCTACCCATCGTGGTAAGGTCAATTAATACAAACATGTTTTAAATTTCTATAAATATTTTTTTGAATTTTTTGTCTACAAAAAAATAACCAACACAAGTATGTAAAAACTAATGAATTTTCTTTAAAAAATGCCAACAATTAAAAAAAAAAATAACGTACACAAATCATTAAAAATTAAAGAAGAATCACTTATTTTTACTTACAGAACAAAAATAAATGACTTTAAAAATTGAATGCTAATGAAAGTCTTTATTTTTTATGTTATTATTTTTGAAACAAAGAACAGAAATAGTCATTTAAAAAAACAGAACATTGAATAAATGTTTTTATACCCTCCACTCTAGTGATAGAGGGTATATATAAGTTTGTCATTCCGTTTGTAACACCTCGAAATATTGGTCTAGGATCCCATAAAGTATATATATTTATGATCCTCGATCGATTTTAAGTCGTTCTAGCGATGTCCGTCCGTCCGTCCGTCCGTCCGTCTGTCTGTCTGTCTGTCTGTCCGTCCGTAGAAAACACGCTAACTTTTGAAAGACTTTACAGACGCTACTGAAGTTTGGCATATATGTTTGTCATTTACCTGGTCAGGTTGGTATTGCAATCCAGCCAAATCGGTCCAGTGGTTCAAAAGTTATGAGCAAAAGAGCAAATTTCGGCAAGGGTATTTCGCGAATTTACGAGATAACTTACACGATAACTTTCGAAAGACAATAATGAGACTACTGAAGCTTGGCAACTATCTTTGCCGTTCCCCGGGTCTATTTGGTTTTAACTTTCAGCTCAATCGGTCCAGTGGTTCAAAAGTTATAAGCAAAACCTTGAATATCAGATTAGTTTCATCTAAAATGCCACGTGTTTTAACAAGTTTTAAAAGCATTGGTGGTAACTAAACAATGCTTTTTAAACTTGTTTAATTTTAAAGCAATGCTTTTTAAACTTGTTTAGTTTTAAAAGCATTGGTAACTTAAAAATTACACTCAAAAAAAATTTTACACTAAAAAAAATTTTACACTCAAAAAAAATTTACACAAAAAAAAATTTATTTTTTTTTTTTACAAAAATGACAAAATTTTGTGTACATACGTACGTGCATTCACTCAGAAATATTTTTACAGTAAAAAAAACATTACACTCGAAAAAAATTTTACACTCAAAAAAATAAAATTAGTAATTTTTCTTAAAAAAAAAAAAATGAAAAAAAAGAGTTTTTTAATCAAAATAAAATATTTCTAATCAAAATTGTTAAGTTTTTCACGTTAAAAAATGTACTACCCTTTAAAGAAATGCATTGTGGAGGGTATTCATAGATTCGGCAAAGTCGAATTTAACTTTTCTACTTGTTTTCTTTTAAAAACGTAATACCTTTTAAATAAACTACAAACACTTAATGACATAATTTTTTGAGTGTGGGCTTAAAATATTAAACTAGGTTTTTAATTGATTTAAAAAATATAACAAATATGGTGTTTTTATCATCATAGAGGTCAGGGGCGTATCCAGGATTTTATTTCGCGGGGGTGCCAACATTTTTTTTTAAATTTATTTTTTAAGAAAAAGTTTACATATCTGCACATATTCCCGACCATCTTTCCATTGATCCAAAATGTAACTGATTCACAGAAATCAGGTTATGATAATTTTTTTTCAAAAAATTTAAGATTTGTCAATTTTGGCGAGAGAACTTTAAAAACATTTTTCAAAATTTAATTTTTTTTTTGCTATATTAAGTGCATTAAAATATTTTTCGAAAGAAAATTCTCGTATTCTGAACATTTTTTGCAATGTAAAGTCCAAATTCTAAGAATTTTTTCCTACATTAAAACTCTCAGGTTCAAATACATTTTTTTCGTAGATAAAGTATTAGATTCTGAGATATTTTTCAGAAAAAGTCACCGATTCTGCAACATTTTTCCTATAGAAAACGTATTTTTTGTTGTAGAAACAGTGCTAGGTTTAAAAAAAAATAGAAAAGATTTGACGGAAAAATTTTCCTTTATCAAATAATTCTTATATTTTAAAATATTTTTCTAAAGAAAAAAATATTAAGGTTAAAAAATATTTTTTTCTAGTTTCTGTGAAACTTTGCCTTAAGAAAGAGTCCTCGATTCTTTAAAACTTTTTATATAAAATGTCTCAGATTTGAAAATATTTTTCGTATCAAAAATTCTAATATTCCTAGACTGAATTCCTAAAGAAAAGTATAAGATTTTGAGACATTCTTCATGTACAAAAAGTCTGAGATTCTTAAATTTTTCCTATTGAAAAAAATCTCAGTTTTTTTGACATTATTCAGAATCTTAGAAAATTTTCCATCATAAAAATTTACAGATTCTAAGACATTTTGCTTTTTAAAAATACTCTTAGATTCTGAAACTTTTTTTATATAAAAATGTTTTAGATTCTAAGACAGAAAAACTCACAGGCTCTGAGACATTTTTTCAATAAAAAACCCAGCAGAAATTTTGCTGAACTGGCAGCAGCTTTTGGAAAGGAAACTCGAGTCAAGGAGCGCCTCCAAACCTGCTGAATTCATGCATGATTCTCTAAGGCGATGTCACACTTTAGAGCGCTAGTTGGATACACCGAAAAAGCGCTCTTATGATGCTCTGAATTCACATCTCTTTAGAGCGCTGAAAAAATCGCTATAAAGATGCAGTGAATTCATGTATATTTTTAGAGCTGATTTAACTATTTCTGAAATAGAAATTACAAAATCTGAAATACAATTGACTAGTTCTGAATGCAATTGGAAAATCTTAAATACAATTGACTAATTCTGAAAATCAATTGTATTTCGAAAATTTCAAATTATATTTCAGAAACTTCCATTTATATTTCAGATATTACCATTTATAACCAAAAAAATTTTAATTACATTTAAAAAATGTTCAATTATATTGGCGCTGCACTCTTTGCAGCGCTGATTAATGCGCCATAATGATGCAGTGAAATCATGTGTCTTTGCCTAAAACTCATGGTTTTTTATTCAAAAAGTGTTAAATATATTCAAAAGGAAAGCATGTATGAAATTTTTATCAAAATATAATTTTATATTTTGAGTTTTATATAAAAAATCTTAACAACAAATTTTAATTTTTTCCCCTTACTTTTTCTGCATCCTCAAAAAAGATGCTGTGTTGCCAAAATCTCGATTTATTTTTGCTGGGAAGTCTCAAGTTTTGAAAGGTTTTTCTTATACAACAAACTCTTAGATTCTGAGATATTTTCTATAGGAAAATTATCAGATTATAGTTTTCATAAATATTATGAAAATTTTCATAAACACAATGAAATGTTTCATAAATACCATGAATATTTATGAAACATTTCATAAGTATAATGAAACAGTTTCATTGGACGAACTTTTATGATGAGTTTCATTATATTAATGAAGGTTTTTCTTTGTGTGTGGGGTATTCCATGTCAAATCGGACACTTTGAATAATATTTTTTTTTTTCGATTTTTCCAATTTGTTGACAGTTTTTAGTACCCTTCGATGATGACCCGTTCAAAAGATATCGAATTTTTAAAATTAGTAGTTTGCTCCTTTACTCATAACTTTTTCAATAATAGTTCAAATCGCAATTTTTTTTTTTCAAAATGTTTGTTTTAATTTAAAAAAAAAAAAAAATAAAAAAAATTCTTAAAAGTCTCTATTCGCGATTTTTATACCCTCCACTCTAGTGATAGAGGGTATATTAGACTGCCCAGAAAAAAAGCGAAGTTTTTATTTTCTTGGGGGATACCTGCAAATTTTGTTCCTTTTTGTGCAAAAAAATTTCGGTTTTTTTTTGGGATTTTTAAAATAATATCTAGAGGTCGCGATCTCGCGTTTTATAACGATTTATTTTTTTTGAGTTTTTTATTATTTTAAATTGTTAAATATGATTAATATGATAAAATATTAATAATTTCAGACAAAAAAAAATTAAATTAAAAATTAAATATCGCTCATTCCATGAGATGTCTCCCAGCATCTAATCAAATGTTCCTTAATTTATTTGAAATTTTGCACACATGAACACTATGAAGCTATTAAAATAAATAAGTTGTTAGTTCCGAGAAAATCCGTGAATTCGCGAATATATTCGCGTTCGCGAATTCGTGGATTTTCGCGAAACTAAAAACGAATTTATTTTAATTGCTCCATAGTGTACCTGTGTGCGAAATTTCAAATAAATTAAAGAACATTTGATTAGATGCTGGGAGACATCTCATGGAATGAGCGATATTTAATTTTTAATTTATTTTTTTTTTGTCTGAAATTATTAATATTTTATCATATTAATCATATTTAACAATTTAAAATAATAAAAAACTCAAAAAAAAATAAATCGTTATAAAACGCGAGATCGCGACCTCCAGATATTATTTTAAAAATCCCCAAAAAAAACCGAAATTTTTTTGCACAAAAAGGAACAAAATTCGCAGGTATCCCCCAAGAAAATAACAACTTTGTTTTTTTCTGGGCAGTCTAGGGTATATATAAGTTTGTCATTCCGTTTGCAACACCTCGAAAAATTGTTCTAGGACTCCATAAAGTATATATATTCATGATCCTCGATCGATTTTAAGACGATCTAGCTATGTCCGTCCGTCCGTCTGTCCGTCTGTCCGTCTGTCCGTCTGTCCGTCTGTCCGTCTGTCTGTCTGTTGAAAACACGCTAACTTTTGAAAGACTTTACGGAGGCTCCTGAAGATTGGCATATATGTTGGGAATTCACCTAGTCAGGTTGGTATTGCAATCCAGCGAAATCGGTCTAGTGGTTCAAAAGTTATGAGCAAGGGTTTTTCGTGAATTTATGAGATAAAAAGCACTATAACTTTCGAAAACCAATTCTGAGGATGCTGAAGCTTGGTATATATATTTTTCGTTCCTCCAGCCTAGTTCGTATTGAATTTCAGCCAAATCGGTCCAGTGGTTCAAAAGTTATTAGCAAAACCGTGAATTTCAGATTAGCTTCACCTTAAATTCACGTGTTGAAAACCCGTTAAACCTGTTTTAAAAACACAAAAATATTTTACAACGTATTTTTGTTACTCAAAAATATTTTTATACCAAAACAAAAAAATACACTCACAAAAAATTTACACTCAAAAAAAATTTTACACTCAAAAAAAAAATAGTAAATTATTTTTTTTTTCAAAAATTACTAAAAAAATTTTTTTACACAAAATAAAATATTTCTAATCAAAGCTGTTATTTTTTTCACGTAAGAAAATTTACTATCACTTAAAATGGGCATTGTGGAGGGTATTCATAGATTCGGCCAAGTCGAATTTAACTTTTCTACTTGTTAAGTTTTAAAATTTAAATCTCATTTTTGAAAATGTATGTACTCCTTAATTTTTTTTTTAATTTTTTTGTGTAAAACTTCTATCGATTCTACAAATTTTTTGCCCAGTAGGACGTGGGATAACGATTATTACTATTTTTAAAAAAAAATTTATTTTAATATTCCAATCTTAAAATCATTTCTACTGATCCAAGACCGACCCCCATTAATTTTTACGTCTAAACATTTCTTCGCAATAAACTAATACCCTATCTCAAATTTCTTAGGGGGCTTCCACACAAAATGCCATTTTTTAAAATTTGCTCTAACCTCTCTAACTGCCCTAAGAGTGCCCTTAGAGCAATAAAGTGTATGATCGACCCACAATATTTTTTAGTCCAAACATTTTCTCTGAACACACCTACCTACCCTCTATCTTTAACTATTAAGGCCGAAGACTTCAGGCCAATCGTTTCATAAGGATTGAGATACTTCCCTTGTAAGACATTTTCCATATAGAAAAAGTCTCAGAGTCTGAGACATTTTTCATAAAGAAAAAGTCTGAGATTCTGAGACTATTTTCATAAAGAAAAGTCTCGGATTATGAAACATTATTTATATAAACAAGGGAGAGTGTTAAATTCTGCTGTGCCGAATCTTTTATACCCTCCAAAATGTAAAAAAATAAAAACAAAAATTTGTCAGGGCCGTTTCTTTTTTTTTGGGGGGGGGGGGTTGATCTGGTCACCTTCCCATCACGATAAATATACCAAATGTTTCATTTATTTAACAAAAATACAAAAAAAAAACATGTAAAAAAGTGTATTTTTTTAGAGGTTGGTTTAGTTCTTCAAGAGGGAACTTTTTTCCCCCTGGTCCAATTTGGCCAATTTCAGAACTTGACATATTTGTGTCAAACTTGAGGTGTCTAGCTCTTTTATTTAAGACTGCATCGTGTTAACTACAGACGGACGGACGGACATCGCTAGAACTATATCTTAGAATCGATAACTGATCAATAATATATTTACTTTATGGGGTCCCCAACCGATATTTCGATGCGTTACACACGGAATGACAAAGTGAGTATACCCCCATACTGTAGTTGGAGGGTATAAAAATGTCCCAGATTCTGAGACATTTTCCATTTAAAAAATTCTCAGGTTCTAAGAAATTTTTCATATAGAAAAAGTCTCAGATTCTGAGACATTTTTGTTACATAAAAAGTTTCAGATTCTGGGACAATTTTCAGATAGAAAAAGTATCCGAATCTGAGAAATTTTTTTTAGGAAAAGTTTGAGATTCTTAGACATTTGATAGATAGAATAAGTGTCAGATTCTGAGACATTTTTCGTATAGAAATAGTCTCGGATTCTGAGACATTTTTCATATAGAAAAGCTTTAGGTTCTTACAAGGGAAGTATCTCAATCCTTATGAACCGATTTGCATGAAACGTAAAATATATATAAAAGAGACAATTCTAAGGTTGGGGTGTCTCGGCTTATCGGCCATATCGGGAATTTAGGGTTTCAAAACATGGATCAAAAAATGGCGAAAAAATCGTTTTGTAGATTTTTCAGGCATTTCTTTCTAAGAAACTATATGATGTTTACATATGAAAAGAAAGGTTTTTTTAATGCCTATCCAACAGTGGTATAACCTTGTAAAAGTTTGGCTTCGTTAAATACTTTTTTTATGAAAATGTGTAAATTTTAGAGGGTATTTATATGAAGACATGGACCTACGATGTCCATATGAATACGAAATAATCTTTATTAAAGTTAAGTCGACACGTATTTTTGCCCTAGAGGATATTCCTGTTAGTTCTGGAGATATCGAAATTTTCCCGGAGGTCCACATTGTTTCATAAGGGGACAACGAAATTTTAAAACACTGATATGGCCGATAAGCCGAGACACCCCAACCTTAAAATCGTCTCTTTTATATATATTTTAAGTTTCAGGCCAATCGGTTCATAAGGGTTGAGATACTTCCCTTGTTAGACATTTTTCTTATTGAAAAAGCTTTAGGTTCTGAGACATTTTTCATATAGAAAAAGTCCCAAATTCTGAGACACTTTTCGTATAGAAAAACTTTCAGATGCTGAGACATTTTTCATATAGATATAGTCTTAGATTCTGTGACATTCTTTATACAGAAAAGTCTCAGATTCTAAGACATTTTCCCATAGAAAAATTCCCACTTTCTGCGACATTTTTTTCTATAAACAAAAAGACTCAGATTGTGTTTAGTAAATTATACGTATGCTGTACAGCATTGTCTTAAAGTTTAAAAAATTTTCAATTTAAAATTTTTCATTTTAAAACAACAAAAATTTTCTATTATGTATAAATTTTGTTCACACAGATATGTCTGTTGTGAAATCTTCCGCCATTTTCTATGATGAATTGCTTTTTTTTTTACTTCCTTATCGAGCAAACTAAACTACCTTTTCATACAATAGAAATTAAAGACTCCCTCTCACAAGGAGTATAAAAAAACACACACACACTAACATACTGTATAGATTTGTATGGACCATACAAATCATACATTTCACGAAAGCAATAAAGAAGAAGCAGGTGAAGTAGAGTTGCTTTCCTGTTTCCAATTTTTAGTTGTTGTTGTTTTTGTTTGAAAAAATCATGACATATCACCAGACAAAACTTGAATATCCTTGATGTATGTATGTGAGCCATATGAACACAATACCCCCCACACACCCACCAACCCACGCACATACACATTCATCTTTGAAAGTACGACGAATTGGTGGTGAAATGCTAAAATATATCTCTGCTTTATAACCTCCACAAAAACAAACGTAAACGATTGTTGTTGCTGTTGTATGCGAAAAGCATCCCATAAACTTTAGATTGAAATGGTTAAAATAAAAAGGAACACATGAGTCTGGTCTGTTGGCTTAAAGAGACGCAAACAGGGTGATAACGGATGGGTTTTATATTCCAGCAAATTGAACAGGGTGGATGGATGGATGATGGACCTCTTTTATTTTTTTTTGTTTGTGTTTTTGTTTGATATAATACTATTTAAGGGAAGTTTGACTGTGTGCAATAAAGGAACTATGGGTGAGAAATTTTCGATAATTAAACAAAATTATAGAATTTTATCTTCTCGAAAAATTTCTTTCACTCTAAAGATTTTTCAATACAGAAAATATCTCAGAGAGATTTTTGACAGTGTCAGATTCTGAAACATTGTTCGTGCAGAAGAGGTCTCCGATTCTGAGACATTTTTCGTATAAAAACGGTCTCAGATTTTGAAAAATTTTATTTTAAGCAAATTACCCATAATAACGAAATCATAATAAAAAAATTCCCTCGAATTTTTTACTCTTGTGTACTTGCCAAAGCAAAGTTTTTTATAAAAAATAATGTACATTTGTTAAACAAATGGGACATTTTTATATCAAAAGTTTAGAATTTTAGAAAAAGCAATTTTGGTAAAAAAATAAAACATTTTTTTAAGGACATAAATGTAATACAATTAAATAAAAAAAGTTTTTTGTAGTAAAATATTTCAGAAATAAGGACTCTTATCTTGATCCTTCTAGTATCCGGTATTTATTATTACCGGTAATGAAGTACTAAACGGGCATGTTAGTTTATGTCTAACCTTTTATTTAATTTCTAATTTCTAGCTAATCTGGCCCATTGTGCAATGCAATCATAAGCTATAAAACTGATGAGAAAATATCTGCAGAAACAATTTTTACTATTTTTTTTTTCATTTTAAGCTTTTCGTAACACACTTTAGCCTTAAGCTGAGTTTTCGTTTTTATGAGTGTGTGTAATAATTTTTTTTTTTTGACCATTCCGTTACTCTTTCAACATCTTCCATCTCTTTCTTTTATTTTTCGTTTCCTACCATCAATGTTGTGTTAAGTTGTTAGTGTTGAGCTTTACGACTGACTACTGATGATGGCAATGATGATGATGATGATGGAATATCTTTTATGCTCCTTTATCTATACAATACCGAGAAAAAAGCAACAACAAAAGGCGGCGAATTTCATTTTTGGCTATGTGTAAGTGTGTTTTTTGGAATTGATGAATGCTGCTACAAATTGCATTAAAACTAAGGATTCGTTTTTTTTGTCGTCCTTTCCTCTTTTTTTCATATTACACTCCCCCTTGATATCTTAAGGCTTTTTAGCCAAAAGCATTGGGTTGGTATGTTGGCAAACTGAGAGAAGACAAACGGCAACAGAAAAAAAATTATACATAGCAGAGCAGACACAAAGAAATATTTCAACCATCAATGGCATTATATATAACTGCCAGTGACAGTTTTGTGTCGCAGACATTCTCATACTCCTTAAAAGAAATTGTATACTTACACATAGACTTTTGTTGAAAAAGGATACAAAGTTTTTTTTTTTTTATTGTTGAAGAGATTTTCTGTTTGAAATATTTTTATAGGGAAAATTGACGGAAATAAAATGTTGCAGTTATAAACAGGTTTACACATATTTTCTTTTGGATATTAAAAACTTTATGAAAAATTATCATAAAACAAATCAATCTTTTCAATAACCTTGAACAATTTATATTAATATTTTTCTTTAATATTTAAGGAACATTAAAATCTTATTTAATGGAGGTATGTGCGGTACTATTAATAATATAATTTATAATGTTGAGTTGGTAACACTTTCTTCAGGTTTTTATAGGTTTCTTTACAGTCAACATGTCCTATATTCAAAATCTAGGGTAAATCGCTGGGGTTTCTACAGTTTTTAGAATAAAAAATAAATAGAAAAAAATGATTTTTGATACCAACAATACAATACTTTTACAGCACTATTTAAAGCTTCCCAAAATGGCGCAGTCGAATGTTATAATAACTAGCCATCTCGCTTATAAACTTTCTAATAGAAAAACAAATATATGTGTGTTATATCGATTTGGAACAGACGGTATATGCACATTTATTTTAGACTTTACCACCCTTACCTTCTCTACAGCCTTCTTTTAGTTCCCGAATAGCATTGACGGCAACGAGTGCGATAGTTTTCATATTTGAGATTTCTGCTTTAAAACTCTCCAACCAAATAATGAGAGTATACCGTTTATTGAATAACGCATCGATGTCCGTCTGTCTGTAAAAGCCACTACCCCGCTAAAGTCTGGCGCGAATATGTCTGTTTTTGGAGAACAGCTTCTTTGTGTATCACTTGAGCTGTACATACTACGCTATCTCAGCAAAACACTTCTGTGGAAGTGTCTATAGAACAAAAACACACAAACCACGCTCCAATGAAAATATTGAAACACTAACCCATACAGGGGCATTGTATTCCATTTTGGGACGGATATAGTGGTATAGACGTCAGGAGATCAGATGGTGTGAAGTATCTTCTACAACGTTTTAAAAAACCCTCAACATTTTAATGCTTCCTTCGCTACTTCAAAAATGCGTTTATTCCAACGGAAATCACACTGTAGTATTTTCATGCCCAGAAGTTCAAGATATTCGTAGTACCAAAAAATAAATTAAAAGCTTCTACACCCCAAATACGCTTGTGTGTTAAGGTACAGCATTGAGTCTTCTGTGCATTGAAATCGACCCTTTTCTCAAGACATCACAAACAGATTCTCGATAAATCAAGGTTAACTCTCTTAACCATATGCTATCATATCCATATGCTGTCTCATGAGTCTGATTTTAGGTCTATGTTCACAAGAACAAGAGTAACAGATATTGCTGTCATCCGTAAAAGAATAAATATAATTCACAGTAAGGTTCACTAGGTTAGGTTAGGTACATAATCATCACTAACAATAAGTCGTTGATAAAACCTAAAAAAGAGATGGTGAAAGAAGAGATCCCTGTGGTACACCTACGTTTAATACGAAATTCCTCTAGGAGAACCCAACTACAACAACACGAATAGAACAATCACTTAAAAAATTTGAGATAAAACGAGTAAATTATCATCAACTCCAAATGCTCTTATGTTCGAGATACGTGCATGAGGCCAAAATCGATCAAAGGCTTTGGAAATATCCAGAGCGATGATAACTTTACCTTTACCAAATCAGTGAATGGATATACTCCACAGTTTCGAGAGAAACGCCATCAGATCGCCTGTTGAAGGCCCTTATGGAAACCATACTGACGATCGCTCAACAGGCTTAAACTTTAAATAGTTCACAAAATGAAAGTTTACCATACTCTATGGTGATTGGGCGATAGTTGTCGGTGTTCGAGGCTTCACTTTTTTTTGGCACTGGTTGGATATTGGCAACTTTCCAACATGAGGGAAATATACCCGCGCGAAATATTGAAAAGATTTCGAAATGGAATAGCCAGCGTTGCAGAACGTTTCTTCAAGATAAGTGCTGGAATACCATCTGGTCTCGGAGATTTGTTGACGTTGGGGTCGACAATAACTTTTTTGTCTGCTCGTGTTTGAAAGAATATGTTGGGCATATAACATTATACCCCAGGTAGCACAGACAGTGGTTAATTACTCTCAGAGTAAAATTTTCGCCAAAGAGTTTTTGGCGAAAATTTCAGCCATAAGATTGGCCCTATCTAATGGGTCAGTAATAAACCAATCTTCCCTTAACATAATTGGGAGGAAAGAACTCGTATTGCTCTTGACCCGCTTGAAAAACGACCTGCAGCTTTTGCCTCCCTTTGGGATAGCAAGAACCTTAGCACGTAGGCGTGGTTCATACATAACATTTTCATGACTTAGAACCTTAGGACAATTTGTCCTTGTTTGCTTACGTAGGCGTTCGGCAGTTTCATTATTATTCAACCGCCCTAAAGGACCTGATAGCTTCCCTGCAATTCGCATTAAACCAACATTTTCCTTTTGGTTAAGGACAAGACTACCAAGCAATATAATGTTCACAACCATATCCTCCGAGGCATTGACATCCACAGTTAATTCCACAGCCGATGACCTAGAAACCTTAGGAACTAATTTACAGGTTTTTAAGGAATCGCAATGTGTTGGAGTTTCTCTAGAAACTTGCAAGCACAAACTACGGCTTCCTTCCGTTGAGGAATACGGGACGGGCAGATGGATTAGCCTTTGCGACTACACAAAAGATTTGACAGTGGTTGCTGTAATCATCGTGCACTCTCTTAAAGATGAAACATGATGAACGGCTAAAGGTGCCGTCATATGACTTCTGCCGCAGCTGTTTGGATGAGGAAGAGTTGCAAGCAATTTTTCTGATATAGTGTCATAATTAAGGCAACAGAAAACTAGCAGTTATGAATTTATTTTGAGGCCTAAAACTATGCAACAACATATTTGAAACAGTAGTCAGAAATCAAACACATTTTTATTGGAATTTTGCCTTCTTTTTAAGGTTTAAGGATGTGTTACTTTAATTAAAAACATTTGCTTCCATTTATTTAATTTTACGATGCACTGATTTTGTATAGCATAGTTTTAGGCCTCAAAATAATTCATAAATGCTAGTTTTCTGTTGCCCTAGTCATAATGGTCTGAGTTCCGTTGTGACACTACGGGATCAATGGAAACAGATGTAAAGCATTAGCAGACACTTTAAACATAACCTTAAACTTTCTATATCATCGTTCTATGCGATGTCTTTTTGTTTGTCTGTTGATATGTGGTTTTTTGCAGAAAAATTATGTCTTGAGTACTGATGTTAATTTATAAACAGTTGTCAAGGTCCTAAGTAATTTGTATGAAAAAATTGGGGCGCCATCTGCTGGAAAATTAAGTAACTGTATTCGATCGGTGTTGCGTATTTTAAAAAAAGTGTTTTCGCAACTTTTCGGTTATAACACCTAGCGATACGCTTCTGTCTGTCTGTGGAAATTACCACAGGTCCAATTTATAAAAATCTATAGCGCTGAAGTTTGGCACAAATATGTCTTAAGCACTCAAAAAAAACCTTGTAAAATTACAAGACAAACTTGTAACTTTTTTTGCTACCTCCTATTTGACAAAAATTCCTAAGTAGTTTTACAAGCTTTTTACCAATAATATTGTAGTTTTACAAGGTTTTTACCAATAAAATTGTAAATTTACAAATTTTTTGACACGATCAAATTTACCAGTAGGTTTCGTAACTTTACCAGATTTTTTGCTACCTCCTATTTTACGATAACTCCTAGTAATTTTACAAGCCTTTTGCCAATAATTTTGTAATTTTACAAGAATTTTACCAATAAAATTGTAAATTTACAGTTTTTTTGGCGCAATTAAAATTATAAAGAATTCTTGTGCATTCACTAGATTTTTTTTGTAAAATAATCTTGGAAATTTGTAAAATTACAAAAAAAATTATAAAATTACAAAAAAAAATTGTAAAATTACAAAAAAAATTTAAATTTCGATCCAACTTTGTTTGTTAAAAACAAGGAAAACTGTCAAATATTAGCCCTGTTTTCGCATAACCGTATATACGCTTACCCATACAAATTTTAAATAATCCACGCTTATTTTTCGCGTGCATAATTATCGGCGTTAATTTAAAGCGTCGATAAAAAGGGAAGCCAAGTTCACATATTTAATGAAATAGCGTAGACACAACCCTTTTTTTCTTGTTGTAGCAAAGACATACATCTATTTTTTCTTGTTTGCCTTAGCGCTGGTAACTTATCAAAAGCTAATCCATGATTAATACTAATCATTGATCAATTTCATATAAACTTGACATTTGGAAACAATGATTAGCACTAATCATTGATTATATTGTGATGAGTTACCAGCCCTTAATAAATTCTGACCCCATCCACAGTGATGCCAAGTACATTTTGTTAAACGTGGATGCGTTTTCGGTTAAACGGTTAATGTTAACATATATACGGTTTTACGAAAAAGGCGCTATTAGTAAAATGGAATTACGAAACTTTTCCTAGTAATTTGACAACGTTTTTTTTTGTGTGTGGAAATTATCAAGTAAGCTTTGTAATCGGGAAGTTGTAAGAACTAGCAATTTCTCTGTTTCTCTCTATAAAGTACGTTAGGGCCAATTTAAAAAAGCGTATCCCCTTAGGTTATGCACTAATTTATCTTATGGTCATTTCGATCTAGCAACATTCGTCTGTCCGTCGATAAGGCCCAACGCAAATGATCTAGACTGAAGTTTGTTACGAATGTGTCTTATGATCATGTTTAAGTTCATATGACAATGGTTAACTTCCTAAGCGGATCGGAAGAAAAAGTTTACCCTTGACAATATAAAACAAGCTTTGACACAATAGAGTTCGTCTACAATTTATTTTGAACTTGTTAAACATATACGAAATGTTTATGCCAGAAAAGGTTCAAAGTCCTGCACTGAACCAAGACAATTAGGAAATTCCATTTATCTGGTCCATCCCCTTTTGTGGGGATATTCGATTTTACACCTTGCAGTAAAAGGACACTTTCAAGTCGACCTCAATCAATATGTATAAAGCTCTCATGCTCGTTAAAAAAAAAATCAAAATACAAAAGAAATTTGAGGTGTGTGTATGTCTAGTACGATATGCTTTCTATAAGTAGAGGGTGTGTTTTATTACTGTTTTTGACACATTAATAGAGAGTTTTTGTATAATTTTTTTTTTGTTAATCCATCATTTCCAGGTTTCTCTATCCCGTTCACTCTCTTACACATAAAAAGAGACAAATATACTTTTATATAAAACCCTTTAAATTAGTAAATCCCTTTTTTAAACGCAAATTTTACTTAAAAGTTTACTTTAAAAATTTAGCTTCAAAAAAATTCCTTAAAATTTTTTTTTTAACTAAACCTAGGTTAGTTTTATGTTGAACTAACCTCTTCCTAAACATGCCGAAAAATTACATACTCATCATTGTGGATAATTTTTACGCATTTAACACGTGTCTAAAAGTCGTAAAAATCATAAAATTAAATTCATTTCTCTGCTTCGTCCTTGTCGTGTTTGAAAATTTTCCTACACCCACAAAAAAAGTCGTAAAAGTTTATGATTATTTTTGTCATGTTTTGTTGTAATGCTTACAAACACTTTTTGTTGCTGCTCGCTCTACTCCGGCTTCATTGTCTGAGTTTTGTTAGTGTCAGTTAACTGTCAAATTGAATTTGTTTAGGCTAAATGTTTTTCAGTTTTTTTTTTCGGAAGTTTTTATGGATTTTTTTATTATTTTTCTTGTTTTGGAATAGGGTGGTATTTAATTGAATTGAATAATTTAAGGAGTTTCAGAGTACCCAGGGTATTAGAAGGAAAATTTAGAAAGATGCATTTCATATGTATGAAGTCAAACCTGAAGCAATCAGGTCTGCCCTGGACGACTTGGAGGTAGATAATACCATAACCAAAGTTGTCATGAAACTGATTGGCCATAGGACTATTAGGTCCACTCTTGGCAAGTCCGTGGTAAAAAGGGCCGCAGTACGTGGCACTCCGCAAGGCGGAGTCCTTTCACCGCTACTGTGGAACCTTACCAAAAATACTCTCCTCGCCAAGTTGGACGATATGGGGGTCAAGACCGTCACCTACGCGGACGACGTGGCCGTCGCAGTATCCGAAAAATATCCAGGAATACTGTCTGAACGCCTGGTGCTATCTCTTAAACTTCTTTCTGAATGGTGCACAGATAGCAGTCTGGGGGTAAATGCAGGCAAAACTGATCTTGTTCTATTTTCGAATAGGAACAAGATTCCCAGGTTCATCCCACCGAAATTAGGCGGAATCGAACTCACGGTGTCCGATAGTGCTAAGTATCTAGGAATCATTCTAGACAAAAAGCTGCTATGGAACTTGAACACTCAAGCGAGCGTGGCAAAGGCAAACGCTGCCATCTATTGCTGTAAGAAGGCCATTGGATGCAACTGGGGTCTTACACCCCGGAATGTCAATTGGCTATTCAATACGGTTGTCAGGCCCATACTTATGTATGGAGTATCCGTTTGGTGGGTGGCGACGGAGAAGGCCACTCCACTTCGACGAAAGGACTACTTGCTATGCTTCATTGGCTACCAGTAGACCTTTTCGCAACACAACTAGCCGAGAACACAGCCACTGGGCTAGCGGCAATTAACGCATGGTCGTATAAACCATACGGTCATGCAAGAATCCTGAGGCGGCATGGTGCCGCGGAGAATATCAACTACTGCACCATCATACCCTCGTTCCAAACCGGGTTTGTAACAAGGATTGCGGACAGGTCCGATTGGACGGAGGGCCTCGATATTCCTGAGGAGACACTTAAAGTTTTTACTGATGGCACCAAAATGGACGGCCGAGTAGGGGTGGCGTTTTGTGAGTCGACTGGATAACAGGCTCTCATTTCGACTACCGGATCAGTGTAGCGTATTTCAAGCCGAGATCATGGCTATAAAACGTGCTGCAGATTGGTTAGGGTGCCAACGGATATCACTCAGGGATATCTGTATTTTCACCGACAACCAAGCGGCTATCAAATCCCTAGCAGGTGTGACCACCACATCTAGAATTGTCCAAGAATGCCGGGTGTCTCTTAATGAGATGGCGAGACATTCGAATTTGGCACACATTTGGGTGCCTGGACATGTAGGTATAAATGGCAACAGTGTTGCCGATGAATTAGCTAGGCATGGTACGACTCTACTCTCTAATGAGATAAATCATACGCCTGGCATCCCGCTCAGTGCGAGTAAGATGCTGAACGAAAATTCACTTTTTCAGATAGCCAACGACAGATGGCGACGTAAATCCACGTGTTTCAACCATAGAAAAAAATAGAAATGAAACAGAGTCGTATTTCGCTTGAATAAGTATTAGTGACAGCACATTATGTAACTTTTGACGTTTAATAAAAACAATGCAAGATAAAGGAGAACAACAACAAAGCAAACAACAAAAGAGAAAAAAAGTTTTTAAACTATCAATAGTGTGTATCAGTGGTCGGCAGAAAGAGGCATATGAAAGTATTAGTGTTTTAATAAAAATATGCATGTGTTGGTGTATTTCTTCAACAAAGCGACATCAACCTGCTTTGAAGAAAGTAAGCTTGCTACTGAATAAAATATTTGTTTTTTTTATGCTCTTTGTTGATTTTTTGTTGACATTCGTGTTGTATATATGTGAATTACCGATTGTGTTCGGCTCCAGCGTGCAATGGGTGCCGACCACTGGTGTGTATTATCTAAAAAAAACGTTGAATACAGCAAAATAAATAATAAATTTAATTAAATGAAAGACAAATTCCATTTTTTATAAACAAAGAATCTAATTTGATATTAAATACGTGTGAGATGAGGAAGAACAAGCATTTTGCCACCATATTGGAAAATACATCAAATACAACACTGCGTACCTTCTAATCTTTTCTATGGTTTCAACACGCGGATGGTGTGGCCCTCATTTGATCGCCGGCGCACGGGTAGGATCATCCAACTGTCCCGGAACCAGCTACGCAACCTAGTTGCAGCCGTTACGGGGCACAGTGCACGATTCGGCGCACACGCCAGTAAAATGGAAATTCCCCACAATGATCACTGCGTGAGATGTCAGGATGTGGAGGAGGAAGATACGGTTACGCACTTCCTATGCCAATGTCCGGCATACGCCCATCGGAGAGCCAAACATTTTGGTAACCCGATACTGGCAGATTTGCCGTGTCTATCCGGCATGAATGTGAATAGGATAATCTCGTTCATCAGGGATTCTGAGCGTTTCAGCTTGGATCCCAGTGAGGCTACTTGAGCAATACTATTTTTTTCACCTTTCTCTCTTCTATCCCCATATTTTCTTTTTTTCTTATCTCTTCTGTAGGTAACACAACGGGACCACTTTTATTGAAGGACCCAAGTGAGCTGTGTATGAAAACAACATATGTGTATGAAAACTGTTTTTTTTTCGGGTGCATTCAATTTGTTTGTAGCGACAGAAATTCGGTTACTGCAATGAAATTTCAGTTGCAACTATAAATTTCGATTGGGTAAGAAATTTTTTGGTAGTTCCAACTGAATAATTCAGTTGCTGTAACTGAATCATGTAGTTGACTAATCGGTAGTCGCCACAACCTCAAATATTTTAACTTTATTTCCAAGGTTGTCGCAATGGGTTATTCGGTCGCTATAACCACATTTTAGTTGTCACAAACACATCGTAGCTGTCACAACTATATTGCGGTTGTCATAACTAAATGGGAGTTGTAACAACCGCAAGACTGGTTATGAAAACTTCAAAACCTTTTTTTAGGAGTGTATTTTATTATTACGCTCGAAGTCAAATATCTGTCAAATCAACTGAAATATCTGATGCGTCCGCCAAAAACTTTTTATGTGAGTGTATTTTATTGCTACACTCAAAGTAAAATGTCTGTCAAATCAACTGAAATATCTGCTGGGTTCGACAAAATTGTTTTAAATGCAAAATTCAAGTTAAAGGTCCGTTGAGCCACGTCTTAGAAACTAAGCTAGATGCCCAATTTCTCTCAAATTATATCCTCGTCTTCTTTACCCTTACATAAGTTCCTCCTTTCTATGTGTAAGCTCCTTTTATTTATACTTTGCCATTAAAAAAGGAATCCAACAGGTTTTTTTCTCTTATTTTTATGTGCGTTAAGTGCACTTTCGAAATTTTTGAGTTTGTATATTTTTCTTCCGTATTGTTGTTGTTGCTGCCTTACCGGAAGTTGTAGTGTCATGCTGATATTTGTAATTTTTAACACCATTTTATTTATGTTTTTGTCTTGTTTGCTGATACTGTTGCTGTTGTTTCGCCATTTTGTTGCTTTAGGTCAAGAAATTTTTTATGTTGATTATTTATTTTATTTGACGTCTCAAAGTCGAGGTCAAATTTGATGTTATTTTTACTTAAAAAAAAGAAAATTTTTGTGTTACAAACAAAAATCGATATTTTGCTGTCAAAATGATGAAAGAGTTTTGTTTTGTTGTGATGAAAGATGAAGGTTTTGGAATTTTTTTTTAAAGGGATTTGTAATTTCATAAATTTAATGAAGAGGCTCATCATGAGACTTTAAGAGTAAAAGTGGCATACATAATTTTTAAGAAACGTTGCAGCATTTTAGGCAGAATAGTAATCCCTAAGAGTTTGCACTTTAAAATTAATGGAGTTTCTTTTGGATCTGTCAGTACGCTCGTTGGTATTTGATATAGAACTTAAGGAATTGTTTCTGCGTTTATTGCAAATCATTTTCAAATTTTAATTGAAATTTTAATTTTTTGTAAAAAATAAAACAATTAAGTCCAATTTTTCAAAATTTATTCTTATCAATAATCTAAATCATAAAATTTAAACTTTAACGGTTTTTCTGGCACATTTATAATATGCGTTTTAAAAATATTATCTACCGGATAATCAAATTTTAGTTCGAAATTTCTTATTAATTTTGCCAGCAACACTTCCAATTCTAAATCCACAATACGTTTGCCAATACAAATGCGTGGACCAAAACCAAATGGTAAAAACACAAATGGCTCATTTTTATTCAAAGGGCAGCCTTTATCACCAGCCACCGTGTCTACGGAACGTAACCAACGTTCTGGTAAGAAATCATTTGGTTGTAAATAATATTTGGGATCTTTCAGCAACAATTGTGCAGGCATGGCTACATCAGTATCACAGGGCACTCGATAGCCACTTAAGACTAAATCCTGACCAGTTGAACGAAAATTACCGGTAGCTACGGGATACGTGCGAAATGATTCTTTTATACAGGCTCTTAAATAAGGAAGATTATTCATATTTTCCTGTGTGAGGGGTGTATTTTTAGTGGGTAACACATTTAAAAGTTCTTCGCGTAGTTTTGCTTGTTTTTCTGGATTTTTAGCCAAATTTATAAGACATCCTGTTAAAGCAGATGTAGTCTGGAAAATAATTTAGGAAAATTAATTTTTAATATTAATATTCTGTAAAGACTTGATAAATTCTACACTATTTACAGATGTTGCTCGAAAAAGATTAATTGTAATTCAAGAATTCTACTTGTAATTTGAAGATTCTATTCGTAATTCAAAAATTTCATTTGTTATTCAAAAATTCTAATTTTATGGTCCTAGGCAGGTTAAGTTCGTAAATGGGCAAAATCGGCTCAGGGGGAAAAAAGTTCCCCCTTGAAGAACTGAACCAACCTCTGAAAAAATACACTTTTTTACATGTTTTTTGTATTTTTGTTAAATAAATGAAAAATTTGTTATATTTATTGGAACGGGAAGGTGCTCTCAACGTCCACCACTGACACCCATCATCCCCCCCCCCCCCCACCCAAACAAACAAACGCCCCTGACACTTTTGTTTTACATTTTGGAGGGTATAAAAGATTCGGCACAGCCGAATTTTACACTCTCAATTGTTTTTAAGTAATTTTTGGTGAAACAAAAAAAAAAAAAATAATTTACTAAATTTTTTTTTTTTTTGAGTAAAAATTTTTTCGAGTGTATTTTTTTTTTTAGTTGTAAAAATATTTTTGAGCGACAAAAATACGTTGTAAAATATTTTTGTGACTTACCAATGTTTTTAAAACATGTTTAACGGGTTTTCAACACGTGAAATTAAGGTGACACTAAACTGAAATTCACTGTTTTGCTAATAACTTTTGAACCACTAGACCGATTTGGCTGAAATTCAATACGAACGAGGCCGGAACAACGATAAATATATATGCCAATCCTCAGCATCCTCAGAATTACCTTTGATAAAATCAAAAACAATTATACCTTTCGAAAGTTATCGTGTTTTTTATCTCGTAAATTCACGAAAAAACACTTCAGTCTTTTGCTCATAACTTTTAAACCACTGGACCGATTTCGCTTTTGAACCCCTGGACCTGACCAGGTTAATGCCCAACACATATGCCAAACTTCAGGAGCATCCGTAAACTCTTTCAAATGTTAGCGTGTTTTCAACAGACAGACTGACGGACGGACGGTCATCGCTAGATCGTCTTAAAATCGATAGAAGATCATAAATATATATGGGACACTTTAAATTTTTTTTTTTTAGATTTTCACAATTTTTTTTACAGTTTTTAGTACCCTTCAAAAACTCCTTGGTAAATTTTCAGATTTTTTTGATGACCCGTTCAATTATTGTAATTTTCCTATCTTAAAATCATTTTTACTGCTCCAATGGTGCGTCTTAGAGGGGTCATTTATAAGACCGACCCCCATTAATTTTTACGTCTTAACATTTCTTTGGAACAAACTAATACCCTATCTCCAATTTCTAAGGGGGCTCCCACACAAAACGATATTTTTTTTAAATTTGCTCCAACCGCTCTAACTGCCCTAATAGTGCCCCTAGAGCAACAAAATGTATGACCGACCCATAATATTTTTTTACTCCAAACATTTTCTCTGAACACACCTACCCTCTATCTTTAACTGTTAAGGCGGTCTCTTTACAATTTTTTTTATTTTTTTTTAAATTTGTTTTATTTAATCAGCTTCTACCGGTCCAATGGTGCGTCCGAGAGGGGTCATTAGTGAGACCGACCCCGATCTATTTTTACCCTAGAACATTTTTTTAAAACATACCTACGCCCTATCTCCACTCCATAAGTAGGCTCCCATACAAATAACAGTTGGAGCAAATTTTATAAAAATGTAATTTTGAATGGAAGCCTACTTAAGGAGTGGAAATAGGGCGTAGGTATGTTTTAAAATTCGATATCTTTTGAACGGGTCGTCAAAAAAATCTGAAAATTTACTCACTAGAGTGGATTGTTATTTGAAAAAGATGAACTGTAATTCGAAAAAGATCTATTGTAATTCGAAAAGATCAATTGTAATTTGAAAAAGATCAATGGAAATTCACTTGATATTTTTCGAATTACAATTGGAATCTTCGAATTACAATTGATCTTTTTCGAATTACAATTGATCTCTTCGAAAAACAATTAATATTTTCCGAATAACAATTGATCTTTTGCAATTTCATTTTATGGTGGTTTTTGCCTTAAAACTTTTGAAATAATGTAGAAAAAATTATTTTTACAGAACTTTCATTCTCAAGATACTTGTACGAAAGGCTTAAGCCAGACTTCTGCCAAAAATTTGTCAATAGAACAACAGTAGAAGGCGAAAAACACCAAAAAATAAAATGCTGCTTATCAAGTTTTTGTAGTAAGCCCTTCAATTGGTCTATTTTGAATTACAATTGATCTTTTTCGTATAACAATTGATCTTTTTCGAATTACAATTGGAATCTTAAAATTACAAGTGATTTTTTTCGAATTACAATTGATCTATTTTGAATTACAATTGATCGTTTACGAATAAGTAATAATTGGAATTTTCGAATTATACAAATGAAATCTTCAAATTACAAATGAAATCTTTGAATTTCAAATAGAATCTTCGAATTTTCGAATAACAATAGATTTTTTTCGAATTAAATCTGTAAATGGTGTAGTTAAAATTGTAAAATTGGGTAAATTTTAACAAATTTCACAATTTAATTTAAATGTGTGGAAATTTACCCAATTTATGTTCAAATTTACCCAATTTATGTTCGAATTCACCCCATTTAAATAGAGTGTAGTCAACCATAATACTCACCGTATCCACTCCTGCTAAAAATATATCCATAGCCATTGTCATAGCTATTAAAGGATCTATATGGATTAATCTCTCCAATATACTCTTCTCATATTCTGGTTTATTTGGATTTTCCTTTTTAAGTTTTTCTACAGCTTGCTGTATATAAGATTGAGACAATTCTGTCATTTGATCTAATCTCTTGATAATTCTTTTAAATTTTGGCGTTGGTATTATCTTCCACATAGATGGTTTCATATCTAATTCATAAAGTAATTGAAAGAACTCCTCCATACCCTCTATAATGGCTTTAGCTTGTGGATTACCGTCACTATTATGAATCATACCCAAATCGGTATCGAGAGCTACTAGACCTACAGAGTCCATGGCCCAATTATTTAAATCATCTTCAAAATTTTCCGGAACTTCTTGAGTTTCTAGACTACGTATCTGTTTAATGCGTTGTACAAATTCCGCCGCAACTTTATCCATTTTGGGAATATAGATTTTTATTGTTTTTGGATTCATCATTACGGGATTAACGGTTGAACGAAAATTGGCCCAACCTTCACCTTGTCTGTTAGAAAGGGGGGAACAAATTAAATTCAAGAATAGAATTTTATTTCATTAAAATCATTTAGACTTACTCTGCCACTAAGCCAGCAGCATGTTTAAATGTATCCTTTCTTAGCACTTTACGATGATAATGTACTATATCCAAACCCCTTCTTATGGGTTGTAATCCTTCTGTACGGAAAACTTTTTGATAATCCTTTGGATTGAATGTAAATAGAACGCTACGTTTACCAAACAGTCCTGGCACCAAAAAAACATCACCATATTCAGAACGTAATTGCTGATTGAATTCTATTAAAGATTTTTTGTACAAGGAACCTGGAAAGAAGAGAAATAAAGTTGTAGTAAACATCTGAATAAAAGTAACATCAAAAAATAAGTTAGAAAAAATTTAATATTTCACTGGGAGGTTTTTGTTGTTAAACAGTGTAATTATTTCATAATAACCCGAATTTTCTCAAAACAAACCTACAGTTTACCTTCAATCCTTAAGACGGTCCTCACAATTATACCCTCTAACTACAGTATGGGGGTATACTCACTTTGACATTCCGTGTGTAACGCATCGAAATATCGGTCTAGGACCCCATAAAGTATATATATTATTGATCAGTGATCGATTCTAAGACATTCTAGCGATGTCCGTCGGATCAGGAGGAAGAAAGTTCCCCCTTTAAGAACTAAACCAACCTCCAAAAAAACCTAATTTTAATAGGTTTTTTGTACTTTTGCTTAGCAAAGGAAACATTTTTATCTGAAGAAGAAGTTCACTCAAAAAATTATGTAGGAAAATTCCAGTGAATATTCACTTAAAACAAATGAAATTTTATTTAAAAACCATTCCACTGTTTTTTCATTTAAAATAAAAACACATTACAGTAAATTTTAAGTGTTTAATGACTAACCAAAACATTAAAAAACTACTGAATATTTACTTATTTTGTATTGAAAAACAGTAAAACTATAGAAGAAATTTTTTACTGCCGAAAATGAATGTAACAGAAAATTCGTTTTTAAGACAGTAAATTATATTTTTTAAACTACAGAAATAGTAAAAAATTAAATCCTTTATAATATAAACGATTTTTCTTTTAAAATAACTTTACTGATTACTTTTTAAAATAACCTACAAACAGTTAATGACATAATTTTCTTAGTGTTCAAAGTCCTGCAGTTGGATCCAGGAAAGTTTTCTCCCACCACTAAAAACCACCCCAAAAAAAATACGCCCCTGTTTTTTTAACGTGTTGGGGGGTACAAAAGATTTGGCACAGCCGAATTTAACACTCTTACTTGTTTTTATACCCACACCACTCTGTGGTACAGGGTATAATGAGTTTGTGCTGATGTTTGTAACTACCCGAAATATTGGTCCTAAAGCTACCTTCAAGTATACCGATCGACTCAGAATTACTTTTTGAGTCGATTTAGCGACGTCCGTCCGACAGTCTGTCCGTCCGTCCGTCTGTCCATCTATCGGTTTAAGCACGATACAGGTCGCAATTTTTAATCAATTGACTTGAAATTTGAAACTTAAGCATCTTTTGGACCAAGGACGAAGCCTACTGAAATTGGAGTAAATCGGTTCATGTTAAGACCTAGCCTTCATACAAACGCCCCCTTTGGATTCGGATTAAATGGCTCTAATAACCGTGATATAATAGATATCGCTTATAACAGGTAATCAAATTTTGTATGCACGAAATAGCATTCTAAATTTCAAAGAAATCGGGTAAGTCCTTCTGGTAGTCCCCATACAAACCACCCTCCCGATATTCACATAATTCCCTCAAAATTCATAAAAATGGAAATATTTGATAAAAATTTTGTTTTTAGGTGTTAAACGTGTTCTTTAGTAACCTAATCAAATCGGAATATAATTGGACTATTTTTGGACTTAGTCCCTCATATAAAAATTTCGACCGATATTCAGTTAAATCGGTCTATTGACAAAAAAATAAACCAATTTCACTAAAATTTGGTCTGTGTGAGTTTTCTACACTAAATAAAGACATAACAAAAGACAGATCCAATCGGTCCATGTTTGGACTTGGGACCCATTTTCCAGAAAACACTGGTGTAGGGTATCATAGGTCGGTCTTGACCGACTATAACTTTCTTACTGTTTTTATTTTTTATAATTTTTTTTTATTAAATCAGCTGCTACCGGTTCAATAATGTGTCCTGAAGGGGATGCACCTCCAAATTTTTTTTCAAACATACCTAGCCGCTATCTCCATTCCCTAAGTGGGATCCCCTTCAAAATTCCATTATTCTTAAATTTGCTCTCTTTTTAATTTGATTGGGAGCCCTCTTAGGGATTGAAGGGTAGGTATGATCTGTAAAAATGTAGGTATGTTCTGTGGAAATGTTGATGGGTAAAAAGTAATGAGGATCGGTCTCATTACACTGATATAAAAGTGTACTAAAAAATGGGAAAATTAACAAAATTCAAAGAAAATTGATAATGATTTAGCTCCATTGCCTTGTTGTCCTTCTTTTAAGTTCATATTTTTCTTAAAAATAAAGAAAGAAAAAATTTTGAATATTATGCCAATTTGAACTAAAAATGGGACAAATTTTATTTCAATTTAGTTCATACACATTTGAGGACACGATTGGGTAAAGACCCCATTGGATTCGGACCCGATAGATTCAGACCCCAATGGGCCCAGACCCAGTAGGGTTTCTTAAGAATCGTCATAGTTTTTGATCCAAATTTTTTGTTCGTTTCGCTTCACATTGCTTAGTTTTTAAGATACGTGAATTTAGGGGACTACTGGGGTCTTGAGAATTTTAAAAACTCGATAACTTTAAAAATATTACTCGGAAAGGGCATTTGGCGGTCTTGTTCTACATGTTAAGTGCTACAAAAATGCTTTTGAACTTTTTATACCCTCCAGGGTATGTATAAGTTTGTCATTTCGTATGTAACACCTCGAAATATTGGTATAAGACCCCATAAAGTGTATATATTCATGATCCTCGTTCGATTCTAAGACAATCTAGCGATGTTCATCCGTCCGTCCGTCTATCTGTCTGTTGAAAACACGCTAACTTTTGAAAGACATTTACCTGGTTAGGTTGTTATTGCAATCCAGCGAAATCGGTCCAGTGGTTTAAAAGTTATGAGCAAAAGAGTGAATTTCGGCAAGGGGTTTTCGTGAATTCACGAGATAAAAAACACGATAACTTTCTAAGAGCAATTCTGAGGATGCTGAAGCTTTGCATATATATTGTCGTTCCCCTGGGCTGGTTCATATTGAATTTCAGTCAAATCGGACTAGTGGTTCAAAAGTTATTAGCAAAACCGTAAATTTCAGATTCGCTTCACCTTAAAAACCCGTTAAACATGTTTTAAAAAGTCACAAAAATATTTAACAACGCATTTTTGTGACACAAAAATATTTTTGCACTCAAAAAAAAAAAAAATTCAGTCCAAAAAAATTTTACACTCGAAAAAAATTTACACTCAAAAAACATGTTACACTCCAAAAAAAATTTAGTAATTTATTTATTTTTTTTTTTTTCAAAAATTTGTTAAAAAAAAGTTTTTTACACAAAATAAAATATTTCTAATCAAAAATTTTATTTTTTTCACGTTTGAAAATTTACTATAATTTAAAAAAGGCATTGTGGAGGGTATTCATAGATTCGGCCAAGTCGAATTTAACTTTTCTACTTGTTTTTACATGATTTTTTATGTTTTTGTTTAACAAATGAAACATTTTTATGATAAAAGAAGTTCAGAGTCCTGCATTTGACCCAAAGAATTAGAAAATGTATTTTTTTTGGTCCGCTCCCCTTTTGTGGACGTGGATTAAAAAAATTGTTTAAATAATGATAAACTTGTATTTGTTTAGTAAAAAAAGGATAAGAATGAATTTTTAAACATATATATTTTTTTTTATCATTTTTTTTTCATCATTTTTTTTCATAAATTTTTTTTTCATAAATTCTTTTTTCATTAAAAAAACTTTTTTCATCAAAAATTTTTTTTCCATAAAAAATTTTGTTTTTATCAAATATTTTTTATCATAATTTTGTTTTCCAAAGGGCTTTGCAAAATTAGTTCCAATTTTTTTATGGTGTACTGAAGTTTTTAATTTTTTTTTTCAAAGGAGTTTGGAAACTTCCAAAAAAAAACTATAATAAAAAGCTTAAAAAGATATTCGAACTTTGCAAAATCTATAAATGAGTTTGTTTATTTGATGGTCTACTTTTATTTGGCATTGAGACGAAATAGAATGAAATCGAGAACGAATGGAAAAGAACAGGGAACAAAATGGAATGAAACAGAGAACATAATGGAATGAAATTTTCTTTCTCAAAATTTTTTGCTTAAATATTTGTGTTTATCCAATATTTTTTTTTCATTCAAAATCTTTTCTTCTTTTATTGCTTGCATTTTTTCACTCAAAATATTTTTCCATTAAATTTTTTTTTCGATTAACATTTGTTTGTCGGTCGTTGACTGATATTTCAAGGCGTTTCGCACAGAATGACAAAGTGAGTATATGCTCACACTAAGATTGGAGGTTGTAAAAATTGCCACTTACCTCCTGGTATAAATTCTTTTAGTAATTTAAATTTAGTTGGTCCCGGTAAACTTTCAAAGGGTTTAGCTTCTAACCATTCTTGTTGTGGCGTCCTGTTTTGCTGAATTTTAACAAAAAATTCTATCAGTTAAATTAAATACGATAAGGTTTATATATTCATTCAACTCACATTAATTGCTGTGGTATATGAATAAGTAAAATTTATACAAATTCTTAAATCAGATCTTAATTTGACAATATGCGTTTTAAACATTTTTTTTATCAACAAAGTAAACAAATTTTAATAAACAAATTTTAATAAAAAATATTAATAAAAACACTGTGTGATCTTTTAGATGTCTGCGAAACAACTGACTGCAATGAACCTAAAATTTAAAAGCTGCGTAAACAATTTGAAAATAAAAAAATTATTTTGTTTGTACTGGAAAGTAAAATACTTAACCTGTTATACTGTGTTTAGGAAGACAGAAATTTTACTAGATTTTATAGTACTGTGCCCATGTTCAGTAACTTGCGAAAAGTTTTCGCCTCTACTTAAATGAAGCTCAAATCAATCGTGTTCCATTTGCCCGTCTTTGATTAGTCTCCGTTGCGGAGCAAAGCCGTAGGTTTTGCTTGCAAGTTTTTAGAGGCATACCAACACATTCCAATTCTGTTGGAATCCAGTCTTGCAAGCTCATTGGCTTTCCAATTCCTTGGAATTTCTCTGTGCCCTGGGACCCAATGAGTCGTATGTCAAATGCTTAATCTCATTTGAAGACGTACTCCAGTTAAGGGCAGATCTTGTTTTCAGCAACATTGACTCCAGGGACTTGACCTCGGCTTGACTGTCACAATAAATGTTGACTGCAGTTTTAGACAATACATTGCAGATCAACCAGTCAGCCACTTCCTTTATTGCCAGCCTGGTAAACACTGTAATGATTCGGCAATCTTTCACGGAAACTTTTTTATTAAAATTTTTGTTCCATTCTCAATTTCGGTCCACTCTAAATGTCCATTCAGTCCATTATATCTATTCATCATTCAGTCCACTATATCTATTCCATGGTTTTAATATTTTGCTTAAAGTTCGCACAAGATTACAGCTTCTGATATAACTCAGGGCCACCTAAACGCGGTATTATAATCATTTTGAAAATTGCATGTTTGGAATGATGAGAGCTTTATATAGAATTCAATGTGTTAATTTTTTCACTTAAGAGAGCTTTCATTAAAAAGCTTTTTAATAACATAAGATCAGAGATGATATGATTGAATACATTTTACTTTGGTACAATTTGAGACTTAAAAGTACTAACAAGGGAAGTCTCCCTAGTGTCACCCGCGGATCTTTATTGAATTGGTTTTATTTTGTAGAGCAGAAAAAATAGGGGGACACGTATTTTTTTTAGCGGCCCAAATTCATATTTAGGGGGTAAAAAGGAGGGGGGCAGACAGGGACATTTTTCAGTTTTTTTCGTTTATCTCCTATATTATGCAAAGAAACCTAGTCCTATCTACGTGTGCTAAGAACGTGTCCAAACATGCACAACTTTTCGTCATATTGAGTAAAATACCAAAATTTTAGGACATTTTTGTTAATGAGTCGAAAAATATTAACTTCTTTGGCCCGTTATTAGCACCACGAGATAGGTATTTTTAATGCCTTTAATCTGATACCACACATGCCTATATTAGTTTTGTTTAAATAGGTGTAAATCGTAAAAAACTTAAAAAGATCAATTTCCCCCCATACAAATTGCCCCCCCCCCATAAAAATGAGTTTGGGCCGCTAAAAAAAATACGTGTCGAATTAATTTTCGTTCTTAACAACATATCCAAATTTTATGAAGATCGGAGGGTGACACCAGGGCGACTTCCCTTGTAAGTTACTAAGTTATTGCATTCCTCCCAGGGAAGTTAAATGAGGTTTTCAATTTTGTACCAACTTTCTCAAAAAATTTTACTTTTTGGACCCATTTTTTTAAATTAATTAAATTAAATTAATTTTTATTAATTAATTAATTAATTAATTTTTATTAATTTTAAATTAATTAAATTAAAATTACCATTTTTTTAAATTAATAAAAACTTAACTGAAACAAATGGGTGTTAATTAGGGTGTTCAGTCGATTAATTCTTGTTCGATTAATCGAACAATTTTAGACGATTGATTGTTCGATTAATTTAAAATTGCTAATTTCGATTAAAGGATTAATCGAAGAATTTATGCCGATTAATCGAATAATATTAATATATGGGTTTTCTGGAAATATGTATAATTTTTTCAAAGTTTTAAGTCCAATAAACAAACCAAATGTATGTTACCGTTGGAATTAAAAAAACACGGTCATGTTTACTTACGTGGTCCTTATTTTAAATTTGTTTTCGGATTTTCGCTGTTCCTGAAGCTTGGATTTGTTAAACGACCTAAATAAGTGCCTGATAAAATTTTAGGCCAAATCGGTTGACAGCGCTAAAATCTGTCAAAGTTTCGAGTTTTGGGCAAAAACGCACTAATTTATAAAAAAAATTCAAATTTAAGATTTTCCCAAATGTAGTCAGATTATAAATATATTTTTTTTGTGATATTGGTAATCCAAAAAGTTTGTAAAAAAAATTGTTTTTGAATTCATCACATTTTACAAATCTCCAATATGATTTTTTTAAAAATTTTCTCAAACAAATTACCAGAAAACTTAAATTTTGATACATTTTGAAATGAATTTTGTTTTTTGTTGTTAATAAAATGTTAAAATACTTGTAATTAATATTGTTTATTTACTCAAGTACCAATTTTTTCTAAAATTGTCGAAAAAAATCTTGTAATTTAGAAAATTTCTGAATTTGTAATTATTCGATTAATCGAACAATTTTAAAATTTTATTCGTTTAATCGAATAATTTAAAAATGGCAAATATCGATTAATCGTTTAATCGAACAATTAAAAAACCCGATTAATTGAACACCCTAGTGTTAATTCAAAAAAAATGCAAACAAATTAAAAAACAAAAAACATTTTTCAGGGGCGTTTTTGAACAATTGAAAATTCAATATTCTGCAGAAAAATGTCTCATTTTTCGATACTTTATCTATAGGAAAAACACTAAGAATTTTAGAATTTTTCGACAGGAAAAATGTATCTAAGTGCGTAAACACGAAAAATGTATCAATATCTCAGAAACCTTTTAAAGATGAAATGTCTCAAAGTCTGCAATTAAAACAATCTTCAATAATTGTCTATAAATAACTGACTGATACTCCTGTGGAATATTCTGAAACTTTTTGTTCGATAAAAGTTAGTAAGAATTTTTTTATGAAGTGTCTAATTCTGATACCTTTTCTTTTTTTTATAAAAAAAATTTCATTTGAAAACTACTTTAATCTGTTTCAAAACAAGGGTTTAAAATAGGTCTTGCATTAATACCTTTGAGATCATTTTTTTAAAGTAAATAAAAAAAGCTGGGGTCTTTTATCGATATTTCGATCAGTTATAAAGAAATTGGAAATTTTTAAATAGTACCAAATGAGTCGTAGTACCACAGTACTTTTGAAGGTCAAAATGTACCAAAAAAAGTACATTTGTACTAGGGCTGTCAATCCCGAATCCCGAAATCCCGGGATTTTTGTCATAAAATGAATCCCGAATCCCGGGATTTTTAAGCTCAAATCCCGGGATTTTTGAAATATAAAAATTTATGAGAATTTATTTTTAAATTTACAGCTTTGTTCAACTATTGTTACATTTACATAAACAAATTAAAACTGAGCTGAGAATTCTACCCAGGTTTTCTGAATAATAGTCCATCGCACTAACCATTAAGCCACAGTCACGGAGCCCTTTGATCAAAGTTTGCAGGTTTTGGCGAAAATTTTCTAAGAAACCGAAACTTTGATCGAAGGGCGCCATGGGTAAATTTAATCCGATTGGCCTCAAATTTGTACCACATAAGTTTTAAGCGTAGGAGAATACAAATTTTCTCGGACGTTCAAAATGGAAGAAAAAATTAGTTCTAAAATTATACAGTGCAACAACCAAAATCGGAATGGGATGAAACCAAAAGCAAATAAAAGTTGTCATTTGCCAAAACACGGATTTTTTTAGTGCATTGCTAAATATTTAATAATAATAATTACCTACTTGAAAACTGCATAAGTGGCGTATACTTAATTTTTAAAATTGCCTTTAAATAACAATCAGAATAATTAGAAATAATTTTTTAATAATTTCGTTGAAGCGAAATCGACACAAGAGTTTTCGTAAGAATCAAACCCACGACTCCCGGCTTAATAGGCTAGCACGCTACCAACTACCCCACAGTAGCTTCCTTAATATGCACAGTAAAATTGAAATATAAATACCCGAGTAAATATTTTTATATGATGCAATATATAATGATATATGACACTATATATATAAATACGCAATTTGATACGAATAATGGTGGATGTTTTTGCATTAAAAAAGATCTACTTGTATAAAATATGATTTGATTTCATCCGAGTTTTGACCAGACATTGCCTTGTATTGGTGGATCTAATTAGATCTAATTGCACAAAAACATATAAAATCCTGGTGTTTTTTGGTTTGGGTTGAGATACACCACAGGTCAACGATACATTCACCAAACATATAATTTTCAAAAACAAAAAAAATGTTTGGGTACGCTTCGAACCAGATAGGTCATATACATAACCCTAACAAGAAATGTTTAGGAACATTTTAAAAAGTTTCTTATACTTTGCCTAAATAACTTAGAACATTTTTGGTTAATTGTAAACATATATAGGTTTATATGGAACAGCATAAGCTATATATAATTTTAAGTTAAATTATACAGAAAAATAAATTTTGCCTTGACAAGGTATTCGAAAAAATCGTTTTTATTAGACTAAAACAGTTTGTGGATGAGAATAACCTTATTCATGACTGCCAATATGGTTTTAGGGCTCAACACTCTACAATACACCAAGTCAAACGAGTTGTTAACATGATTAACTCTAACAAGAGTAAGAGACATTCAACTGGTGTTCTGTTTTTAGATATAGAAAAAGCTTTCGACTCGATCTGGCATGAAGGACTAGTTTATAAACTTCATAAAATGAAACTGCCTTTGTACTTATTGTTAGTTAAACTTGTTATGAGCTTTCTCAGTGATAGGTGCTTTCTTGTGGATATTGATGGTGATCAGTCTAAAGAAATGGCTATTCCATCTGGTGTCCCACAGGGATCCGTGCTATCACCTCTATTATATTCGTTATATATATCAGATTTTAAATCTCTCAGAGACAATGATGTAGCTTTTTATGCCGATGATAGCGCATTTGTAAGCCATGGTAAGGTATCTAATGCAATTGTTAAATGTATGCAGAGATCACTTACATCAGCACATAAATTCTTCAATAAATGGAAAATAAAGATAAATGAGGATAAATCCCAGGCTATAATCTTCCCATTTAATAAATCACCAAAGAGAATTCCAACTCGTCCGTTTTCTATCCAAGGGAAAACAATACCTTTTATGGACTCTATAAAATACTTAGGGGTAACACTTGATCGCAAACTTTTATTTAAAGAACATTTGAATACAGTTTGCTCAAAAGCAGTAACGTGTGGTAGATCTCTGTATCCACTCCTAAACAGGAAGAGCAAATTAAACACAAAAAATAAGCTTCTTTTGTATAAAATGTGCATTAGACCTATTTTAACATATGCATGTCCAGTATGGATTAATTGCGCAAAAACTCATAAAAAAAGATTACAAATTATCCAGAATAAAAACTTAAAGATAATATACAATCTTCCTAAAAGATTCTCTACAGTAGATTTACATCAAATGTCAAATCAAAAAACCATAGAGGACCTAATTAGAGAAATGACTCTGACCTTTTCAGACAAATGCAGAGATTCAAATTACGCACACATAAGGAGATTGACTGACAGTGACTAGCTTATCTATCTAATAGATATGTTAGTGGCTGCCATAGATCTCTTACTTCCCCATTTCTTCATTGTGATATAAAGTATAGGTTTTTTACTATCTTTTTCCTATTAATACTTGTAACAATTTTATTTTCTTAGAGAACACAATTTTTTAACATTAGTTAATACTTGCTGTAATAAAAAAGTTAAATTCGGCCTATAACAAGTAATAAATTTAATGTTTACATTTTTTTCTACACATGTATGTGTGAGGGAAAAATAACATTTTAATCACAACAAAGGCCTTGGCTTTGGCGTGTTTTCCCATAGTCTGGGAACAAACGTTAAAGACAAAGTCTTTGTTGTAATTTAACTTTTAAAACTAATGAAATTTATTACTTGACCATAAGAAACAAACGTTTTTTTATATTTTAAATAAAAAATGTACATAATGAGAATTCTGTGTGTATTCGCATGCGATTCTATAAATAAACCAATAAAAATATGAAATTAACTAATTTTTAGGAAAAATGTCCTCATCAAAAATTTTTTTTAACTAAAAAATGGGAAATTTTTTCCCACTTTCTAGTTTAAATTGGTCCTAATTTTAAAGAAAAATATGGACTAAAAAGTAGGAATACATGGCAATGGAGCTAAATCATTATCAATTTTCCTTGGATTTAGTTAATTTTCCCATTTTTTAGTTAGTTTTTTTTCTGAGTGTGTTCAATTCGGATATGTCGAATCTTTTATTCCCCCCAACATGTCACGAAATTGTTTGTGGGGAGAGGGATGAAGGGAAATCGGCGACACGAAGATATGGCTTGAACACTTTTCCCTTGCGATAAATACAAAACAAAATAAAAATCGATAGGGTCGATTCGGGGGTGTTTTTTGTTAGGGACGGGGTGTAGCATACCTTCGCAATAAATTTTTACAAATTTGATATCACATTAGTGTCTGGTGATTTATCAATTGACTCGGAAAAAAAGCTGTTAAACGATAGAAAGTAGTAATTTTTACACCATCCCACCACAAATAATAAAAAAAAATTATTTAAAAAATTCGTAGATTTTTGTAATAAGTGTAAAAAACACTCACAAACCAAATTTTAGTGAAAAAGGGTTCCATTTGTGGCCAATAAACCGATTTAACTGAATATCGGGCGAATTTTCATATGGGGCCTAAGTCCACAAATGGTCCAAATATAATCAGACTTGATTAGGTTATTAAAGTACTCGTTAAACACTCACAAACAAAATTTTAATTAAATATTTTCTATTTTCGTGAAATTTGAAAGACTTAAAAGGTGGTTTGGTGGTTTGTATGGGGGCTATAAGAAGATCTTGTCCGATTCCTTTGAAATTCGAAATGGTGAATATAAAATACGTTTACTTGTCAAATTTCGAACGGATATCTTTTATAATACGGGTATTAGAGTCATTTGAGGCAAAATGAATGAGGACCTTTGTATGGGGGCTAGGTCTAAACATGAACCGAATTTTTCCAATTTCAATAGGAAATTGGAAAAATTCGGCAAAAGCAGGCTTAAGTTTTAAATTTCAAGAAAATTTATTGAAAATTGCGACCTGTATTGTGTTTACAGCGTTTACATGGACAGACAGAAAGATGGACGAACGGACATCGCTAGATCGACTCAAAAAGTGATTCTGAGTCCATCGGTATACTTAAAAGTAGGTCTTAGACCAATATTTCGGGTAGTTACAAACATCAGCACAAACTCATTATACGCTGTACTACAGTGTGGTGTAGGGTATAATTAATTAAATACGGATCAATCACTAAAATGCGCATATAAATTAAAAATATTTGTATGTCTTTAATTAAAAATAAATGGGTATTTAGTTAATTAAAAACTTAATACTATAAATTAAAAAATTTAATTAAAATTAAAAAAAAAAACAAGTAAGAGTGTTAAATTCGGCTGTGCCGAATCTTTTATACCCTCCAACATGCAAAAAAATAAAAAAAGATCCCAGGGGCGTTTTTTTTTGGGGGTCGGTGGAGGTAATTGGGGGGGGCGAATTTCCTCTCGAATATGTGTTTAAAAACTCATTCTTATGCTCTTTGCGCTAAAGAAATAAAAGTTTATTTAATATTTCAACAAAAAAATATTCCACGCCCATAAAAGGGGGGCGGACCGAAAAAACGACATTTTCTAATTTTCTGGGTCCAAATGCGGGACTGCGAACTTTTTGTAGCATAAAAATGTGGCATTTGTTAAACAAAAACACAAAAATATACAAAAGTGATATTTTTCAGAGGTTAGTTTAGTTCTTCAAGGCGGAACTTTTTCCCCCTGGTCCAATTTTGCTCATTTACGAACTTAACATGCCTAGGAACATAAGAGATATTCGTGCCAAATGTCGGGAGTCTACCTCTTTTATTTGGACTGCATCGTGTTAACTACAGACGGACAGACGGACGGACGGACATTGCTATAATCTCTTTAAAACGATCACTAATCAATAATATATATACTTTATGGGGTCCCCGACCGATATTTCGATGCGTTACACACGGCGTGACAAAGTGAGTATACCCCCATACTGTAGTTGGAGGGTATAAAAAAACACAAAAAAATCATGTAAAAAAATTGTGTTTTTCAGAGGTGGGTTTAGTTCTTAAAGGGGGAACTTTTTTCTCCCTGGTCCGATTTTGCTCATTTACGAACTTAACCTGCCTGGGAACATAAGATATATTCGTGCCAAATGTCTGGAGTCTAGCTCTTTTAGTTTGGACTGCATCGGTTTAACTACAGACGGGCATCGCTAGAATGTCTTAGAATCGATCACTGATCATAAATATATATACTTTATGGGGTCCTAGACCGATATTTTGATGCGTTACACACGGAATGACAAAGTGAGTATACCCCCATACTGTAGTTGGAGGGTATACAAATAATTAAAATTTTAATTATATTAATTAAAAATTTCATTCAAAAAATTTTGAAACAAATTAAAATTTTAATTGTATAAATTAAAAAAAAAACCAAGTAAGACAATTATAGTCGGTCAAGACCGACCATTTGATACCCTACACCAGAGTTTCCCGAAAAATAGACCCCAAGTTCAAAAATGGACCGAACCCTATAAAGTTGGTTATTTCATTTTTACCAATTGACTTTGAAAAAGACTTCCAAACAATGGAAAGAGTAAGACATCTTTTTTAAGTTTGTTATTCCGTTTGTTACTCATCGAAATATCGGTCTGGGACCCCATAAAGTGTATATATTCATGATCCCCGATCGATTTTAAGACATTCTAGCGATGTCCGTCTGTTTGTCTATGGAAATGGTGATCGCGACCAAAATACTACACGGATAAGACTGAAACTTAACATATTCATTCTCCCGAGAAGTTTGGTATTGCATTTGAGCGATATCGGTTCAGCGCACAGTGGCCGAAACACCCAATCTAGCGGCGCTTAATTCGGAAATGTAAAATAATAAAGCCCAATGCCTATTTGTGATTATAAAACTTATAAAGAATTTAATTTTTAACCATATTTATTTATTTATTTCAGTGTTTTTATGTATTTTGGGATTTTTATGTAAATATCGGGAGGGTGGTCTGTATGAGAACTAGAAGTTAAAATGTTCCGATTCCGTTAAAATTTAGAGTGATTATTTATGGCTACAAAAAACATTTAACAATCGAATTTCAAGAGAATATTTGGTAAAATACTTTTGTTAGTAAAAAGTTAAAAAAAAAAAAAAATATGTTAATGTAAATATAATTAATTTGTAAATACTGATAGTAAATAAATAAAAAAAAAAAAATATAATTTTATATAATTATATCAACCGTACACCTTTTTATCCGAATCATGATTAAATTATATATTACTACATATGACTGCATTAAAAAAATTTAGAAAATATCTCAGGGATGTATAATCATATATAATTTATTATGTTTGTATCAAGTTATATATTGTAATATATGTTTATTTTTACTCGGGTAGTCAATTTTTAAAGTAACTATTTTTTTACTTTTATAGTCAAAGAAATTTAATCCCAAATAATCCCGAAAAATCCCGTGATCCCGAAAAATCCCGGGATTTCGATTTTCAAATCCCGAATCCCGGGATTTAAAATAACCGATCATAATCAATTGCATTATTTTTCTCAATTCAGTCGAATTTATGAGAATTCACTCGAAAAGAATTTTGTTCTTTGAATAAATTTAAAATTGTGTGAAACCCACGTTTTAACACGAATTTAATTTCAGAATTTTTGGTGCGTTCCAATTCTTATCGCCAACACTGTAGTTTTACAAAATTTTGAAATTTTGTGAGCTTTAAATAACGAGCTTTCACTAAAAAGCTTTTAAAAGAATTAAAGATCAGGGATGATGAATTTACTACACTAAAAAAAAAGATTTGGTACAATTTCAAAATTTAAAAAATACTTGCCTTTTTTATAATAATGATCATGGATGATTAAAATTGGAAATGATTAACCTTTAAAAGCCACAAAAGTTTAAAAGTTTGAAACTTTTAGCAGTACATTTATTTTATTTTTTTTTTTCTCTTCTTGTTTTTATCCATTTCTTATCCCTTTTTTCAAATATATCTTAAACGATACTTGAAAAGAAAATTATACAATGTAACTACACTTTGCAAAAGGAAAAAAAAATATTGCCTTTGTCATCTTGTGTTCCATCCAAAACTCTTTTTTATATTGTCAATAACGATATCATTATACAACACTAGACATAACATGAAAATGTCAATGTACCAACTACTCCAAAAATAAAAATCACACCCTCTCTTATGTGAAGAGGAAAGGAAGCTTATGGTTGACATAAAGGAAACATTTACATCATCCACTTCAAATTCCAGAAGATGATTTTTTTTTATGTCATTGTCGTCTGTTTTGTCACTAAAACGTATGTTAAGTGTATATAATTTTCAGTTCCAAACTATTCACATAATGTTTTGATTATATTTTTTTTTGTTGATGCCTTTAATATGTACCATTTATTGGTTCGAAACATGTTTTTGGTTTATATGTGGACATTTTTATACTCCTTCCAATAATGTCAGATTTATACAATAAAAGTCAAGTATTTTAACAGAAATTTGTACTTGTAAAGTACTTTTGTTGTACACACAAAAAAAAAACTTTGTCAAATTACTAGGAAAAGTCTCGTAATCCCATTTAATCAATATTTGACAGTTATCCTTGATTTTTAAGAAATCGAAATTTACATATTTTTTTGTAATTTTACAATTTTTTTTTGTAATTTTACTAATTTCCAAGATAATTTTACAAAAAAAAAAAATCTATTAAAATCACGAGAGTTCCTTGTAATTTGAATCGCGCCAAAAAACTTTAAATTTACATTTTTTTTTTGTAAAAACCTTGTAAAATTACAAAATTATTGGTAAAAAGCTTGTAAAATTTTTAGGAATTCTCGTGAAATAGGAGGTAGCAAAAAATATAAATTAAGTCTAGAGATGGCAGCTAGAGCGAAATTTTACTCACAGTCACGTTTTTACTCAGCTCAAATAGAAAAAAAAATTATCAAGCTCTCGCGTGATATCAAAAAATCTCAAATGCGAAATTAAAGAAAAAAGCTGTTATCATTAGTTTTTTTCCTTAGTGCATTTCTTCATCTTCATGTCGATAAAGTTTAAGAAGCATTGTATATTTTATTTAACCTGGTCTGCCTTAAGGTATGCAACATGTTTTGTTTTAATTTCATTATGATCTTGGATATTCTTGGTGTTTGTATTTGCTAAAGTTAAACAGCATTTGAATAATTTGTAACCCTTAAAGTATGCAACACTTTATCAACTGATAATTTAGTGTTGCCAATTACGAAACTAATGTTTAATTTTAAAAATGAAAATAGATTTTGGCAACGCGAGAAATTATGAGGATATTGTTAAAACAGTTTTCACGCATTTTCATTTACAAGACAATTTAAATTATCGTGAAAATGTGACATTTCAGTTTTGTTATGATCGTTTCTTTCTTATAATTAGCAAATGTTGTTGATTTTTAAAAGTTTCATTGTGATTTGAAGCGTTTAAAGTTTAAGTGAAATTTTCACCGTAAAAAACAGAGTACTATACTTACGACATAACAGAAAAGTCTCAGATTCTGAGAAATTTTTCGTGTAGAAAAAGTTTTAGATTCTGAAACTTTTTCTGTACGAAAATACACATGTCATTCTGGCGGGTGACTTTGGTAAGTCTCAGATTCTGCGACATTTTTCGTATAGAAAAAGTATCAGATTCTGAAACATTTTTCGTATAGAAAACGTCTTAGATTTCTTAGATTCTGATACATTTTTCTTATCAAAAAAGTTTCAGATTCTGAGACATTTTTCGAATAAAAAAGTTTTAGATTCTGAGACATTTTTCGTATAAAAAAAGTTTCAGATTCTGAGACATTTTTCGTATAAAAAAGTCTTAGATTCTCCGACATTTTTCCAATAGAAAAAGTATCAAATTCTAAGACATTTTTCGAACAGAAAAAGTCTCAGATTCTGAAACATTTTTCTTATAAAAAAAGTCTCAGATTCTAAGACATTTTTCGTATAGAAAAAATGTCAGACTCTGAGATATTTTTCGTATTAAAAAAGGGGTGAGATTCTCCAACATTTCTCGTATAGCAAAAGTCTCAGATTCAATGACATTTAAAAAAGTCTAAAATTCTGATACATTTTTCGTATTGAAATGTCCCAGATTCTGAGGCATTTTTCGTATAGAAAAATTCTTAGATTCTTAGACATTTTTCAGATTCTGAGACATATTCGTATATACAAATTCTTAGATTCTGAGATATTTTTCGTATAGAAAAAGTCACAGTTTCTGAGATATTTTTCGTGTAGAAAGATTCTTAGATTCATAAATTCGTATACGAACTTATAAGTTTAACAGTAAAGATATATTTTGTTCTTCTAAAGCAATGGTTCCCAACCTTTTTTACGCCACGCCCCACTTTAAAGTTAAAAAAATTGCCATGTCCCCCCTTCACTCAAGAAAAATTTCTAAATTTTCTAATTTTTGTTTCTAATGAAATATTACTACAGGTTCAGCAAAGTTTTTGTAAAATAAGCATTTAAACTAAGTTTTTAGTAAAAATTTTAAGCACAAACAAAATTTTTTTAGTAAATTTTGCTACAAAAAAATGTTTTTGTAGTTAATTTAACTAAGAAAATCTTGAAAATTTGTTCGTTGCCCCCCTGGAACCTTCAATTTGCCCCCCAGTGGGGCGAGAATCAAAGGTTGGGAACCATTGTTCTAAAGTAAACTTTTTCATGAAGCTGAACAACTTTCAATAGTTTAAAAGTTTCGAACCTTATGTCAGAAATGGGAGACCCAAAATATTATCCTTTTATAACCGGTATTTAATAAAACAGGTAACAAAGTACCTTTAATGTCAATCTTTTGTTTTCTTTAAAAATAACTTTTTGTACCAAAATTGCAAAAAAACTTCCGTAATTATTAAATCTTATAAATAATGCATTCTCATATAAATTTTCTATAAAACTTTTTTGCAACTTTTTGTCGTAACCATATAGAAAACTATAGAAAAAACATTTGATTTCTTAGTAATTTTTCTGTAACATTTCCTTGCTGGCAACAAAAAGGAAACATAATACTTATGTGTATCAAAAAATATAAATGAATGAATGAATGAAATGAAAGAATGAATGAATTCAGTGCAGGTTATCTTATATTTACCCGAGTAAAAAAGTTTTTGAGTTTAATATTTTTTTTTAATTACAGTTGAACCTCGATTATCCGGCGACACGAAATAACTCCCACATGAAATAACTCCCACCTAAAAAATGAAATAAGTCCCAAAAAAACTCCATACAAAGTTGGGAGTTATTTCATATGAAATAATTCCCAATTTAGTGGGACTTTTATCATTTTTGTTGGGAGTTATTTCATAATTTTTTCGGTGGGAGTTCTTTCATACGAAAGAACTCCCACTACAACAGCGATGAAATAACTCCCACTATTGTTTCATTGTTGGTGGAAGTATCTGGAACATTTTGACTTATAGAATATTATTAATAAATTAAAATTCGTTGTGATTTTGGTACCAAATTTTAGGACGAAGTGCTTTTTTAAAATATTTGTATGTTTTAGAAATTTTGCTACCAAAACTGGCAAGGATTTTTGAGGTAAGAGCGCACTGCATCCGAAAATAGTTTCGTTAGAATACAAAATTGTTATAAAAAAACGGAGAACGCGAAAGTTATCCAACGTGTTGTGTTTTCGATAACATAGAAAGTTTTTCGATAACATACATGATTGTTGAAAAAAGCACCGCAGGTGAAAATTTAAAAGATTTAATTAGAACTTGTTGTAAAAAGCGCCGCAGGTGAAAATTTGGTACCAAAAATCGCCGCGATTTTTGGTACCAAATTTTCGCCTGCGGCGCTTTTTACAAGTTCTGATTAAATCTTTTAAATTTTCGGTAACATACAAATTTGTCGCAATAAGCGCCGCATGCGAAAATTTGGTACCAAAAATCGCGGCGATTTTTGGTACCAAATTTTCGCATGCGGCGCTTTTTGCAACAGGTTGTAATTAAATCTTTTAAATTTTCGGTAACATACAAATTTGTCGCAAAATGGACCGCACGTGAAAAATTGGTACCAAAAATTGTTGCAAAACATCGCCGCGATGTTTGAATGTAACCGAAGCAAGTCAAATAGAACACTCAATGTATTTTTGCATGTTTTCGAAAAACTCTGAAAAAAACAAATCAGCCGTCAAGTTTCGCATTTGGCAGTTATTTTCTACCTGTTTGTATTGTACCGAAAGTAACATCAGGATCCTCGTTCTCGACGTTACTGATATATTTTCCCTTATTGTTTGTTTAATTTTTGTTGAGATTTCTAAATTTTTTTATTGGGACTTCTTTCATTATTAATGGGAGTTATTTCATTGGCACTTATTTCATTTTGTAGGTGGAAGTTATTTCATTGTGGTTGGGACTTATTTCATTTTTTTCTCCATTGGGACATAATTCATTTTTTGTGGGATTTATTTCATTGGTAGTTATTTCGTGGGAGTTATTTCATGTGGGAGTTATTTCGTGTCGCCGATTATCCGGCCCTCTATTAACCGGTGCCTCTATTAACCGGTGCCTCAATTAACCGGTGTCTCTATTAACCGGCATGCTGTGTGTTTGTTTTTTACCTCTATTAACCGTGCTTTACCTCTACTACTTATCCGTGCAATTCATACATGTACGTACATATTGTATTTTTTGTTATTGTTTTTACCTCTATTAACCGTGCTTTACCTCTATTATCCGTGCAATATATTCATGAACATATGGGGCAAAACGCGTCAACGGTCCACACCAAAAAACAAATGTTTTCCGATTTAAGTATAATTTTGGTAAAATAGTAGATTAATAATAGGTATTCAGAATTACAAATATAAAATTTGTTGATGAAATATTGGCAGAGTTACAGGGTTGGAAAGTTTTGATGTTTTTGAAAAGAACATATTTGGGTGAATTTTAATTAACATTTTGATGAAACAAAAATTATAATTTAAAAAACGACTTTTAAAGTATTTTTGACCGAAATTAAAAAAAATTTCCATCTTTCTAGTGGGCTTAGTGAAAAAAAATTTAAAAGTGCGACCCTTATAAGATAATTACAATTTAATATTTTGACCTTGAATTTTAAGGTCAAATTTATTTTTTTCAAAAAAACCAAAAATGCCATTTTAAAGGCCATCAAAAATACTTTAAAATTAGTTTTTTAAAATATAATTTTTGTGGTAATTAAAATTCACCAAAATATATTCTTTTCAAAAACATCAAAACTTCCCAACCCTGTAACTCTGCCAATATTTCATCAAAAAATTTTATATTTGTAATTAATACTACCTATCATTAACCTAATATTTTGCCAAAATTATGCTTGAATCGGACAACATTTGTTTTTTGGTGTGGACCGTTGACGCGTTTTGCCCCATATACAAAAGTAGAAAAATATATAACCTCTTTCAGCCGTGTTTTTCGATTAGCCGTGTTTTTCGATTATCCGTGCTAAGTCCCGTCCCGTGCAACCTGGATAATCGAGGTTCAACTGTATATTCAAAATATGCTGAGTAAAAAAACCTCAATTCAGAGAGCAAAAAACACATTTTAAATATTTTTTTAAAATAATCGGATTTAAATTTTTTTATTGTTGGCAAGATATTGGAAAGCAAAATATACGCATTTTTTCTTAATTTTGTCATAAGCATACAATTCATTTTATAAATCGATCATTATTTTGATTGACTTCATATGAAATATTAATCAAATTTGTGATCAAATTCGACAAATGTTTAATTGAAAAAAATATTCAATTAATCTCCTATTAATTTGGTGATTGGTACAACAAATTTCTTCATTGGAGGAGTTTTAATCGAAAAATTTATTGAAATCACGTTTTTCGTGATTGAAAATCGTTTTCAATTCTTTCTTTGTTAAAGTAAGAAGTTTGTATCGAATGTTTAAAGATCCTAACAACTTATCGATTTTATTATTTTAATTGGTCTCTTACGATTTGTAACTGATCTTTTTGGAATTTTAATTTGCATTTTTTAAATTAAAATTAAACTTTGTCGAATTTTAATTGATCTTTTACGAATTACAATTGATCGTTTTTCAATATAAATTGATCTTCAACGAATTTCGATTGAGTTTTTTCGAATTTCTATTGATCTTTTATATTTTTCGAATTTTAAGAAATATTGATTTTTTATACCCTCCACTCTAGTGATAGAGGGTATATATAAGTTTGTCATTCCGTTTGTAACACCTCGAAATATTGGTCTAGGACCCCATAAAGTGTATATATTCATGATCCTCGATCGATTTTAAGACGATCTAGCGATGTCCGTCCGTCCGTCTGTCCGTCTGTCTGTCTGTCTGTTGAAAACATGCTAACTTTTGAAAGACTTTACGGAGGCTCCTGAAGTTTGGCATAGATGTTGGGCATTTACCTGGTCAGGTTGGTATTGCAATCCAGCGAAATCGGTCCAGTGGTTCAAAAGTTATAAGCAAATGAGTGAATTTCGGCAAGGGTTTTTCTGGAATTTACGAGATAAAACACACGGTAACTTTCGAACGGCAATTCTGAGGGTGCTGTAGTGTAACATACAGTGGGCGACAATACATTGGAAACTTTTTTATAGTACATGAAATTTGTTAAAGACAAAGTTAACAATACTAACCGTTATAATTATCAAACAAGTATTATAGAAAAACTTTATGTAGGTAATTTATCAAGCTTTAATTTAATCTTAATTGCGTCCAGATTGGGAAAATAATGAATGTGTTACGAGGGTCGATGTGAAAAAGGAAAAAATTTATAGACATTTTTCAGAACATTTTTAAAAAATATTTCCGGGTCGATTTTTTCCAAGTTAAAACATTAGAAATTTAAAAAAAGGGTCCAATAGTTTTTACCAAGTGATCAAATAATTTTTCCAGCAACCCAAACAAACAGTGGAATTTTTTAAGTACAGTAGCAAAAATCCACATTTTTTGACCTCCAATTCTTTTGACCACCAATTTTTTGTTAACAAAGAAAAATTGAAATTATCTTAATATATCCTTAGCAAATACTTAAGTGTACTAAAATTAATAAACAATAACATCTTTTTTTTGTTTACAAAAAATTGGTGGTCAAAAGAATTGGAGGTCAAAAAATGTGGATTTTTGGTACTGTACTTAAAAAATTCCACTGTTTGTTTGGGTTGCTGGAAAAATTACTTGATCACTGGGTAAAAACTACTGGACCTTTTTTTAAATTTCTAATGTTTTAACTTGGAAAAAATCGACCCGAAAATATTTTTTAAAAATGTTCTGAAAAATGTCTATAAATTTTTTCCTTTTTCACATCGACCCTCGTAACACATTCATTATTTTCCCAATCTGGACGCAATTAAGCTTAAATTAAAGCTTGATAAATTACCTACATAACGTTTTTTTATAATACTTGTTTGATAATTATAACGGTTAGTATTGTTAACTTTGTCTTTAACAAATTTCATCTACTATAAAAAAGTTTCCAATATATTGTCGCCCACTGTATATATTTGCCGTTCCCCTGGTCTGCTTCGAATTAAATTTCAACCAAATCGGTCCAGTGGTTCAAAAGTTATTAGCGAAACCGTAAATTTCAGATTCGCCTCACCTTAAATTCACGTGTTGAAAACCCGTTAAACATGTTTTAAAAACATTGGTAAGTCACAAAAATATTTTACAACGCATTGTTGTCACTCAAAAATATTTTTACACTAAAAGAAAAAAAAATACACTCGAAAAAAATTTTACACTCAAAAAAAATTTTACACTCAAAAAAAAATTTAGTAAATTATTTTTTTTTTTTTTTCAAAAATTAGTTAAAAAAAAAGTTTTTTTTACAAAAAATAAAATATTTCTAATCAAAAATGTTATTTTTTCACTCTAGAAAATTTACTATAACTCAAAAAGGGCATTGTGGAGGGTATTCATAGATTCGGCCAAGTCGAATTTAACTTTTCTACTTGTTTAAAATTTTAATTTAAATTTACGAATTTAAAGTAATCTTTTTGCTAATATCAATTGATTATTTTTCAAATTATATCTAAAAATTTCCGCACTTTGCAAATTTTTTTTTTTTATCTGAATACCCATATTAAATAGTTTTTGCATTATTAAAAATAACTATGAACATACTTCCATACAAATAAAACCAATAGTCCAATGAAAACCAAATAAATGACCGGTAGAAAAACAGTACTAAAAGAATAAAAAAGTTGAAATGTCAATTTTTTGTTTGTAACAGAGTTAAGAAAAAAAAAATAGTTAAAAAACTTTCTTTTTATTGTCCTTTAGAGGTAGAACATGAAATAAGATCGAACAAGTAGTGCATTGCTATGATGCCATGAAAATGAATCAGTAAAAGAAGACAAACCGAAAGCTCGTTAAGGATATCTTGTTTTTTTTTGTTGTAGTTTTCACAACGAATGAAGGAATTCCATAAATATTTTTTCTCAATATACCCTACAGCAGATAAAATATGTCATTTAAAGTTTACGAGTAATTGAGGAAGTTTGAGGACTCAACTCATTTTCTAATTCTAGGACACCGTTTTACTAAATTCTCTGGTTTTAAGATCATTTCAAATTCAAAAAATCTAAGATGAGATTTTTTTTCTCTATACAAAAATTCTCACAAGGGAAGTATCTCAACCCATATGAACCGATTTGCATGAAACGTAAAATATATATAAAAGGGACAATTTTAAGGTTAGGGTGTCTCTTTATGGGTCATAAACGGCGAAAAAATTGTTTTTTGGAATTTTCAGTCATTTTTTCTTAGAAACTATATGATGTTAACATATGAGAAGAAAGGTTTTTTTCATCCCTATCCAACGGTGGCATAATCTTGTAAAAGTTCGGCTTCGTTAAATATTTTTTTTCACGAAAATGTGTAAATTTGGGGGGTATTTATATGAAGGCATAGACCTACGATGTCCATATGAATACGAAATAATCTTTATTAAATTTAAGTCGACACGTATTTTTGCTCTAGAGGATATTCCTGTTACTTCGGGAGTTATCGACATTTTCCCCAAGGTCCACATTGTTTTATAAGGGGACAACGAAATTTAAAAACTCTTACATGGCCGATAAGCCGAGACGCCCCAACCTTAAAATCGTCTCTTTTATATATATTTTAAGTTTCAGGCAAATCGGTTCATATGGGTTGACATACTTCCCTTGTCAGATCTCAGATTTACGACTTAAAAGCGCTTTTTCTTAAAAGGTCAATTGACGAAATTCAATGATTCTATTTTTAATTTGAAAAATTCCGTTAAAAATTTTTAAATTCCAACTGATTTTTTTGAAACAAATTTTTATTTAAAACTCGCAAAAAATCAATTGTTAAATTACTTAAAATTCTATAAAAAATAAACTGAAATTCGAAAAAATCAACTAAAATTCGTAAATGATCAAAAGTTATTCGTTTAAGTTCAATTAAAGTTCGATAAAGGTCAGTTAAAATTTAAAGAATCCAACTAATTCTAATTTAATTCAGATTCAAAAAAGATCAATAAAAATTTGAATATTTTAATTGAAATCAGAAAAAGATCTAATGTAATTCGTAAAAGATTAATTGTGATTCCAAAAGATTATTAGAAATTCGAAAAAGGTTTATTAAATTTAAAAATATTGAAATAAATCCAGTAAAATTTGAAATAGATCAATTGTAATTCGTAAGAGATTAATTGAAATTCAAAAAAGACAAATTGACAAAATGTCAACTTAAATTCGATTTTATTAAAATTTTTTATGAATTGCAATTAATCTTTTTCAAATTTATTGATGTTTTTCGAATGATAATTTAAATTACTATTAACAATTGATCTTTATACGAGTTTAATGTTATTTTCTATTGGTCTTATTGAAAAGTTAATCAGTTACGATTTTTTGTTGCGAATTTCTTTTTATTTTTTTTTTCGAATTCCATTTGATCCTTTCGAATTTTAGGGGCATGTTAAAAAAAGTGGTTTACTCCTAAAACGCAAAGCGAATATTTTTTTTCGGAATGAAACCACTTTTATGCAATTCAATTCCACTTTGATTTTCGGAAGTGATTTCTTTCCGACAATAATATTATTATCCGAACGGAATTGAGTCTGTGACATGAACCTTTGTTGACCATTTTCGAATTTTAAATTAACTTTTAGAATTTCAATTAAATTTTCGATTTAGAATTTATCTTTAAAAATCAGTTTAAATTTTTTCTTCGAATTATAACTAATATTTTTCCAATTTCAATTCCTTTTTATCAAAATTTAGTTGATCTTTTTCGATTTACAGTGGATCTTTTACGAATTGCAATTTATATTTTTCAGATTTCAATTGACATACAAATATTCTTTTTCGAATTCGAATACATCTTTTATGATTTGATAATGATATTAACAAACTTTAAGGAACTTCGACTTTCAATTGAATGTTATTAAATTTCAATCGATATTTTAGAAATTCCAACTGGTCTATTTCCGAATTTTAATTGGAGTCTTCCAATTGATCTTTTTCCGAATTTTAATTGGAGTCTTCGAATTTCATTTAATATTTGACGAATTTCGATGGATTTTTTTTTCAAATTTCAATTGATATTTTTTGAACTTCCATTTTTATTTTATGAATGTCAATTGATTTTTTAAGAATTTCAAATGAAATTTTCAAATGTCAGTTGGAATTAACAAATTTTAAATGGAGCTTTTAAATAACATGTAGAGTCATAGAATTGCAATTTACGATTTTCAAATCACAATTGATCTCATACGAATTACATTTTTGCTAAATAATTTTGACAATGGGATCTGACAAATCCCGAAACACGCGTCGATTAAGTCTTGCAAAAATTACCAACATAAATAAATTTAAAACAGAAAAATAATTTGAGAAAAATGATAATATTATAGTTTTAATTAGTAAAGGAAATAATGACCTCGAGCTAGAATAAACCTACTCAAAATATTTTTGTAATATTAATTGATCTTTTTCGGATTTCATTGAATCTAAAATTAAAATTGATCTTTTTGAAATTTTAATAGATAATATTTTAATTTGTTTGTCCCCGCAGTACATGAGTAGTAGTATCACAGAGTTGCATCTGATGGATGTAAGTATTAGTGACAGCACACGGTGTAACTTTTGACGTTTTATACAAAAAGTAAACAAACATCATAAATACATGCACAAAAGCTCACACGTACAGGCACACATATACTAGGCAGCGATGATCATTCTGTACTAAAAACCATACCACCATATTGGAAAGTACGCAATTAGCACCAGTGTTTGCATACTAGTCTGTACTGTGGTTTGTCCCGCTGAAAAATTGTCACGACAATTTTCGAGCCTTATAACGGGATAAAAAAAAAATCAGTGAAAAAAGAAATTTAATTTAATATAATTTCAAGTTCCTAGGGCCATTAATTCAGAATATATAAAAAGCACAAATTTTTTACCCCTCTAGAAACGGAATTTTCAAAAAGTACTATTTTCAGAATTTTCAAACCAAAGAATAAAAAAACTCAAATTTCAAGTGTCTCGAAATTTTTTTCAGAATATTTTTTTTTTACCACATTCCAAGATTCTGGGAACATTATTTCAGGATACATAGAAAAACCCACTAAGAAACGGAATTTAAAAAAAGTCCTTTTTGCAGACTGTTTTTTTTTTTTACCGAAAGATTCCTTCATTCCAAATTTCAAGTGTCTAGATTCATAATATAAGGAAATATTTAGAAACGGAATACGATACTTAGAAACGGTATTTTCAAAAAGTACTTTTTCATGAATGTTTTTTTCACTGAAGGTTTTTACATTCCAAATATCAAGTGTCTGTGATCATTATTTGAGGATATAAAAAAAAGTACCAAAAGTACACTTTTTTACCTCTTCTTAGAATGCTTGTCCGTCCGTCTATACAATGGTGTTTTCTTTTCTGGCAAAAAATGTGCCGTTTTTTTGCATTTCGCCCCGAAAATAATGTTTTTGTGTTCTTTTCTTAAAAAAATGTGAACCCTTATAAAGAATATCGTGTTCTTTTCTAAAAATGTCTGCCCTATAAAGTGCAAAAAAGTTGCACTTTTTACCCCGTAAAAACTTACGGGGTTGAAATTGCCTTATACCACAGCAGACTTTTTCTATGTTGTATTCTCAAAACAGCTGTTAAAAAATACAGGGCAGAGTATTGCTGTATGTTGTGTTCTATTCCAGTCAAATAAAATGCAAATTTTTATAGGTGTGAGTTAAACATTTTAAAAATGTATGCCCTAAAAAGGCAAACATTTTTTTTCAGAAAAGAAAACACCATAAGACACGATGCAGTCCAAAATAAAAGAGCTACCCCCTTAAGTTTGGTATGCATTTGTCTTGTGGCAATGTTGCCAATTATTTTTCATCAAAAACCTCTAAATTTCACTAAAAAAGCGCTAGAAACCGCCAAAAAAAACTTTAGCGGGGAAAATTTTAAATGTTCCCGCTAAATTACGAAAAAAGCGCTAAAAACTGACAAATTTAGCGTTTTTGATTGACCAAAAATATCGCTAGAAACCACCAAAAAAAATTTAGCGGGGAAATTTAAAATTCTCCCGCTAAATTTCGAAAAAAGCGCTAAAAACCGTCGTTTTTGATTGAGAAAAAAGAAAAATTAGAAAAAACCTACAAATTTACATTTTCCACGCAAATTTACTGTTTGTGGAATTCACACTTACACTCAAAAAATTATGTTAGTAAAATCAACTGAAAATGTCAGTTAAAATAACTACTTTGTAAGTTGTTTTGGGGTCAACTACTTTTTCAGTTAAATCAACTAACAGTGTTAGTTATTTTAACTGACAAAAAACAACTGACTTATGTAGTAAAAACGACTTACATTTGTAGTTAAAACAACTAAAATGTAGTAAAAATAAAATAATCAATACACAGAAAAAAATAAAAAAAATATTTGAGTAAATTTTTAATACTATTGAGTAAAAAATTACTCAATTTTGCACCAGTAAACGATTTAATAGTATTGAGTAAAGTTTTAATAAAAATTTATTAAATGTTTGAAAAAAAATTTGAGTAAATTTTTAATTGACACAATTAAAAAATTTATTCAAAATTTATCAATTTATTTTTTTTTAAAGTTTAAAAAAGTTTTAAATTTTTTTACAAAAAAAAAAAAACAAAAAACTTGTTTTTTCAAACTTTACCAAACATATTTATGTCTCAAAAACATAAGAAAATTTTATAAAGACGATTACAAACTTTCATATACATACACAAAAAACTATAAACTAAACGAGAATTCAAAAAACTATGAGAGTTTAAAAAAAAATAAAAAAACTATTAAATTTTTATTAAATTATTTACTTAAATTGTTTTTAAAATTTTTGAGTAAATTTTTAATTGCGTCAATTAAAAAATTACTCAATTTTTGTTTTTAAATTTAAACAAGTGATTACTCAAATTTGTTTCCTTCATATTTTTTTCTGTGTATATAATTTATTTTTTCCGAAAATTATTAAAAAAAAAAAATTTTAAGACCAAATTTGTTCCAAGTTTTTTTTTTTTTAAAAAAAGTTGTGAAAAATAAAAAAAATGATTTTTTTTTATTTTTTGGAAAAAAACTTTGAAAATTTTTCAGATATAAAAAAATAAAATTAACTGCTTTAAATAACTGTTACTACATCACAGTACTTTTTTGTTAGTTTTAAAAAAAAACGACTTAAAATAACTAACAGAAATAGTTGTTTGATATTTTTCATACAAAAACAACTGACTTTGTAGTTGAAAACAACAAACTAATGCAAAATATTCAAATAACTAACATGTAGTAACTTACATAATTTTCTGGGTGTAGCGATTTAAGTGTTTTAGGAATACGTGTTCCAAACAAAAAACGCTATATTTACACGCTAAAACACCGTCAATTTTTCCCCGCTAAAATCAATTTTTCCCCGCTAAATCCAAACAAAAAGCGATAGATTTAGCGGGAAAACCTCCAAGTTGGCAACAGTGTCTTGTGGCCACATGCAGTTTAATTTTCTTAATGGGTGAAATCGGACCAGGGGAAAAAATTCACCCTTAAAGAACCAACCCAATCTCTCAAAAAGGCAATTTTTTAAACAAATGAATCAGCCTTACTATAGAAAAATAAAATATAGTAGTATTTAAAATCAGCTTTTAATTTTATTTCCATACAAATTGTTTTTGTTTTTAAAACCGACTTTCAAAAAATGTATGGAAAATTTGAAATTTAAAATAAAACTTTTGTTAAAATAGACTTTTTGTTTTCTTGTGGTAAGGGCCAATGATTTTAATGCTTGAAAAAACTAAAAATCCTACACTTGGAACCTGGGGATTGGAAAATTTAATTTTTTCGGTTCGCCCCCTTTTGTGGGCGTGGATATTAGAAAATAATTTAAATATTTATAAAGTTGTCTTTATAAATCTTTAGTGAAAAAAGCATAACAAATGAATTTCTAAACATTTTTCACTAGAGAGAAGGTGTCCCCAACGACCCCCGTCGAATAGAATCTTCGAATTTAAAATGAAATCTTCGTTGGATCTACACTGTTAATAGTGTAAAAACTTTCAAATCACAAGCGCAGGATCTTGTCGTTCCTGATAATGTCTTAAAATCTCTAAATGTCGTTTGATGTAAAAGCTTTGACTGTAAAGTGTTTATAGATTCGTTTAAAACCTCGTCATTTTACTATTCTGTTATAAAAAGGAAATTCATTGCATAAATGAATGAATGTTAAAATCATACGATACGATAGTGTTTCGAATAGTACGTTCATACATACATAAAAAAAATAAACGAAAACAGTACATAAAGTTAAAGAAACTTTTCTTTTTAGCTCTAAAGGTAACGAACGTCGGCGACCAAACAAAATAAATGGTATACTTTATATTATTTGAAAAAATAAAAAAACAACAGATAAGAATTGATTGTGTAAAATACTCGTATCTAAAGTTGTTTGCTTTATTCACTTGTTTTTGCTATTTCAATTTAAAGCAAAAAAACAACAAATGTTGTCTTAAATTTATTCAATATGCTGCCTTTTTACCTACAATCTTCCCAACTCCTTACTCCTTCTTTCCATTTCAAAACCATTACTAGCTTTTCGTTATGCTATACTTTTCCGATAGTAAATGAATGTGAAACACATTCATCACCCATCCCTTTTGTGTGTGTGTGTGTTGTGTTGTTTGTGTGAATTTGAAATCCCATTTTCATCATTATTTCTAATTTTCAATTCAATTGATTAAAACGCAATTCGATTAGCAATGCTTTTGTGAGAAGAAATAATAAATTAAATTTTATTTTTACGCGGCAAGCTTTGAATGGATGTTTGTGTTTTTTTGTTCATGTGTTGTTGTTGCTAGTAGTAAATATACAAACAAACAATACTATTAACACCACATAAGCAGCATCATCAGCAGCAGCGGCACCAACCAACATTATTGGAAGTAGCAGTACAACCATCAATATAATCGAAAATTGCTATAAAACAATCTAAATAAACGAATAGGTGGGTGCAATTGATAATGTAATGAATTTAAAAACATATCAGTTTTCACGTATCACCATCAATGCTCTTTTAAAATTCAGTTTTGTCGCTTTTAATCCGAATTTCAAAGACTCTTTTTGATTGTAATTCGAAGATTTCATACTTGTAATTCGAAAACACCATTTGAAATTCGTTGAAATATCAATTGTATTTCGTTTAAGATCAATTGGAATTCGAAAAAAAAAACAATTAAAATTCGAAGATTTTGTATAATTTTAGGAAATGAAAATATTTGAGCTGTTTTCGTTTCTTTATATTATAAAAAAAGGCCTCGAGCTAGAGTATTTTCATTTCTTAAGATTTAAATTAAAATGCGAAAATATTAAATGAAATTCGTTAAAATCCGAAAAAGGTCAATTGAATTTCTAAAATGATCAATTTAGATTCAAAAATTCTATTTGAAATGTGTAAAAGATCAATGGTTAGGTTGGATGGATGTTCGTCATTTGGCAAGTTCACTTGGAGGCCATAAGGCCCATTGTGATTACCTTTATTCTATTTCCATACTCCTCCTCTGATACAAAGTTCTACCTCCTAAACCACCACGACTTCCTTTAGTATTCTGCTAGAGATGTCAATGAGACACCGTTTAGGTAATACAGGTCATCGAAAAATCTTTACCCCAAATGCTTAAGGTGGCTTCTCATTAGACCCGGACATTCACATAACAAGTGCTTCACTGACTCCTCCTCCTTCACTTCCCTTCCACTTCTACAATAGTCCCTGACAGAAATTTCCATTTCCGCACTGCCATCTGGCCAATTATACAGGCTCCTGTAAGTACTCCCACTAATAGGCTAACCTTCCGATTGCCGCCAAAAGTAAGAAGACTTTTTGTCCTCTTGGGAGTTGTCAGGGGCCACAAGGTTCTCGATATCCTGCACATTGTTATTGATATCCACCCATCCTTCATTATATTGTCAGATATCCTATCAATTTCGTTCATCAATTCCTCTATAGGAACCGAGATGTCAGATTCTACACGTTACCCCACCGATTCGGAGCCATTTTCCACACATTCATCAATTCGTTCCCAGCGACCCCACTATGTGTGCTGACTGATTCGACAAAGGGCTTGTATACAATTCCTAACTATTCTCGATTTTACAGTGTTTGATTCTAAGGTCTTTAGAGCTACAGGACAATTCACGAAAATGGTAATGACGCAAGGACGAAGATCTCTTGTAATAATCTTTTGCGCGGCTTTGTCAATTGCAAGTACCTCAGCCTGAAAAACACTACACTTATCCGGAAGTATCAATGAGGCCCCGATTTCGAGAAATTCTGAGTTTACTTCCGAACCCGCGCCAATCTCCATCTTCGATCCGTCCGTAAAGGTTGAGATCGCATTCTCTGTTACAACAGAGTTTTCCGCCCATTCTTCCATGGTCTTTGGACTTAAACTGATTCTTAGGCCTTCAGAGCTGCAAGACTATCCACGAAAATGGTAATGACGCAAGGACAAAGGTCCCTTGTCATTATTAAAGGCGAGGCTTTATTAATTGCAAGTACTTTAGCCTGGAAAACACTACACTTATCCGGAAGTCTTAGTGAGGCATCGATTTCGAGGAACTCCCGAAGAGTACACTCCTGAACCCGTACCAATCTCCATCTTCGATCCGTCCGTGAAAATTGAGATCACTTTCTCTGTTGTAACAGAGTTTTCCGCCCATTCTTCCCTAGTCGGTATTTGGACTAGTCCCTTATCTGTTCCAATTCCGTCCCGCCCACCGTACTTAATGCGACTCCCGACTCCCTGAGAGCTGAATAGGCTAGATTAACTTAAATTCGTAATGGATCAATTGAAACGAGAAAAACATTAATTGAAAGTTTTAATTTGAAACTCGAAAAAGTTCCATTGATTTAAAAAAGGTTCATCATTCATTAAAATTCAAAAATATCAACTGAAATTCAAAAAGGATCAATTGAAATTCATAAATTTCTTTCGCGGTGTGTAAAAGATGAATTTGTTGAACAGGATTTCGAACACCCAACATTAGGAACGCACTTTTCAGATCCTTATAAAAATCGAAGTGTTGATAAAAATTACCTTGGATTGACCATGCACTACGAAGATCACCGTAACTCTTTAGACTGCTAGAACCCGCAAGGCAGTAGAAGAAGAAGAGGACGGCTAGCATAGACTTGGCGAAGACAATAAGACGTAGAAGCTTCGAGAGAGAAGGCAAAAGCCACCTTGCGTCAAGTAAAAACTATTGGAGAAACTTTTTTTTTTAATTCAGACCAAGTTTTTTTTGTTTTACGGAAATCTTACGACTGAGTGTTATCGTGACAAATGGCCTTAATCAATACATGTTAAGAACACTCGCAACTTAAAACAAAAAATTGTGCCTTTTGAAATGGTAAATTATCGTCAATGGCGAGCTAGATTCGTTAAAGTGGCCATCAGGTCACTGGGATTTTTTTGCATTAAATTCTAAGAAGCTTTATAATAGCACGTGTTGAGATGAGTATGTTGAGTATGGACCCTTTATCCTTGGAAGCACAAGTACGGGTTAAGTTAGGTTGGGTTAGAGGTGGCGAATTCAAAGACTCCTTATATAGACCGGATGGTCCATAGCGAAATCACAAAAATTCCTCAGTGGCGCTGATAGAACGCGTTTGTCATCATTGCGAATTGTACTATATGCCTTTGGTCAACATTCGAAACCGTTTCCAAGCTCCCGAAGTCAATTTTGCTCAATATATGCATCTGGGTTCTGGCCAAAGCAGGACATGGGCAAAGAATATGTTCGACAGTTTCCTCAGTGTTAGATTCATCGCACCTTCTACAGCTGGCACCGGAAATAAGTCCCATTTTCTGTCAATGATAACCTATAAGGCAGTGCCCGAGGATCACTCCAGTAAGTATACGGCAGTTCCATCTGGTAAGTGAGAGTAAATATTTAGTTTTCTTCAGATTGTAGCATGACCACAATGTTGTACTGATCGTACTTGTTGTTATCTTACTCCACTTTAGTTGAAATCATTTACAAGCTCTTCACTATGTGCCTTTGGAAAACGAAGCGTTTCGCGGTCGGTATTAAAACTATACAAAGATCTGAGAAGAAAAAAGTTGACGATTCTGTCATTTGGTCCAAATTGCTAAAAATAATTTTAGTAACACGAGGCAGGACCGACCGTAGAACGTTACGAAGTCTGAGAAGGAAAATGTTGTGGATGCAGTCATTTAAGCGGAATTTTTTCTTTCTTATCAATTAACCCACCTACAATGCCCTTAAATTTCTGTTTACATCCCGTTGATTTGGCATAGCACATCACTAGAAGGGAAGCTAAAGGTTACGCAATTGCAAAATTGCTAGGGAATTCCTTGTCACCAATACTGCAGAAACGACAACAACAACAAAACCAACAATGTTAGAAGAAACGAAAAAAATAAATAATGAAAAACGCGATATCAATATCCGCAAAAAAAAACAACAACACTAACGTAATCATCAAGCTCTCTTTGTTAATAGAGGGTGGTGTTATCCTGTCAAACGGTTGTTTTTGTACACTAATGTTTTATTTTCTCCTGCTGCTCCTTATTTTAAGTTCATCATTCTTTGCAATGTTTTTTTAAAATATTCATAGTAATTTCATTATCGTACCAAGTGTACGTTCGAATGCTTTAAAGTTCATCACCACCACAATTTAACTTATTCTATTACAGTTGCGAGTATTTCGACGTTTCACTACCATCATTAACATCATCAAGTGGTTGGTGTGTTGATAAAGAGATGAGCAAGTGTGAATTGTTTGAATCACGGTAGTGAAGGGATAGTGGTTGGAAAATGGAAAGCGAAGGTGAACCGTGAAAGCAGATTCGACGAGGCTAACGAATGTGTTGCCAATAGAATTATTTCCTTGCATGCAGTGAATTTTTTGGATGCAAACACAGAAATTGATCTAGGTTAGGTTAGAGGTGGCGGAGTCAAAGACTCCTCACATAGTCCATAGCGAAACCACAATAATTCGTCAGCGACGCTGATAGAACGCGTTTGTCCTCATCGCGAATTGTACTATTTGCCTTAGGTCGACATTCGAAACCGTTTCCAAGCTCTCGAAGTCATGTCTGCCTAATATGTGCAGTCGGGTTCTAGCCAAAGCAGGACATTGCCAAAGAATATGTTCGACCGTTTCCTCAGTGTTAGGTTCATCGCACTACTGCTGGCATCAGAAATAAGTCCCATTTTCTTTCTATGATAACCTATAAGGCAGTGCCCGGTGATCACTCCAGTAAGTACACGGCAGTTCCATCTGGTGAGTGAGAGTAAGCATTTAGTTTTCCTTAGATTGTTGCATGCCCACGATCTTCTACTGATCGCACTTGTTGTTAGCTCTCTCCACTTTCTATTAGCCATTGCAGTGTTTTGAATGTCGCGTAGCGAAATTGATCTAAGACAACAGAAGTTTGTATTGAAACTAAAATTTCTGTTTCCTTAAACAAAATTCGGAATCATAACCGAAAATTTCGGTTTTTATAGGTGAAATATTTGATTGGTGACAAATAATCTCTCAACCGTTATTCGGTATCGATTTTCATTCTTACCCACACATCCCTAAAGATGTTTTAAGGCATTACGCCTTTGGACATTCATTTTATTGCGATAGCAACCATAATACTTACTAGATTGCATTAACTAAGGTGGTAACGAAATCAAATAGTTCGACATACTAAGATTCTGGGTGGATTGATTACAAATCTTAACAAATACTACAAGACTTCGGTCAACATATTCGAAGGGAAAATAAACTTATTGATTCCATTGCTTGATGATATACGACTGTCCTGGGTATCTGGTCACAAAGATATTAGAGATATTATATGAGAAGGCGGATGAGCTTGCGAAGGCAGGCGCAAGCTTTCCACATGCTGTGGAGGAAGTTTTCCCATCACTCTTCACAGGGAGGTGTTCTTTCGCCGCTTCTTTGGAACCTGGCACTGAATTCAATGCTGTGATCTCTAGAAGTACGTGGTTGCCATGTTGTCGCATATGCTGACGATGTCGCGATAGCGATAAAGGAAATAATCTGCCAATATTGAGGGACATTCTTCAGATCTGTCTTAATGGGTGGGAGTTAAACCAAGTAAAAGAGAGTTGGTTTTATTTAAAAGGAAAAATAAGATTCCTGCTTTTGATCTTATTTCTCTGCACGGTACTGAAATCACCTTCTCAGATGGAGCCAATTATCTTGAAGTATTTCTAGATAGAAAGTTGAATTTCTGGCGTAGCATTGAGGAACGGGTGAGAAAAGCAACTATTGCTTTATATTCCTGTAAAAGGGACATTAAAAAACGATGGGCTTTAGCCCTAAGTCGTTCATTGGATTTATGCAGCTGTAGTGTGTCCAATTCTGCTGTATGGAATCATTGTCTGGTGGCCTGCTTTAGAGACAAAAGGGAACTGTGTCTTCATCACGAAGGTACAGAGAAATACTCATTCATTGGTGCTCGTACTACACCTGTGGCTGCATTAGAAATCCTCCTTTACTTGATGCCATTGGACATATTGGGTAGGCAGTATACGGCCACGTCGGCAATTCGCACACATCAATGGAGAAGCAACGATTGTGGCCATAGCGGGATCTTAAAGAAGATAACATTACCACAAAATGTGGACTGTGCTCCCTCTATGACCCTTTTTGAGCGGAATTTTAATTATGGAATTTCACTATGACACCAGCCAGGGAGTCTTGGATGAGAAGAATTCCGGGTAGTGGGGCCTCCATAAATTTTTACACGGATGGATCGAGGCTGCACGAACAAGTGGGCTTTGAAGTCTATTCGGAGGAGCTTGGGTTAAATCTGGCTCGAAGATTGCCGGATCATTGCAGTGTTTATCCGGCGGAGATGCTTGCAATAAAGATAGTGGCTGACTAGTTGAGCTGCAATATATTGTCTACAACTGCAGGCAACATTTATTCTGACAGTCAAGCCGTGGTCAAGTCCCTAGAAACAATGTTTCTGAAAACAAGATCTGCCCTTAACTGCCGCACGTTTTTAAACGAGATGGCCAAGCAGTTTGACATATCCCAGGGCACAGAGACATTCCAGAGAATTGCAAAGTCGATGAGCTTGCAAGACTGGGAACTATCTTACAGGTTCCAATCGAATTGGAATGTGTTGGTATGCCTCTATAAACTTGCAAGCAAAACCTACGGCTTTGTTCCGCGACGGAGACTAATCAAAGATGGGCAAATGAATGGACGTGTGAGACAATATGACTGATTTGGCCTTCTTTTAACCAGAGGCGCACAAGTGAGCTGATATCGCTTCCAAAAGGAGATATTTCGACGATGGTTGCTATAATTACCGTACACTGTCTTATAGGGAAGCACTCAGAGCGGTTAAATGTGCCGTCGAATGACTATTGCCGGAGTTGCATGGATGAATAGGAGTTGGAAATTATCGAACATCTACCATTGCCCGGCACTTTTTGGTCAGAGACTCAGGTTAGGTTGAATGGGCGTCCGCCAATTTCGCGAATTCTCTCGGAGGCCATAAGGCCATTGTGATTCCCTTAAAGTTATTTACCTACTTCCCTCTGATATACAAAATTCTACCTCTCAAACCATCCCGATTCTCTAAGATATTCTGCTAGAGATGTCAATGGGACACTGTTTAGGCAATACAGGTAATCAAAAAGTCGTTGCCCCAAATACTTATGACGACGTTTCATCACACCCGTTCATTCACACAAAAAGTGTTTCATTGTCTCCTCCTCCTTCACTTCCCCACAACCACTACAAAAGTGCCTATCAGAAATTCCTATACGAACGGCCATTTGACCGAATATACTGTGTCCTGTCAGTACTCCTACTAATATTCTAACCGTCCGTTTGCCAAAGGTAAGAATACTTTCTGTCCTCTTAGGATTTGGCAGTGGCCACATGGTTCGCGATATTCTGCACGTGGTCAGTGATATCCACATATCCTTCATTCTATTCTGTATCCTATTAATTTCGTTCATCAACTGCACTATAGGAACCGAGATATCATGTTCGACACGTTCCCCCACCGACTCGGAGCCATTTCTTGTAGTCAGAGACTTGCTTCACTGGAATCTATGGAGCTGCACGATCTTTCTGATTTTTCGGATGTCAAAATTTAATATCTAAGGAGCTTCATAAGAAGCTCAAATTGGTTTAAAGACAGGGACTAGTAGTAAAACCTATTACAGTCCCGTGGTATCACAATGGAGCTCAGAGTCTACGTGTGTAAAACGTCAGCAGCCACTTACAACCTTATCTCCCTACATTTTCAGAAAATCAAGATTGAAGCTAAAAGCAAGTGGATATATAGGAGATTTATATATTTCCGATCTTATATTTTTTATGATCTTCAGGACCTACGGGGTATAAATCCTTGGCTACTAATGTCATTCATTAAACTGTCGAAGTGGGAGACCTAAAACACAAAATTTGAACAGAGAGAAGGATGGAGAACAATATCAGGAATAATAATGGGCCAAATCGTTTCATCTATGGATGTCATTTCCAAAACTTTATGTTTTTGGGATTGGCGTCCTCCTTACTAACCTACCCCCGCATCGCTTGATCCCACTTATTTAACTAATGATCACGTGTGACTCACTTATCCTATCACGCTTCCATCTCTTGTTGTAATAGTAGTAGTGTAGAGTGTTATACTGATGATATGATGGTAACGAAAAATAAAAATACTTAAGTAACATTGCATTTTATCCGATAAAAATTCTTTGTTTGCGTATGTGTGTGTGTGTGAGTTTGCAAGGATATGTGTGTCTGTGTGTTTGTGTTAAAGAAAAACAATTTTTTATGTTTTGTTTGGCAATGACAACCATTAATCATGTCCTGTCACTGAAATGTATGCATGACGGCGTTTGGTTTGCTATGTTTGTGTGCCTGTGTATTTGTATGAGGACGCACTATCGTTGACTTACATTTTTTTTTTGTATACAATTCCTTTTTCTTGTTTGTATTTGTGTTCTGTTTTTTTGTTTGCTTTTATATTTTCTTTTTTTTTTGTTCATTTCTTCTTTTGGTTGCATTTCATTTTAATTTTCATCAGTATGAGTTCTTCTGGGGATTTTTGAATTCATTAAAATGATATCCTTTGTGAAAAGGAATGTGAATTTAATTTTTAAATTAAATAAAGTATACAAAAGAAAATTGATATTATGTGTGTATTAAAGCTTAAAACTAAAAGGGAATGGTATACAATTGTGGGATACTTTAAATGTGCTTTTATTAATGAATTTTAAGGATTTCAAGAAATTTAGATAGATTAAGAAAATTTAATTAACAAAAGTCTGCTAGTTGAGAAGTGCCGGCAAATTCTCTCTAACAAAATATTCGATCAGGTGTTGTTCTCATTGCCCACTAGAGTGGGGATTTCAGATTTTGATTTTTCCCAGTGTCTGGTCAATTTTTTATTTATCTAGGCCTTAAACTTATATGGTGCAAAATTTTTGGCTACTTTGAATAAATTAGCCCGTGGCGCCCGTCGATCACACGGCAATTTTAAATAAATTGTTTAACCGCCTTTTCTTCTTTCAAACAGCAATCATGTGGCCATATCGTAGTGCATTTAAGTACTGGGAGTTGTTAAATCGGACCTCAGAGTCTATGTATGCTGACGTAAAACGTCAGCAGAAACTTACAACCTGGGAGTTTTCAGTTGTCACCAGCACCATCCATATGGATCAGATTTGACTTACAATTCTACTGGTGAATCCATCAGCAGAATTTTGATTAGACATGATGAAAGTCTTAAGCCAAATATAGCTGGTATCAATAGTATGGAGACATCCATCCCACTGAATTTTCATGTCCAGAAGATATTGAAGGTTTAATTTCTCTATACTGGTCACCATTGAATTTAACGTGCAATCAAGATTATTAGGTCCAGACTTACAATTAGTGTGCCTTTCATATTCTGCCTCAACTTCAACATGAGTTGGCCTATTACAGAGATGCTGGCAATAAAGGAAGTGGGTTTTGTCTACAACCGCAGTCAACATCTATTCAGACAGTCAAGCCGCGGTCAAGTCCCTGGATTCAATGTTTCTGAAAACAAGATCTGCCCTTAACTGCCTCACGTCTTTAAATTATATGACCAAGCAGTTTAATATACGACTCATATGGTTTCCAGGGCACAGAGACATTCCAGGGTCTTGCAAAGCCGATGAGCTTGCAAGACTAGAAACTACCTTACAGGTTCCAACAGAATTGGAATGTGTTGGTATGTCTCTAGAAACTTGGAAGCTAAACCTACGGCTTTGGTCCGCGACGGAGACTAATCAAAGATGGGAAAATGGATGGACGTGTGAGACAACGTCCAGGGGCGTGAGCCCCTGATTAAGAGAGGTGAGCTGATATCTTTTCCAAGAGGTGAGCTGATATCTTTTCCAAGAGGTGAGATTTCGACGGTGGTTGCTATAATTACCGGACACTGTCTTATAGGGATGCACGCAGAGCGGTTAAATGTGCCGTCGAATGGCTTTTGGCGGAGTTGCATGGATGAAGAGGAGTTGGAAACTATCGAACACTTTATCCGCCATTGCCCGGCAATTGGTCAGAGACTTGCTTCACTGTGATCTAGGGAGCTGTACGATCTTTCTGAATTGTCAGATGTCAAAATTCAATATCTAATGAGTTTCATAAGAAGCTTAAATTAGTTTAACGACAGGGAAACCTATTACAGTCCCGTGGTATCACAATGGACCTCAGAGTCTACGTGTGTTGATGTACAACGTCAGCAGCCACTTACCTAACCTGGCCTATTACAAAACTTAATGACGAATGTTGCAGAAAGAACCTTGCGCATCGGTTTCTTACACGTACACTTTTCACTGATGTCGAACAGATGCCCAAAAGATGGTATATAAGTGACGTTTCACACACAATCAAACTACTTGAAATGTTTTAAGAAATTGCTTCACTTCCCCAATTAAACGCCAACCGGCCTGCGTAGAACTTTTTTCTACAAACCCATACTTTTCATTGTTAAGAAACAAGTATGTCTCTCAATAATCTCACTTTTAAGAGTGAAAAACATATTGCGAATTCACAATCGTTTTCAGTGTTATTTACCGCACCATTTATAGAGATTGACGGAACATTTGCAACCTTCCGTCATGAAAGGAATAATGGTGGAAGGGTTAGATAGTGGATGTAGTAAGGTTGCAGAACATTGTTTAAGGACGAATGCTGGGATACTATCCGAAAGTGTGATTTATGTACTTTAAGATCCACAAGAAATATTTTAACAGCTCCGGGAAAAATATAATTTTTGAATGGAAAACTTTCGTAAGTTTGGACAGTGCATTTGGTTGATTGCTATAGTCGAGAAATAGTTTTTCGAAAATACACGGTTTTCACATTCGTTTAAAACTTGGTCGTCTTGTAGAAAAGTTGAAAAGGAAGAGCTCGTATTGTTTAATGGCAATGTTAGATCGGTAGTCAACTAAAATCGAGAACACTCTGGAGGAAAGGTTGCTGACGTTTTTACTTTAGTACACATAGACTCTGAGGTCCATTGTGATACCAGGGGACGGTATTACCGTAACAGTAATGGGATTCCCTTACTAATCCCTGCCGTTAAACCAATTTGAGCTCCTTATGAAACTCCTAAGATATTGAATTTTGCGTCCGACGATCGTGCAGCTCCCTAGATCCCAGTAAAGCAAGTCTCTGACCAGAAAGTGCTGGGAAATCGAAGATAAATTATTCTATGGCTTGAAACTTCTTCTCATCCATGCAACTCCGACAAAAGTCAATTGACGGCTCATTTGTGGGTGCCAGCCAGCATGCCTGGGTTAGATTCTCAGTTCAGGCAGAACAAGATTTTGTTCAGATATTCGTTAGTTTCTTTTTATTGCTAATATCTATCGCAGCAACCTCCTTCGTTGATAAATATCACTAAATACGTCAACGAGTAAAATAATAAAATAAAAGCTAATTCGCCACATCAACAACAAATGACGATGCAACAACTGTTCTCAAATATAACAGCATGAGCAATTACAGTGTTGCCATACTGAAGCCCTTTTATCTTTAAAATATTTCATCTCTCTTCTATCCCCTTTCCGAAAGAAGCATCGCGGCTACATTAGTAATTGAAAGGTAGCATTGTCTGAGTGTGGATTATAAAAAAAAAATCAACCACTAAGCATGCTTTCATATAAGGCCGTGTCTGGTAATTACAGCAACCACCGTCAAAATGTTTTCTCTTGGAAGCGATATTAGATCAATTGCGCGCTTCTGATTAAGAGAAGGCCAAATCTGTTGTGTTGCCTCAGACGTCCGTCCATGTGCCCATTCCTGATTAGACTCCGTCGCGAAACAAAGCCGTATATTTTGCTTGCAAGTTTCTAGAGGCATACCAACACATTCCAATTCTGTTGGAAGATGTAAGGTTGTTCCCAATCTTGCAATTCCCTGGAATATCTATGTGCCCTGGGACCTACATATATGAATCGTATTTCAAACTGCTTACTGAAAGACGTGCGGCATCTAAGGGCAGATCTTGTTTTCAGAAACATTGACTCCAGGGACTAGACCGTGACTTGAATTTCAGAATAGATGTTGACGGCGGTTGTAGACAACACATTGCAAACTCAACTAGTCAGCCACTTATTATATTGCCAGCATATCTGCGTGGTAAATACGGCAATGATCTCACAATATTCGGGCCAGGCTCAACCCAAGGTCTTGTAAATATATTTCGAAGCTCACTTAAAAGTATAGCTTCGATCCATCTGTGTAAAAATTTATAGAGGCTCCACTATCCGGAATGCCCCTCATCCAAGACTCCCTGATGATGTGTACGTGGTAGCGCTCAGAAAGGCTCATAGATGGAGCACAGTCCACATTGTGTAGCATTGTTATCTTTTTCAAGATCCGGCTATGCCCGAAATCGCTGCTCTTCCATTGCTGTGTGCTATTCAATAGAATTGCCGACGTTGCCGCATACTGCCCACCCAATATGTCCAGTGGTATTAATTTAAGAATGGTCTCGACTGCAGCCGTAGGTGTACGAAGAGTTAAACTTTTTTCTTGTTTAACTTAACTTATTAGTTTCATCATTACGATTTTAGCTACATCATTTAAATTTTCAATGAAAATAATATTCATCAAACTGCTATAATTATAGTGTAAATATCCAAACATACATTAAATAATTTCGAAAAACATATTTAAGATCAACACACTTTTGTCAAAAAAAAGTGGGCGTTATGATAACGGAAACAGGATAAGAACGCCCATTCTGTAACTAAAGCAAACGCTTACAAATTGACATTGTATGTTAAAGAACATGTACCGGTAACACCTACTGCTAACTACTTACTACTGCTACTACTTGTACTGCTGCTATTTACTTACAACGGATAAAATGACAAAATGTTTGCCCAAGTACATACATGTATGCTCAATTGACACGTGACATGAAAAGTCATTTAGTTTTGAAAGTTTTCAAATGGACACAAAAACACACAGTTTTATATAAATATACTTACTTACATGTTTGAACATGTTTTCTCATTATCTTTAGGACAATTTTACAATTTACAAACCAACACTTTGGCAAAATGTTTAATAGGAAACAAAATAAGTTTTCTGTTGAAACATATAATTTCGTATATGAATTGTGAATATTCTCATCGTATATGATGACTATAATGATGTTGGTACTATGAACGACACATTTTCCAAGAATTACAAAAAAAAAAAAGTTCAATTGGAAACATTTCAAATTTCTCCCAAATATACCAATAAGAATGTCTACTCCACAATTCCAATTCAATACGATATTTTACAACCTTAGCAAAAGGTTTAAGCAAATTAGATGGTTAAAAGTGGCAGACGTTAGAGAGAGAGTGGTTGCTACACGTACCTATTGTTTTCAAATACCGAGAGTGTGGTTTCTACTCCTAACTATTATGTTTTCAAATACCACAAAACTAATAATATTGCAAAATAAGATGACATCTACCACTACCACTACAGCACCTTCATTACCCATTCCTAGTAAATACATTTTCTCAATATAAAATGTCAAATTCTGATATTTCGAAGCAAATTTTGCAAGAACATGTCGATACGTTTATAATGTAATGTAATTTCCAGGAGTGGTGATGGTAACGTTTCTCCAAAATTGACTGACCTCTCCAAGTGGTGTTGTTGTTAATTTGTACGTGCCTTAGCCACCTACAAAATTTGCTTTTACATTACAAAACATGTATGAAATTTTAGAAATGACCAGCAACAACAACAGCATGTAGCAAGTTACAATTCCTTATATTGGAAACATGTGGCAATATAACCAAAAAATGTCATAAAATACTTAAACTTCAAATGGTAGAAACAAGTAGTAGGTGGGTATTAAAAGGAATTCACAGACATACATATGAACATACTCACACATATACAAAGGTCCATTTTATGTGATGACCATTTGCAAAGAGATGTTGTTAAACATACTACACTCCTCTTTCGTATGTAGAAATGTCTACAAAATCATTTACTTGATATTTAGTTTGAGGGAAAAGGTAATTTCAAATATTGATAAACCTAAAGCGGGTAAAGCGAAATCGGAAAACACGATGGAGGACTAGGAGAATTGACATCTCAGTTTTAATGTTTTCAAGAAAGACTATCGAAAGGCAAAATGAGAATCTTTGTTTATCTTCTGTGGAGAATATAAAGGAACTACGGAAACAGCTCGATTTCCAGGTTTCTTTCCAAGGATCTCAGCACATCAGGTTTTCTTATGGGGTTAGACTTAACTTTCAGGAAACCATTGAACTTCGGATGGAAAACTTTTTCCCGGGTTGATGAGACGAGTAACTGCTAGGGAGAACGAGTCCAAAATTATATGAGCCTTTAGGCCATACAAACATCAAATAAACCTGCATCATTGTAAGATGCCTCAGTTGAACTTTTTCTGCGCCTGACAACAGGAGCAATTGACTTGGTTTTTATCCAAGAGCCCTAGTGTGGGGTAGTAGAGTTTGCGGATTGAAGACACCTGGTTGCCAAGAGTGAGGGCTCACCAAGAGCATGCATCTTGGCGAACATTAGTTTAAATATAATATATATATTTTTTCAACTTTTAGTGATATGGATGTTACTGCGGCAAGCTTGGAGCTTAATGAAAAGTCAATTTGGCTCGCCTCGCCGTATTTTCCAATTTCGGGGCCAATACCTCCTGAGAAGGTGAGAGGTCTGATTCGGAATCTGAATCAAGGAGACAACTGTAAGTAGTGTGCTGTGATGCTAATGCACACCATTCAATATGGAAGTACACACACAAACGATGGAGACGAGTCACTTTTGGAGTTTTTGTTAAGCACCTGTATATCGTAGGCGAATATTCAAAACTTGCTATCTGCTGTGTTATAACATAGCAGATAACAAGTTTTGAATATTCGCCCTTAATATTTGTTACAGGAGTATTGAACCAACTACCGTTACAAATAGGTGGCAAGAGGTTCTTGATATAACTCTTATATTATATATATTGTCTGATAGAATTTATGACTGGAAAGCTTTGGAAGAATATTCTTTCTAAGATCGTCGCTACATTTTTTTTTTACTCCGGGAGTGGTTGAGGCAGTCTCCAGAAATCTAAAGAGAACTAGAAATATAGGGACTTTTCTCGGCTTTTGGATGAAGTACCCTTGGTGGAAATTGACAGTCTGGTTGACCATTTATCAAATATTTGTAATAGGTCCCTGGATGCCACCTTGGTTGTCAAAGTTGCAGACGAACAGAAAGTTCTTTAATAAGGCTAAATCTTCAAGAGCGGACGAGGACTGGTCTGCATATAGGCTTCAACTTAAGAGTTATAAGAAGATGATCAGAATTGCTAAATACGATTCTTGGAAAAACTTCTGTGGGACATTTCTGATGCATCGAGGCTGCGCAAAGTTCTGGGTTATTTTTCTTGCACGATAAGATACTTGATGTATCCTAAATGGCCAATTCAATGACGCCGTTTCAATCTTTGGAACGTTCTGACGCCCAAGCATCTGAAGTTGCTTCGGAAATAAAAAATATATCCCAATATTAATCTGGAAAATAAAAGTTCCTATAAATCCCATGGATCTGATGGTATAATCCCGGCTGAGATGCAGCAAGTGTCGGACTGCATAGACCTTTGGCTGCCAGTGTCGTTTTTATCCGGAAGGCTGGGAAAAACTCCCACACAGTTCCAAAGGATTTCAGACGAATTAGTCTGTTTTCTTTCTTGTTAAAGGCAATGGAACAAATGATATACTAATATTTGCGTAGAGTGATTGACCCAAGGTTGCCTTGCGGAAACAGCTCTTCATCCATCTGTTCTCTATTGGAGCCAAGTATCTTGGAGTATATTTATAAAGAAAGTTGAATTTTATGCGTAATATTGAGGAACGCGTGAGAAGAGCAACGACTGCTTTATATTTCTGTAATCGAGCCATTGGAAAACGATGAGGTTTTAGCTCTAGAGTCGTTTACTGGATTTATACAGCAGTGGTGCGTCCAATTCTGCTGTATGATTAATTCGACTTAATTGCACACTGCAATGGAAGAGCAGCTATTGTGGCCTTGAAAAAGAGAAATAATACCACAAAAGAGCCTTTTTGGTCGCCACTTTATTACTATGACCCCGACATTGCTCTTGGATGAGGAGCATTCCTAGAAGTGGAGCCTCTATAAATTTTTACGCAGGTGGATTAAAGTTGAGCCTGGCTTCAAGATTACCAGATCATTGCAGTGTTTACCAGACAGAGATGCTGGCAATAAGGGAAGTGGCTGACTGGTTGAGTAGCAACCCTGTGAGTAAAGATGAACCAATTGATCCAAAAGTGTCTATTTTGTGACTGGTTATAATAGGACTGGTCCGCAAACTGCTTAGTGGGCGCATATGCTGTAAGTGGAAAAAGGGGCAGTTAGTCAGAAAGAACTGATCACGTGACGAGTGAACTAGAGTGGATTAGTTCAGTGACACGTCCATTAATGGTAGCTTAGCACATGTTCCTTAAGATGAAATCTGTGACATGTCACTAGGTATCAATTAACCCCGTCCTAGGACATACCCATGTTAAAGTGATACATCGCTTATAAGAAAAAGTTCCGGTCTGGTACCGGTCCTTGCAACCTTAGACCAGCTTAGAACCAGGCGCAGGACCGGGTGTCTTCCTCAGAGGGAATGTCTTATGTACAATCGCATTCAACATATGTATATTCCGACTGTCAAGATTCTGAAAACAAGATCTGCCCTTGACTGCCTCACGTCATTAAATAAGCAGTTTGACATAAGACTCATATGTGGCCCCACGGCACAGATACATTCCAGGGAATTGCAAAGTCGATGATTCTGCAAGACCAGGAACTATCTTCCAAGTTTCAATGGAATTGGAATGAGCTGGTATGGCTCTAGAAACTTGCAAGCAAAATATACGGCCTTGTTCCGCGAGTGAGACTTATGAGAGTCGTGCACATGGATGGACGTGTGAGAGTACACGACATATTTGGCCTTCTCTTAATCAGAAGCGCACAAGTGAGTTGGTATGGCGTCCAAAAGGAGAGATTTCAATGGTGGTTGCTGTAATTTCCGGACAATGCCTTACAGGAAAGCACGCTGAGCGGTTAAATGTGCCGCCTTGTGACTTTTGCCGAAGTTGCATGAATGAGGAGGAGGTGGAAAGTACAAAATACTTTATTTACCACTGCCCGGTACTTTCTGGTCAGAGACTTTCTTCACAGAAATCAAGGGATCTGCACGATCTTTCTGATTTGTCGTATGTCGAAATTCAATTTCTTAGGAGTTTTATAAGAAGCTCAATTTAGTTTTACGCCATGAACTAGTAGGGAAACCCCATTATCATCTCGTGGTATCACAACGGACCTCAGATTCTATGTGTGCTAACGTAAAGCGTCAGCAGTAACACACAACCTAACCCTAATGCCCAATGCAAAATCCTAAAAGGATTAAAAGTCTTTGTAAAGAAGACTGCCAGCCTACTGGTGGGAGTGCCGACGAAGCACTATCTAATCAGCCAAATGACCGTGCGTGTAAGAATCTCCGACAGGAATTATTGTAGAAGTTGTGAAGAAGTAGAAGAGTAGGAGCCAGTGCAACTCTTTCTTTTTTTTTTTTTTTTACTTTGAGCCAACACTCAGGGGATGCCCCCTACTGATGCAATGCATTGTGTTGGAATTAGGAAAATAGGTTATGAGGAGAAGGAAAGAGGGAGTAGTGTTTGTGGAAGTTTAATTTGAATTTTTCCAAATTGTAGCTGGTTGGGAAGACGTCTGCGGGGAGTTTATTCCACATACGGCTAGTTCGACCGAGAAACGAATTTTCTCTGTAATGCGTTGTGCGATACATTGGGCAGTCGACAACGAACGGATGTGATCGGCTGGAAAGGCGAGTACTACGGACATGCACCCGAGTCTCAGGGATGATTTCGCCTATCTCAGCTGAACACTTAAGACTGTCTAAATAATATCTTGTTGAAATGGCGATTCTCTAGCGGAATATTGCAGGGAATCGAGATGGTTTAATAAGTAAACATTATTAGCATTGGGGAAATAATCTAGGTAATGACAATGGGCCTTATGAGCTACATGAAAACTCGCCAAAATCGCAGACATCTTACATAAGCTAAAGTGGGTTCTGTCAGGGTTATCCAGAGGATCCCCTCTACTTATACAATGAATTGTGTTGAGCAAAACCGTTTTCGTTTCGTCTCAACGAAATCCTTGGTTACCAAGGTTACAAAACTGCTGACCCACCTGGATTGAAAAACGTCCATATCAACTGTAAAGTCATTCCTTAATAAATTAATAACTTTTTTAAGTTTATTTAATCAGAAATAACATTTTCCCCATCACCAATATCTTATCGTATACCTTTTTATATACGAAATGACATACTGTAACGCCTTCTGGCATTATTTGATACAACTCTGTTTTGTTGTAGATATTGTGTATTTGTTTTGTTGTATATAATAACTTGACTTTATATTTGTTGTCGCTGCTATTATTGTTGTTGCTGTTTTGTAGATTAAACATAGAAAATTTTCCAAGCAATATAGAAAATACATGTACCAAACTCTTATACCAAACCAAACAAAAAAAAAAAAACAGTACAAAACATATCATATCACAGTTGGTGGGTAGGACGCTAATATGTCTGCTTGTGCCAAAAATTTGACTTTGATTTGCAATTTATTGGCAACACTCACATTAAACCATTTTACAAACATATACTGCGTCTCTATGCATTTTCCCCTCACTCAGCGCCATTCCTCCCATCTATTTGCATTTTGTCAAAAGTGTCCCCATAATCATCTCCGTCTACAAACAGCTCAAAACTGTATTTGCAATAATGTTCAAAATTGCGGGTGGGCTGTTTTAACAACATGTTTTAGTTCATGTTTATCTGAACAATTTTTTGAAAACTAAAAAAAAATAAAAATAATACAAATGAAGTTGTAGAAAATTTTTTCTGTTGGTTTTGGTTTCTAAACAAAATGTTATTTTATACTTTGTATGTATGAGTGTTTATGTCACATACAGCACAGTGGCAGTTAAAAATTTAGCTCTAGTGAAATTTTCTTTCGGTCTTGAGGTGTAAGGGGGATAATTTTAAATTTACACAGAAAATTCGTTTCTCAGTCGAACTGGTCACATGTGAAATTCACTCCCCGCAGAAGTCTGCCCACTCAGCTACGACCTGGAAGGGTTTAAAATAAATGCCCATAAACACTACTTCCTCTATCCTCCTCATAATCTATTTTCCTAATGCCAACACAATGCACTGTGGGTGGCATCCCCTGAGTATTGGCACAAAGTAAAAAAAAAAAACAAAAGAATTACACGAAAGAATGTTTCAATCGGCACTGAAAAGACACAAGATTTCACTACATCTTAATAGCGCCCTATCAGTGCTACCAATTTGTGCTCTAAACTGTGACGTTGCCTACTGGAATCATGTAAGAATTCAGGTCGTTTGGTATACTCGTTGACTCGAAATTCCTTTGCAAAAGCTGCTTCCATTTCATCAAAATTTTTATTGGTAAAGTTCCCGAACATCAAATTTTAATAATATGCATTTGGTACTATATTTTTGACTGCCACTGTTTGCAGTTATTGTTGCTGTTTGTATTTTTCTTGTTATTGCAATTATCGCTGAGATTTATCGTTTTTGCCAATACGTCAAAAATTTTTATGCGTTTCTCATAGTTTTCGGTGTAGATGTTATTTGGTGTATTTTTATTTTTGTATCATAACATTTTGTATTGTGTATCGTCGTTATATTGACTTTGTGTCCATGAATATGTCAAAAATTGAGAAATTGTATTAGAGATAATTAGGTAATTTGTGGTTATACATAATAACAAAAATTTCTTGATTGTATGAAGAGAGAAAATGCATTACTGGACCAGTGCAGTGTTAACTAGACTGACAAGGGAAGTCTCCCTAGTGTCACCCGCGGATCTTTATCGAATTGGTTTTATTTTGTAGAGCAGAAAAATAAAGGGACACGTATTTTTTTTTAGGGGCCCAAATTCATATTTAGGGGGTAAAAAGGAGGGGGGAAGACAAGGCCATTTTTCAGTTTTTTTCGTTTATCTCCTATATTATGCAAAGAAACCTAGCCATGTTGCATACCAAATGAAAGGTCTTTGGAAAATCTATCTACGTGTGCTAAGAACGTGTCCAAACATGCACAACTTTTCGTCATATTGAGTAAAATACAAAAATTTTAGGACATTTTTGTTAATAAGTCGAAAAATATTAACTTATTTGGCCCGTTGTTAGCACGACGAGATAGGTATTTTTAATACCTTTAATCTTATACCACACATGCCTATATTAATTTTGTTTAAATAGGCGTAAATCGTAAAAAACTGAAAAAGGTAAATTTCCCCCATACAAATCGACCCCCCCTAAAAATGAGTTTGGGCCGCTAAAAAAAAATAAATGTCGAATTAATTTTCGTTCTTAACAACATATCCAAATTTCATGAAGATATGAGGGTGACACCAGGGAGACTTCCCTTGTGAGTTTATAGTTATGAAAGGAACTTTTGTTGCAACAGTCAAGCCACACTAAGACTCTGAGATTTTTTTTCTCATGACGCTACAGATGCTAATAGAAGATGGCTTTGATCCTTTATAAGTCATGTTAGTCTGGAACATTACAAAAATTCGAGGTATGTTCTGTCACAACTGATCTCGAACTCTAGTCATGACTTTGAGGTCAGCCTCTTCAAACATAACCTAACTTGCAATTTCGTACTACTACGACTTCTATCGCTAACAATAAGTACATTGACTCTAGAACACAGAATTTTCTAATCCCCGCAGAGGTCTTTCCTGACACTTTTAATCTGGAGAGGTTTAGGTCAAAAATTTATAAAGACAACTCTCTTGAAAACATTGACGTTAGAATAACGCGTAAAATCTCCAAGGATATTAAAAAAATACCTTTACTGAAACTGTTTTGAAAGTTCAATTCCTCCATCCAGTTTCTTTTAGAAAAAAACAAAGTGTTTACCGACCGGAAATTCTTTCTTGACGGAAACATTCAATCACTCTCCAAACTTAAAAGTTTATTACACCCTCCACTCTAGTGATAGAGGGTATATATGGGGCATTCCATGTGAAATCGGACACTTTGAAAAACTTTTTTTTTAGATTTTCCCAATTTGTTTACAGTTTTCAGTACCCTTCGAAAACTCCTTCGTGGTAAATTTTCAGATTTTTTTGATGACCCGTTCAAAAGATATCGAATTTTTAAAAATTGGTAGTTTGTTCCTTTACTCAAACTTCTTTTAATCATAACTTCTTCAATAATGGTCCAAATTTCAATTTTTTTTTTTCAAAATTTTTGTTTTTTTACGTACTTTCTAAAAAAAAATCCCAAAAAATTCTTAAAAGCGCTCTAGTATGCGATTTTTAAGTTTTAAAATTTAAATCTCATTTTTGAAAATGTTTGTACTCTTCGATTTTTTTGAAATTTTTTTGTGTAAAACTTCTATCAATTCTACAAATTTTTTGCCCAGGAAGATCGTGGGATAACGATTATTACTATTTTTTAAAATTTTTTGAAAAAATTTTATTGTAATTTTTCAATCTTAAAATCATTTCTACTGCTCCAATGGTGCGTCATAGAGGGGTCCTTTATAAGGCCGACCCCCATTAATTTTGACATCTTAACATTTCTTTGGAACAAACTAATACCCTATCTCCAATTTCTAAAGGGGCTCCCACACAAAACGACATTTTTTAAAATTTGTTCCAACCGCTCTAACTGCCCTAATAGTGCCCTTAGAGCAATAAAATGTATGACCGACCCACAATATTTTTCTAGTCCAAACATTTTCTCTGAACACACCTACCCTCTATCTTTAACTGTTAAGGCGGTCCCCATACAATTTTTTTTATTTTTTGTAATTTTGATTTGATTGATTTTTACCCTACAACATTTTTTCAAAACATACCTACGTCCTATCTCCACTCCCTAAGTAGGCTCCCATACAAAATTACATTTTTATAAAATTTGCTCCAACTGTTATTTGTATGGGAGCCTACTTAGGGAGTGGAGATAGGACGTAGGTATGTTCCGTTTGTAACACATCGAAATATTGGTCTAGGACCCCATAAAGTATATATATTTATGATCCTCGATCGATTTTAAGTCGATCTAGCGATGTCCGTCCGTCCGTCCGTCCGTCCGTCCGTCCGTCTGTCTGTCTGTCCGTCCGTAGAAAACACGCTAACTTTTGAAGGACTTCACAGAGGCTACTGAAGTTTGGCATATATGTTGGTCATTTACCTGGTAAGGTTGGTATTGCAATCCAGTCAAATCGGTCCATTGGTTCAAAAGTTATGAGCAAAAGAGTAAATTTCGTCAAGGGTTTTTTCGCGAATTAACGAACACGATTACTTTTGAAAGACAATAATGACACTGCTGAAACGTGGCATGTATCTTTGCCGTTTCTCAGGTCTGTTTGGTATTAAATTTCAGCTCAATCGGTCCAGTGGTTCAAAAGTTATAAGCAAAACCCCGAATTTCAGATTTTGTTTATCTTAAATGCCACGTGGTAAACAAGTTTTAAAAGCATTGTTGGTAACTTGGCAATGCTTTTCAAACTTGTTTAGTTTTAAAGCAATGCTTTTTAAATTTATTTAGTTTCAAAAGCATTGGTAACTTTAAAATTACAGTCGAAAAAAATTTTACACTCAAAAAAAAATTTACACCCAAAAAAACATTTTACACTAAAAAAAATTTTAGTTTTTTTTTACAAAAATTACAATATTTTGTGTACATACGTACGTGCATTCACTAAGAAATATTTTTACAGCAAAAAAAAACATTACACTCGAAAAAAAATTTACACTCAAAAAAAAAAATAGTAATTTTTCTTTTTTGTTTTTAAAAAGTGACAAAAAAAAAGAGTTTTTTACTCAAAATAAAATATTTCTAATCAAAATCGTTGTTTTTTCACGTTAAAAAATGTTTTATCGTTTAAAAAATGCATTGTGGAGGGTATTCATAGATTCGGCAAAGTCGAATTTAACTTTTCTACTTGTTAAATTTGAGATTGGGCAGCTAAAAAAATACAGGTAACTCTTATTTTTTCCCCCTCATTTAAGTTTCAGTACAATCGGTGGGTGCCCTGTGATAGACCTTCCTTGTCAGTGTGATTTACCTGTAGCAAGCGCGTTTTTCAAGTGTTGCATTTGAGTGTCCCGGTATTAATCCCCGTTGTGAAATTCCTTAAGATCATGTGATGCTTAATAAAACGCAGATGCTTTTTGGAAAAAAAATACGTCCGACCATACCTATCACTTGGTAAGGGACGACCATCTGAAAACGATCTCTGAAAACAAACAAATTCTTAAATAAAAATTGCAAAATGTCTTTCAACTATAATACAAACATTACAAAAAAGCATTTCAACAAAAATCCTCTCATATCAATTTGTCACCCAGTAAAAAGAACACATAAAACCCTAGGAAAAAACAACGAAAAAAAAACTTAAGAACATGTGATAATTTTATAAATTTACTTCCGCTACATATGAATACAAAACAGAATTGAAACAGAAGAAAAAAAAAACAGAAAAAGATTAAATGGATGAAATGAAAGAACAAAAATGGAAAGAATGTGTGAATTGCGTAAATAACATGAAGGATTCATACACAAATAACACTTGCCACATTTCATATTTGCCACCGAAATAAGACAAAAAAATATTAAAAAAAATCCTGTAAAAATGTATTAAACAAACGGTAAAAAAAATGCTGAGAAATTCTTTAGCAATTTTTTTTTGTGAAATATTCATACAAAATTTAAAAAAATAAAATAATGTTGCTGGTGAGGCATGATGTGCTTACTGCTGCATGCATATACAGTGAGCGTTAAAAGAAAGTGTACAAGAAAGTGAACGACAAATTTGACAATAAAAACACTTGTTATAATCAGTCGCCTTTTTTTAAAAAAATGCTATATAGGAAATTTTCTAGGCTTTAATTTAAGCTTGATAGCGTTCATATTGAGAAACCATTAAATGAGATACGAGGATCCCACTAGAAAATAAAATTATTTGTAGACGCTTTTTATAAATTTTTTAAAAGTTGATTTTTTTTAAGTCCAATCATTAAAAATTTTAAAAATATTACAATAGTTTAAATTCAGTTATCAACTCATTTTTCCAACGACGCAAACAAAAATCTTAATTTTTTAAATGCAGTTAAAAAATATGAATTTTTTTATCTCAAATTCTTTTGATCACCAATTTTTTGCAAACAAAGAAAATTTTTAGGTATTTTTAGATGTACTTAAAATAATAAACAGTAAAATTTTTCTTTGTTTACAAAAAGTTGGCGGTCAAAAGCATTGGAGGTCAAAACAATGCATTTTTATTCCCTCCAACCACAGTATGGGGGTATACTTACTTTGTCATTCCGTGTGTAACGCATCGAAATATTGGTCTAGGACCCCATAAAGTATATATTTTATTGATCAGTGATCGATTCTAAGACATTCTAGCGATGTCCGTCCGTCCGTCTGTCCGTCTGTAGAAGACACGATACAGTCCAAAATAAAAGAGGTAGACTTCCGAAGTTTGACACGAATATGTCTTATATTCCTAGGCAGGTTAAGTTCAGAAATGGGCAAAATCGGACCAAGGGGAAAAAAGTTTCCCCTTGGAGAACTAAACCAACCTAAGAAAAAAACGCATTTTTTGCAGTGTTTTTTGTACTTTTGCTAAGCAAGTGCAACATTATTATCTCAGAAGAAGTTCAAAATCGCAAGAGGAAGTGTACCCTAACGCCTCCCACCAACCTCCCCCCCAAAAAAAAGACGCCCCTGGACTTTTTTTATATGGTTTTTACATTATGGAGGGTATAAAAGATTCTGCACAACCGAATGTAACACTTTCACTTGTTTTTACTGCATTTAAAAAATTTAGATTTTTGCTTGGGTCGTTGGAAAAATGAGTTGATAATTGAATTAAATTTATTGTACTATTTTTTTTTAAATTTTTTATGTTTGGACTTGAAAAAATAGTCTTAGAAATATTTTTTAAAATTTTTCTAAAAAACATCTACAAATAATTTCATTTTGCAGCTCGACCCTCATATCACATATAAAATTGCCTCAATATGGACGCTATCAAACTTAAATTAAAGCCTGGAAAATTTCCTATATAGCATTTTTTTTTGAAAATAGTCGATTGATAATAATAAGGGCTTTTATTGTCAACTTTGTCGTTAACGAATTCCATCTCCTTTAGATCTGTACACTTTCTTTTGACTCTCACTGTAGTATGCGAGATGAAACTTTTGCATGGTAAAAATATGTTTCTACCAACTGAAACTGTGGCTGGTGCCTGACTGTATTTATATATATCGTATACAGAGATGTGTAAAGTGGTGAAGCTAAGGCTAGAGCTGCTACTTGTGTTGTTGGATTTTTGTAGATAAGAGAATTGTCCTGTCAACCGGAATGATATATGTGAACGCGCATTTAAATTGGGCAAACGTAATACCACAACACATCATACAAAAAACACAGAAATCCACCTACCTACCCCACACCTTTCGTTGTGTAATCCTCTTTTTTTTCTCTATGTATGTAGTAAGCAAATTTCATTATGTATATCCTTTTAAAGGAAAAGGCATGAGGTTTCAACAATTTTCTCCTTCTTTGGTTTATTGTTACTTACCACTTTTTTGTGGCACTTTTATATATATTTTTTTTTGTTTCTTTGGTACTTTTTTTTAAATATTTCGAGAATTTTTCTGAATATAAAAAGACATACAAACACATTTATACAATGTGCCAAAACAAACATGGAAGGTCGTTGTGTTGAATAATTGGTGTGAAAATGCAAAAGGATTCTTATAAAATGATAAAATATTTCTATTAGCAGGATTCACTAGTTTGTTATCGATGTATCGATAGCTATATAAATTTTTATATAAAATTTTCTGTTATCGATAAATCGATAAGTACAGGATTTTCTATAAAATATTTTCTTACTTATCAATAACTGTAAAAAATTTTCCGTTTTCGATAACTATAGAATTTTCTGTAGAAAATTTTCAGTTGTCGATAACTATAGAATTTTCTATAAAAAATTTTCTTTTGTCGATTACTATAGAATTTTCTATAGAAAATTGTCTGTTATCGATACGTCGATAACTGTAGCATTTTCTGCAAAAAATTTTCTGGTATCGATAAGTCGATAACTATAGAATTTTCAATAGAAAATTTTCTGTTATCGATACGTCAATAACTATAGAATATTCTGGAAAAATTTTCTGTTATCGATACGTCGATAACTGTAGAATTTTCTATAAAAGGTTTTCTGGTATCGATACGTTGATAACTGTAGAATTTTCTATAACTATAGAATTTTCTATAGAAAATTTTTAGTTATCGATACGTCGATAACAATAGAACTTTCTTTAGAAAATTTTTAGTTATCGATACGTCGATAACTATAGAATTTTCTTTAGAAAATTTTTAGTTATCGATACGTCGATAACTATAGAATTTTCTTTAGAAAATTTTTAGTTATCGATACGTCGATAACTATAGAATTTTCAATAGAAAATTTTTAGTTATCGATACGTCGATAACTATAGAATTTTCAATAGAAAATTTTTAGTTATCGATACGTCGATAACTATACAATTTTCTATAGAAAATTTCAAGTTATCGATACGTCGATAACTATAGAATTTTCTATAAAAAATTTTAAGTTATCGATACGTCGATAACTATAAAAATTTTCTATAGAAAATTTGTAGTTATCGATACGTCGATAACTATAGAATTTTCTATAGAAAATTTGTAGTTATCGATACGTCGATATTTCTATAGAAAATTAGTAGTTATCGATACGTCGATAACTATAGAATTTTCTATAGAAAATTTGTAGTTATCGATACGTCGATAACTATAGAATTTTCTATAGAAAATTTGTAGTTATCGATACGTCGATAACTATAGAATTTTCTATAGAAAATTTGTAGTTATCGATACGTCGATAACTATAGAATTTTCTATAGAAAATTTGTAGTTATCGATACGTCGATAACTATGGAATTTTCTATAGAAAATTTTTAGTTATCGATACGTCGATAACTATAGAATTTTCTATAGAAAATTTTTAGTTATCGATACGTCGATAACTATAGAATTTTCTATAGAAACTAACTAACTAACTAAAAATTTTCTATAGAAAATTCTATAGTTATCGACGTATCGATAACTAAAAATTTTCTATAGAAAATTCTATAGTTATCGACGTATCGATAACTACAAATTTTCTATAGAAAATTCGATAGTTATCGACGTATCGATAACTACAAATTTTCTATAGAAAATTCTATAGTTATCGACGTATCGATAACTACAAATTTTCTATAGAAAATTCTATAGTTATCGACGTATCGATAACTATAGAATTTTCTATAGAATTTTCTATAGAAAATTTGTAGTTATCGATACGTCGATAACTATAGAATTTTCTATAGAAAATTTGTAGTTATCGATACGTCGATAACTATAGAATTTTCTATAGAAAATTTTTAGTTATCGATACGTCGGTAACTATAGAATTTTCTATAGAAAATTTTTAGTTAGTTAGTTAGTTTCTATAGAAAATTCTATAGTCATCGACGTATCGATAACTACAAATTTTCTATAGAAAATTCTATAGTTATCGACGTATCGATAACTACAAATTTTCTATAGAAAATTCTATAGTTATCGACGTATCGATAACTAAAAATTTTCTATAGATCGATACGTCGATAACTATAGAATTTTCTATAGAAAATTTGTAGTTATCGATACGTCGATAACTATAGAATTTTCTATAGAAAATTTGTAGTTATCGATACGTGGATAACTATAGAATTTTCTATAGAAAATTTGTAGTTATCGATACGTGGATAACTATAGAATTTTCTATAGAAAATTTGTAGTTATCGATACGTCGATAACTATAGAATTTTCTATAGAAAATTTGTAGTTATCGATACGTCGATAACCATAGAATTTTCTATAGAAAATTTGTAGTTATCGATACGTCGATAACTATAGAATTTTCTATAGAAAATTTGTTGTTATCGATACGTCGATAACTATAGAATTTTCTATAGAAAATTTGTAGTTATCGATACGTCGATAACTATAGAATTTTCTATAGAAAATTTGTAGTTATCGATACGTCGATAACTATAGAATTTTCTATAGAAAATTTGTAGTTATCGATACGTCGATAACTATAGAATTTTCTATAGAAAATTTGTAGTTATCGATACGTCGATAACTATAGAATTTTCTATAGAAAATTTGTAGTTATCGATACGTCGATAACTATAGAATTTTTTATAGAAAATTTGTAGTTATCGATACGTCGATAACTATAGAATTTTCTATAGAAAATTTGTAGTTATCGATACGTCGATAACTATAGAATTTTCTATAGAAAATTTGTAGTTATCGATACGTCGATAACTATAGAATTTTCTATAGAAAATTTGTAGTTATCGATACGTCGATAACTATAGAATTTTCTATAGAAAATTTGTAGTTATCGATACGTCGATAACTATAGAATTTTCTATAGAAAATTTGTAGTTATCGATACGTCGATAACTATAGAATTTTCTATAGAAAATTTGTAGTTATCGATACGTCGATAACTATAGAATTTTCTATAGAAAATTTGTAGTTATCGATACGTCAATAACTATAGAATTTTCTATAGAAAGTTTGTAGTTATCGACGTATCGAATTTTCTATAGAAAATTTGTAGTTATCGATACGTCGATAACTATAGAATTTTCTATAGAAAATTTGTAGTTATCGATACGTCGATAACTATAGAATTTTCTATAGAAAATTTGTAGTTATCGATACGTCGATGACTATAGAATTTTCTATAGAAAATTTGTAGTTATCGATACGTCGATAACTATAGAATTTTCTATAGAAAATTTGTAGTTATCGATACGTCGATAACTATAGAATTTTCTATGGAAAATTTGTAGTTATCGATACGTCGATGACTATAGAATTTTCTATAGAAAATTTGTAGTTATCGATACGTTGATAACTATAGAATTTTCTATAGAAAATTTGTAGATATCGATAACTACAAATTTTCTATAAAAAAATCTATGGTTATCGACGTATCGATAACTACAAATTTTTTATAGAAAATTCTATAGTTATCGACGTATCGATAACTACAAATTTTCTATAGAAAATTCTATAGGTTTAGTCGATAACTATAGAATTTTTTATAGAAAATTTGTAGTTATCGATATGTCGATAACTATAGAATTTTCTATAGAAAATTTGTAATTATACGTCGATAACTGTCGAATTTTCTACAGAAAACCTTCTGTTATCGGTACGTCGATAACTGTAGAAAACTTTCTTTTATCGATACGTCGATAACTGTGGAATTTTCTATAGAAAGTTTTCTGTTATCGATACATCGATAACTGTAGAATTTTCTATAGAAAAATTTCTGTTATCGATACGTCGACAACTGTAGAATTTTCTATAGAAATTTTTATGTTATCGACAAGTCGATAACTGTCGAATTTTCTATAGAAAATTTTCTGTTATCGATACGTCGATAACTGCAGACTTTTTTGTTGAACATTGTCTGCATCGATGCGTCGATAATTGCAGAATTTTCTATATAAAATTTTCTGTAGAATTTCTATAAAAAATGTTCTGTTGTCGATACTTCGATAACTGTAGAATTTTCTATAAAAAAATTTTCTGTCATCAATGCATCAATAACTGTAGAATTTTCTATGGAAAATTTTCTGTTATCGATACGTCTATAACTGTAGAATTTACTATGGAAAATTTTCTGCTATCAATACGTCGATAACTGTAGAATTTTCAATAAAAAATTTGCTGTTATCTATACGTCGATAACTGAAGCATTTTCTATAGAAAATTTTCTGTTATCGATACGTCGAAAACTGTTAAATTTTCTAAAGATAAATTTCTGTTATTGATACGTCGATAACTGTAGAATTTTCTATTGAAAATTTTCTGTTATCGACACGACGATAACTGTAGAGTTTTCTATAGAACATTTTCTGTTAAGAAGTGTAGAATTTTCAAGTTCTGTAAGAAGTGTGGAATTTTTAATAGAAAATGTTCTGTTATTGATAACTGTAGAATTTTTTTTTAGAAAATTTTCTGTTATCGATAACTGTAAAATTTTTTTTAGAAAATTTTCTGTTATCGATAACTGTATAATTTTCTATAGAAGGTTTTCTGTTATCGATAACTGTAGAATTTTCTATAGAAAATTTTCTGTTATCGATAACTGTAGAATTTTCTATAGAAAATTTTCTGTTATCGGTAACTGTAGAATTTTCCATAGAAATTTTCTGTTATCGATATAGAAAATTTTCTGTTACATTTATATCGATAACTAAGGATTTTTCTATAGAAAATTTTCTGTTATCGATGTTTCAATATCTATAGAATTTTTTAAAGAAAATTCTTCTAATATCGATGTATCAAATTGATACTATCAATGACTATAAAATTTTACATGAAAAATGTTCTGTTATCATTATTTCAATAACTACAGAATTTTCTACAGATTAACTGTAGAGTTTTTTTCTGTTATCGGTTATCGATAACTTTAGAATTTTTTATAGAATATATTCTGGTATCGATATATCGATAACTTTAGAAATTTCTGTAGAAAATTTTCTGTTTTCGATATATCGGAACTAAAGATTTTCTATAGATAGAGAGATGAGTTTTTTCTGTTATGGATTATCGATAACTTAAGAATTTTTTATAGAATATTTTCTGTTATCGATATATCGAAACTAAAGAATTTTCTGTTATCGATGTATCGATAACTATAGAATTTTTAAAGAAAAATTTCTGTTATCGATTTATCGATAACTATGGAATTGTCTATTGAATTTTCTATAGAAAATTTTCTGTTATCGATTACTATAGAATATTTAAAAAAAAAAATTATTTTATCGAAATATCGATAACTACGGAATTTTCTATAGAAAATTTTCTTTTGTCGATGCATTGATAAATATGGAATTTTCTATAGAAAATTTTCTGTTATCGAGATATCGATAACTATGGAATTTTTTGTAGAAAATTTTATGTTATCGACCCATTGATAACTATGGAATTTTAGATAACTATGGAATTACCTATGGAAATTTTTTCTGTTATCGATTTATCGATAACTATAGAATTTTTTATATTGTGAATACCCCTAATTTTCTTTTGAAAACATTTTGCATGTTATTTTTGCTAGGATAAGAAATTAAGTTTTTTTTTTTGTATTTCTTTCTCATAAAACAAATTAATTTCATTTTATTTCAAGACAAATATCTACATTTGTAAATTCTTAATGAATTTAAAAGATTATCTAGCTGAAAATAAATCAAAAAAATTATACATTTCATTTGCTAAATCCTTACGAATTGTTGAATTATTAACTCTGTTAATGTCAAATTTGTCACTTAACAAACATTTTTTGCTGTCGTTGCTGCTCTTCGCTATGCTACAAAAAAAAAAAATGCTGATTTAGCATTAACTAACAACCATCCATTATCATGAGGAATGATGAAGAAATTGAAATAGACCGAAGAATCAAATGATTGCTGGAGAGGGAAAGGAGGATAGCTAACGGAATTGTAATAAAGCAACTGTAATATTGTAGGTTGTATAAATCAAGAAAATGAAGAAGCAATTGCAAATGTAGACGAATCAGCATTTTACACAACTAACAAACAAATAGCAAAATCATCATCAGTATTTGTTCCAAAAAAAAAAAAAAAAAACATACCCACTAATATTTCTTGAAGTCATCACCATCATCATTATTTTTGTGTTCATTGGAAAGAAATACATACACTGACATTTTTAGTGTTATAATTGATGCCATCTAACATTTTGCTATCAAATCTTTTAGTTTGCTTCTTTTTTTGTCATATCGTTTTTCTGTTTTAAGGCTGTACCAAGTTCGAGGTAGCAATTTTTCCTATGCTGTTGTCTAATCTGTTCTTAAAACCTTTGAGACATTTTATTCAGTTTTGTGCAACCGGCTTAAAAGAAATTCTTAGAATAATTTCTTAGCAGCAAATTTATTGATATTGCTAAAAAAGACTATAAAATTTATTCCGGTTCGAAGGACCAACATTTTCTTAAAAAAAAAAAAATGAAGGTATGTTATTTGGGATAGGTTAATGTAACTTAATATACAACAAACACACAAAAAAATTATAAAAATCTTCACAAAACAATTTTTTTTTATCAAAATCTGATCAAAAGCTTTTTGCTCCGGTTCGAAGGACCATTATAAAGTAGTTTCGCATAAGTCGCATTAACCTTGTTCAATGTTTTGATATCATTTCATAACTGCTGATTTTCTTTTCTTTAAAAATTGTCCTTGCAGATTTGTATCCTATGTTTTTTTACCATTTATGCTCAATTTGCTTTGTGTGACATTTGTATGATAACGCCCACACAACAAACATACGCTACAATTTCAAATTATTCTTTAAAGCTTCAATCGACCAAAAAAAAAAAAAAAAAGTAGTGTATTGTTTTTGTTTTCCGTGTTTCCAATAATGTTAACTTGTTTGATATTTTTTTTATTGTATCGTATTTCCAATAATTTGTCTTAACAGACAGGATGTTTGTAATGGTAGTGTAGTCATGAAATATCCAGGAGGACGAAAAAACAAAAAAAAGAGAGAAAAAGAAAACAGGTCATAAATAAAATGCTTAGCTTAACTAATTTGCCAACAAATTAATGAAAATATATTTATTTATACGTTTTTCTGCCTTGTAATCATTTCTATTGGTTGGCTATTGTTAAAGCAGCGCATATCCTGTGGGCTTTCTATAGTAACTAACTCTCAGTTTTTAATATTTGGGTTTTTGTTTAGCTAAGATTATTTATGGGTTTTATGAAGGTCATACTACAATATCAAATTCTTCCAGAAGATTTTTTGTTTTTTTTCCAAAATATTGTCAAAGTATATTTGAGGCATTCCACACCAAATGTCCAGCGAAAAAAAACACGTGTCGCACGAATTTTTGAATCGGTTGTATGGATAGCTCTATATGGAACTAAGAAAATTGCGTTTTTGGTTTTTCAATTTTTCAAAAACTGGGCTCAGGAGGCGTGGTCAAATATTGGAAAAATGGTCAAATTTGTGTCGAGTTGCCTTGATTAAATATTTATCACATTAAAACGGAATGCACCACAATCTCAAAAATTTACATTTTTATATAGTTTTGTATGGGCTATCGATTAAATTTTGTTTTTTTGGAAAATTTTCAGAACCCGTTCTGAAATTTTTCATTTTTTAAAAAAGTCAATTTATCAAAAATCCGGCCACTTTTTTTTTTTTTTTTAATTTTTTTTTTTAAAGTTTAGATGTTTGTCAATCCACACAAAAAAATTCAGAAACACGTTCGTCGTTTTTTTCGAGAAATTCGCATTTGAATATTGAATTTTATGACAATTTTGGAATTTCCTTGTATTTTCTTGTTAAAACATGGCGTATGAGTAACAAATTTTTGCGAAACCAACGAGTTGATCCCATTTTAATTGTTTTTTCATGTGTGGTACAATATAGAGATGGGCGTGAAAGCGATTGACCCACGCAAGAAATATTAAAGTCACTGACGACTCGCTAATATTTTTAGTTTACTTGTGCAATCATGTGAGTCAATTTTTTGTTACTCACGCTCACGCAATTTTGGATTTCGCTCACGGTTGCTCACTCACGTTGATGATGATTTTACAAAAATAATAAAAACAACAAATTTTCTATGAAAACAAAGCACTGAAAACGGAAACTCAAAAAAACAGTAAAATTCAAAAAAAAAATAGTTAAAAATCACAAAAACTTACTTAAGAAAAATTTTAAGCATTCAATCATCTCGCAAAAATTGGACTTCCTAATCACTCACGAAATGTTCTACTCACGCTACCTCTTTAATATCGTTTTTGTTTTCAGTGATTTTTTCATAGAAAATTTGTTGTTTTTATTATTTATGTAAAATCATCATCAGCGTGAGTGAACAAACGTGAGCGTAATCAAAAACTGCGTGAGTAACAGTAAATTGACTCACGTGATTGCACAAGTAAACTAAAAATAATAACGAGTCGTCAGTGACTTTAAAATTTCTTGCGTGGGTCAAATCGCATTCACGCCCATCTCTATATTGCACCACAAATGAAAAAATAATTAAAATGGGATCAACTCGTTAGTTTCGCAAAAATTTGTTACTCATACGCCATGTTTTAACAAGAAAATACAAGGAAATTCCAAAAGTGTCGTGAAATTCAATATTTAAATGCGATTTTCTCGGAAAAAAAACGACGAACGTGTTTCTGAATTTTTTTGTGTGGATGGACAAACATCTAAACTTAAAAAAAAAATTTAAAAAAAAAGTGGCCGGATTTTTGATAAATTGACTTTTTTAAAAAATGGAAAATTTCAGAACGGGTTCTGAAAATTTTCCAAAAAAAAATTTTACTCAATAGCCCATACAAAACTATATAAGAATGTAAATTTTTGAGATTGTGGTGCATTCCGTTTAAAGTGATAAATATTTAATCAAGGCAACTCGACACAAATTTGACCATTTTTCCAATATTTGACCATGCCTCCTCAGCCCAGTTTTTGAAAATTTGAAAAACCAAAAACGCAATTTTCTTAGTTCCATATAGGGCTATCCAAACAACCAATTCAGAAATTTACGGGACACATGTTTTTCTGTAGCGGGACATTTGGTGTGGAATGCCTCATTTTTGGTAGATTGTTGAATAATGCCAATTAAACTTATTTATTTATTTATTTATTTTATTTATTTATTTATTAAAATTGTACACCTGTGCAGTAAGATACAATATCTTATAAAGTTGCACAGGATAATAGTGTGGCAAAATAAATCAAGATTAACATTTTAAAAAATCTTAAAAATATTAAAAATACATTTGACAAATAAAAACCAACATGTGGTACATAAAAATTAATTTAGAAAAAAAACTAACATTAAACATTTAATTGTTAAGCAAAATTATAAAAAAAAGTAATAATTTTTACAGAAAAAGTAATTGCAACAAAATAACTAATAAATTAGCCAAACCAGAAAATATAAAAGAAAAAACAAACATATTAGTGCACAAAAGTTATTGTTGTTGTTGTTGTCGTTGTTGTTGTTGTTGTTGTTGTTGTTCTTGTTGTTTAAAGTGTTTAAAAATACATTTTTTAAATTGTGTTGCGTTGCTAGTGGTTTGTATATTATGGCGAAGTTCATTCCAGAGACGAATAGTATATATAAAAAATTGACGCTCAGAGATTAGGTATCGATGACGTAGTTGAATAATTATTTTACCTCTTGGAGATCGTGCAAATTTTAGTTTTTTAAGTAAGTAACTTGGTTGCCCCGTATAAACAATTTTATGCAAAAATATGAGACTTCGGCAGTTAAGAAGATTGTCGAATGATACACTAAAGATTTTTTCAGAAAAAGATGATACTCTATCGTACTTTTTTAATCCAAAAATATATCTGGTAATGTTGTTGTAGATAACATTCAGCTTACGCTTATCAGTCGAGTCACAGCCAGCATAAAGTTCACAGCCATACAAAAGCGTTGGTATTAAATAAGTTTTTGCTAAAAGCATTCTGATCTTAAGTGGTGTAAAATACTGATTTGGCCACAGTGTCCTTAGCATACCATAAGTTCTTCCTGTTGCAATGTTTATTTGCTCAGACCATGTAAGTCTGGAATTAAAAATAACACCCAGATTCTTTGCTGTCGATGACATGTCGATTTCAGACGATCCCAAAAGTATTTTTAAGTGATCTAGCGATTCTGTACTTCTTCTTGAGATAGGAATGCATTTTGATTTCCTTGAATTTAAGAATAAACCATTAGCAGAGGCCCATTCACTTACTTTTGACAAATCAGCGTTTATTTTAGAAATACAGTTCAGAACCATAGAGTGTTTACAGCCTATATAAAGCTGCACATCATCCGCGTACATTTGTATTTGCATAAAACTAAGACGACTCGGCAAGTCATTAGAGTACATTGAGTACAACAAGGGACCAAGAATTGATCCCTGAGGAACCCCTCGTACCACCGGCAACCATAAAGAATAATTAGAATCCTTAAATACTGCTTGATGCCTTCCACTCAAGTAAGTAGATATAAGCTTAACCGATGTCGATGAGAAATTAAAAAATAGTTTTAATTTTAGACATAGTGTGGCATGATGAACCGTGTCAAATGCCTTGGAGTGGTCTAATAGCACTAAGAATGACAGTTGATCATTATCAATTCTGCTTCGTATATCCTCGACAACATCAGTTAGAGCAGTTAAACAGCTATGTTTGGGTCTAAACCCTGACTGACGTGATGTCAGTAAGCCTTTATCAAGAGAAAATTGTAGCATTTGTTTATGAATTAATTTTTCAAAAACCTTAGATAGATAAGGCAAGATAGCTATAGGACGATAATCATTACCCGATTTCGGAACCGGAATAATTTTAGCATATTTCCAATCGGATGGAAAAACACTTGTTGTTACAATATTATTAAAAAAGTGTGTTATATACTTCAGTAAACTTGGCAGCAACATTCTTACAAACTTTGGGTCAATATTATCATATCCGATGGAGTTAGATTTTATTGATAAACATACTTGTAGCACTTCCGACTGAAAGAAGCATTTAAAATTAAACTGGTTTTCTTCTGGTTCAATATTTATTTGATTGTCGTAGAAATCATTACTGACATCTGGCATTTCAATGTTTAGAAATTTATCATTGAGTTCCTCAAGATTCAGATCAACATTTCCATGTTTTTCCCTTCCAATCAGACCAATTTTCCTTATCTCCTTCCACGTTTTATTTCCACCAACTGCAGAGTTGAACTTGCCTTCGTAGTATACTGATTTATCACTTCGTACCCTAGAAACAACAGCTCGTCTTAGTTTACGATAACAATCATGTAATTCTGATGTCTTATTTCTTTTCCATTTATCATATGCATCATCACGTTCCTTTATTAACTGTCTAGCTTCAGTTGAGAACCATTCGTTGTTTTTGTGATGAATTGTTTTTGTTTTAATAGGAATATGTTTGTTGTATAGAGAAAGAATGCTATTCTGCAAAAACTGATGCTGTTCATCAACATGTGGCATGAACAAAATTTGCTCCCATCCAACCTGTTGCATGTCAGATTGTAAGAGGTCAAAGTTTACGTTTTTAAAATCACGATATTTAAAAGTGTGGGTTTTATTTTCTGGCTGAATATTGTAGTTTAAGAAAATTAGATCATGTTTGGAAAACATAGGAGCAGATAGTTGATCATAGTGTAATATCTTCTGATTATTATTTGTGAAAAAAACGTCCAGTAAAGTGCTACTGGTAATTGTGTAGTGTGTTGGTGATGAAGAGTTTACAGGCAACAGACCAATAGATTTCATTGGATCTGTAAGGCTAGTATCATTCAAGATATCACTGTTGAAATCCCCAGAAATAACAATATCTTTGTATTCAACAGTCAAAATTTCAAGTTTTTCAATGAGGGTGTCCAATATGACATCTGCACTAGGTCGGTAAACAATTCCAAGAAGCATTTTTTTTTTCTGACAAGTTATCTCTAGGAATAAATATTCCATTTCAAGTTTAACCTCAGATTTAAAAACTAATTTTCCACTGATACCATTTTTGAGAAATATGGCAACACCACCACCACGACGTATTCTTTCGGAACTATGTGTAATAGAGGAAGCTGTCCGGCCACCACGACGACGAATTGTTCCAGAACCATTTGTCTCATTTGAGAGATGCGGTCTATTAGCAAGAGCTGTTCTATCACAACGAAACATACAATATCCATTAATGCTGAGCAAGTTGTCATTAGTTTCTTTTAAAAACCATGTTTCAGACACACAAATGACGTCAAACTTATTTAAAAAAAATCCTTTGCTGACAAAATTAACTAAATTTAATAAAGAAATGGTAAAGATTTAGCGCAAAAGATTTTTTTAAAGTGATTTCATTCCAAAAAGGAATAATTTTCGTTTTACATTTTAGGAGTAAATCACTTTTTCCAAATCCGAACGGAATTGAGCCTGCGACATGCCCCAATATAATTTTTTTCCCCAATTTTAACTACACTCAAAAAAAAAAACTGTAATGTTAGCAAAAAAAGCTTGTAAACCTACAAGAAAATTTGCTGATTTTGAACCCACAATTTTTTTGCTAAAGTTTGCAAAAATGTTTTGCCAATAATTAGTTAACTAATTTTTTTTTTTTTTTTGACACATTTGAGGACCCTATTGGGTTCGGACCCGTTAGGTCCAGACCCCGATGGGCCTAGACCTAGTTGGATTCCTTAAAAATCGTCATAGTTTTTGATCCAAAATTTGTGTCCGTTTCGCTCTACCTTGCTTAGTTTCTGAGATACGTGATTATAGGGGACCACTGGGGTCTTGAGAATTAAAAAACTCGATAACTTCAAAAATATTACTCGGAGAGCTTTACGTATTGAGAGCTACAAAAATGCCTTTGGACTTTTTGTTGTGTCGGCAATATTTACCGAGATATGAGCATTTTAAAATTTTCGGGAATGCTAACTTTTTTGGATCCAAAGTTAGGGCCCATTAGGGTCCACACATGTGAAGAGGACCCGCGAAAGTATGGAGATTCTAAGAACCAAAATAGCCTCCATTTTGCTCTATCTGGCTTAGTTTCCGAGATAGAGCCATTTTAAGTTTCTGAAAATAAAAAAAAATTTACCATTTATTTTTGCTAATGTTAGCAAAAAATCTTGTAAAAATGTTGTCAACTCAAATTCAAATCTTAGCAAAAGAAATTAGTTCAACGTTTGTTTAAAATTGCTAATGTGCTAAATGAAGTTTACAAAGAATTTTTTGCTAAAATGCTAATCTCAACTAAAAATTTGCTAAAAGTTAGCTAACTAGCATTAGCAAAAAAAAATTAGTAAATCTACTAACGTATTTTTTTGAGTGTAGAAAATGGTTAAAATACACAGATATGATAAAAACTTAACTCCTGAGCAGTTTGATATTGCATTTGAGCGATATCCGTTCAATAGTTCAAAAGTTATGAACGAAAATGTAAGGACACCTCGAAACTTTTGGTACATTCCACATAACTTACACTTTATTGTAGGTAACTGTTCTCCTACTATAAAGTGGGTAAAAATACACTACGTGTTTAAATTTCAACATTTGCACACAATGTGTGTATAACTAATAAACATTTTTTGTGCACACCTACATGTTTGCCGCTTGGAAAATTCTCTAGAAATACACACAAAATGTGTAATTTTAAAACACTTGTGCTTAAAAAAGCATTCCATGTGTGCAAAAATGGATTTAAAATGTTTAATATTGCATATTTTTTTTTTTTACGTTTACAATTCCTATAAAAGAAACAAAAAACTCACTTTTATTTTTAAAGTTTTTATTTTAACTTTAGTGCAATATGTGCAAATTAGATTTTTAAACACTTGGTGTCTAATTTTAGGCGTTGTGTGCTATTTTACATAAAATTTTACCCACTTGATAGTAGTATTTTTACATGGATTTTTTAGAGTGTAAAAATGCTTAAAATTGTCTGGCTGCTGGTTAACATATATGAACATAATTGGATACCAAATAGTACTGAAACAAGCACAAATATATTTTTTTTTAACAAAAGGTTTTTTTTTGCAAATATTTTTGTTACATTGTCGATTGTCTTGCTTGTTTTTTTTTGGATTTTTGAAGTCGAATATTGGCGGAATAGCGCTTTTTGAAAGAAGCTAAAGCCGAAGCCGAATATTCGGTCGGACACTAACAATGCAGTTTAAAATAAAAGAGTTAGACTCTTGAAGTTTAGCAGGAATTTGTCTTCTGATCATGGACTATACTCAAAATAAATCCTCTGCCCAATCAGCAGAAAACTCTACTGAAAATACACCCATTTTGAGGAATATAAAAAATTTGCTGATTTTCCCAGACGCGGTTTGCTAAATATCTGTCTTGATTATCTAGGTGAAATCAGCAGAGAAATCTGTCGAGACAGCAGAAAAAAATGCTTTTTACAAAACCGTATAACTAAATACTTCTGTAAAATCAATCAACTGTTGATCATTTTTAGTTAAAGGATTTTAAATTTCACGAAATCCTAAAAAAAATTTAGATCTTAAAAAAACTTAAATTTTTTTTTAAGAAAAAAGTGCCAACACACTATTTCTGTTAAATAACAAAATGATCTGCAAAAACATTATTTTTAAATTCAGCAAACAGAATCAGTAAACTTGCAGATTTTTTTTTTTGTTATTTTCGTAAACTAAATGACAGAGAATTTACTTAAAATATCTGCTGAATTTCTATCTAAAAAAAACAGATTTTACAGATTATTTCTGTAAAATAACAAAATAATCTGCAAAAAAAATATTTTGAAATTCAGCAAACAGAATCAGTAAAATTGCACAATCTTTTTTGTTGTTTTCTAAAACTAAATGAAAAAGAATTAATAAATATCCATATCAGCAAAAAAATCTGCTGAAAGTTTGCTAATTAAAATCGTTTTACAGATTTTTTGCCAGAGTTTGTCTTATGAGTGTTAGTTAAGTTCGAAAATGGGCAAAATCGGACCAGGGGGAAAAGTTTCTCTTGGAGAACTTACAATTAGATAAATTCTGGAAAGCCCTATTTTCTTAGAGTTTTTTTTTATACTTTTGTTAAACAAATGACACATTTTTATGTCAGAAAAATTTCACAGTCCTGCACTTGGACCCAGTGTATTACTAAATTCCATTTTTTCGGACCGCCTTCTTTTGTGGGCGTTTATATAAAAAATTAATACAAAAAACTGTAACAAAATTTAACTTAAGTTCAAAAATTATCATAAACGAATTTGTTAAAATTTTTTGCGAGGAGGTTTCCTCCCCGTAAAATGACCATATCAAATTTTTTCGTTTTAATTTTTTTTTTTATATTTTGGAGGGTTTAAAAGACTTGGCCCAATCAAATTCAACACACTCACTTGTTTTTGTTTCCTTCACCAAAAATAACATTTATTCATTCATTCATTTTCCAAATGAATTCATTACAAAACAAAATTACAAAAATACGCGACAAATGCGACAGCATCATTATGATACATGTTGGTTTTTTTTTGTTATTTTTTTGCCGCCATAAATGTTGTAACAAAATGATCTGATCCTTTTAGATTGTCATGGCAACATTAATGTTGTAAACAGCATAACCAAAAGTTGTGTATTTGTATGTATACGACTTTTTGACTTCCGTCGAGTTGATGTGTTTCCGTTTCCTTTAAACATATAAAAAAACATTTTTTTTTTGTTATAAAAAAAATCGTTTACGTTTACAATTTTTGTTCAGCTTTATACACTACTGCTGCTTGTATTCTGTTTTTTAAGACCCCTTTTATGGATTGTGAGTGAATCCTTTCCCTTTTTTTGTGTGTATTTTATATATTTCAAACAACCCATATGAGTTTTATGCTTTTTGGTAGTAGTGATGTTATCATTTTGATGTTCACTTTAAAGTGAGTGACGAAATATAAACAGGGATAATAACAATAGCAGAAAATCTTTGTTAACCTATGATGGGAAAATAGCAGGATTATGATGGAAATTTAGCAGGATTTGACTCCGCTAGGGGCAGTATAAAAATGTTATTTGTGTATGGGAGGCCCCTTTAGAAGTGGAGATAGGGCTTATGAATGTTTGGATAACATGTTGGGTATTATTGGGGTCAGTCATACATGTAATCTCCTTAGGGACTTCTTCCCGTTGAGAGGTCATTAACCGCCACCTATTCTTACAATAATATCCAACACTGGATCCTCAAAAGTATATATAATAGTGATTCGATCGATTTTAAGTCGATCTATAAATGTTTGTCTGTTGATATGGGGTTTTAGGAGAAACAAGTATGTTTTAGGTACGGCTCTAAATTTCTAAAAAGTTGGTGTGTTCCTAAGTTGTTTGTATGTAAGATTGGAGGAAGTCCGTCCAGTGGTTCAAAAGTTATGAGTGAAAATGTGAGATGTATTTTACACAATCTGGTAAAAAATGATTATTCATACTAACCAAAGGCTAATTTTTTCATATTATTTAGACGAATGAGGAAATAAAATTTTGTTAAAATTCTGATAAATTTTGATTAAAAATAAAAGTTGTTTTATTTGACCTTGAAAATTTTATATTTTGAGTAGGGTTATTCTACATCGAGGCAGTTTTTCTTTTCTAATTACAACTACGATATTCTCCTAGATAAAGAATTAACCAATTTAATAAACTTCCTTGGTCGGAAATTATGGAGTTAGATACTAAAATTTGCCTAAAAAAAAACATTCACAGAATTAGGTCCTGCGAACCGGGTAAAAAAACATATATGTAATTTTCAACTAAATAAAGATGCACAAAGGCAAAAGTTTTCAATATTTAACTAATATGTAAACAAAAATATTATTATTATTTTAAGTAGGGTTACTTAAGTTCTAGGTCATTTTCTTTACTAATTACAACCATGATATTCTCATAAAATAATTTTCAAGAAAATCAGTTTTCTGTTTTCAATTTATTTATGTTGGTAATTTTTTTGACGAAAATTTTTTGCAAAAAAATTATCAATAAATTTAAAACAGAAAAGTTATTTTCTATCAAATTTTTCTATGAGAATATTATTGTTGTAAAGAAAAATCACCTCGAACTACTCAAAAACAAGAAATTGTTGTTTACATATTCCTTAGATATTGAAAACTTTTTCCTTTGTGCACCTTTATTTAGTAAAAAATTACATATATATTTTTTACCCGGTTCGAAGGACCAAATTGTGTGATTTTTTTAGGCAAATTTTAGTATCTAACTTAATAATCCGTGACCCAGGAAGTTTATTGAATTATTTAAAGCCTTATCCTTTTCCACCATAGTGTCTCCCCACATTTGTTTATGTTTTTTTTTTCATATAATAGTTGTAAAGCTAGTAAAAAAAATCAGAAAATTTTACGCTATGTTGATTTGCTGCCGGCTGTTTGTTGTTACTGCTGCTACTTCTGCTGTATTATTTTTTTATTTTAACTCACAATCACAGTTTTTTTCTGTATGAATTTTGAATGTTTTTTTTTTACTTAAACAATTTCCTTTTTATGTTATTTTAATTTTATGTTATTGTTATGACACAATGAAATGAAATTGAATTGACACTGACGCCATATAGTAAAAAATAATACATTTAAACCAGCATCAGGAGTAGGAGTAGCAGCTGTGGGTATTATTTTTTTTTTGTTTGTATTTGTATGTTTGTTTGGTGTAAATAGGAAATGTAAGTGGAACAAGAAAACAAGAATCAAAATGAGACTTTTGGCAATTGGCAATTTTGGGAGAATCACTTTTTTGAAACGGTTCGGAGGACCAAAATCTTTTAATGCACTTAACCCAACAAAGTGTTGAAGTGTAGTAGTTTGACATTCCGATTATATGTAACTCATTGGAATATTGTTCGTGGTCCTTTATCGATTTTAATACGATTTAGCGATGTCCGTCCATCTGTCAGTTGAAAATAAGCTAACTTTCGAAAGACAACTTTGGAGGCTGCTTAAGCTTGGCATATATTTCTGATTAGCCTAGTCAGGTTGTTACTGAGTTGGGCATTGTAGAGGTCATAAATGGAATCTTTCCAGAATAATAAATTTTTTTAGATGGTTTTAGAGGAGTGGCCGATTTTATTTAACGAATTATGTATCTGACTCGGTTCGAAGGACCAACAAAAAATTTTAAAAAGTGTGAAATTAAATTTTGGTATTGTGAAATAGAATTTTGTTATATGGAAAAGTTTTTTCATACGCTTAGAAAACATCCTGTCTGTAATTTAACCTATTTAACCTATTCAAAGTATTCAATAATTGTTTATTAACTTTAATGTTGTAAATTCCGGTTCGAAGGACCAAAAAATTATAATTTTTTATAGCTATACTTCAATTTAAGTTACTTTTCAATTTACCCTCATTTATTAACTTAAATATAGCGTTACTTAAATCTCTTATATACTCTCGTACATACTCTTAAAAATATTTATAGATAGATAACACCCAAAATGACAGTTGTAACTGACATTTTTATTGTTGATGTGGTATCCTTAAGTTAAGCTTTTTTTGGGGTATATTGGTATATTTTTTTTTGTTATTAATATAGGGTATATAAAAATGGTTTATACTTACTTACACTACTTTCATTTAAGGATTTTATACAAATAAACATACTTGAGGAGTTATGAGTGGTTGCCTTTTTTTTACAAGTGGGAGTTTGTGAGGACGCATATGGATTAGAGTAAACTAATTTTGTTATAGTAGTTTTGGTTATGGGGTAAACAAAATTTTCTAAAAAATGTAGAATAAGCTAAATAAAATGAAACAATTGACAGTGTTAAATTCGGCAGTGCCGAATCTTCTATAGCCACCTAACCCACGACTATATTACATATTCGTTCCAAATATCAGAGGTCTGGCACTTTTAGTTTGCACTGCATCGTGATTTCCGCAAACAGACGGACGGACATTATGAACGTCTTAGAATCGATTTTTTTTTGTGGCGCTCCTGGTTAATTACACTGTGCATCAAGAAAAATGAGCATCAATAGCTTCAATGCCTTAAGTAAGTAAACCATAAATAGACAAAATCACATAGGGGTTTCGAAAAGTCAGTACGGATTTCATTTTAATGGTCCACTGAAGTTATAACGTCCACTAAAAGGGTTAACATGTTCTAAAAATATTTTCCTTATAAAATTTCAGTATACTCAAAAAAAACCTTGTAAAATTACAAGAAAAGTTTGTAACTTTTTTTTTTCTACCTCTTATTTGACAAGAATTCCTTGTTATTTTACAAGCTTTTTACCAATAATTTTGTAATTTTACAAGCTTTTTACCAAAAAATTGTAAATTTACAAATTTTTCGACGCGATAAAACTTATAAGGAGGTTTCGTAATTTTACTAGATTTTACGAGAATTCCTAGTAAAAGTTACGAACTTTTTTGCAATTTTATAAGATACTAGCTATACCCGGTCCGCGTTGCTGGCCCTAAGAAAAAAAAAAAAAACTGCTTTATATTGCATCTTAATTTAATATAGTGTCGGACAAAATTAAAGCACGCGTCCGGGTCCAGCTATTCATCTTTGGTTCCACCCTCGGTTAGCATTATCTATAGGAAATCTGAAGAAAATCGGTTCAGCCGTTTTTGCGTGATTTTGAAACAGAGAGACATAACGTTAAGTATAGCACAAAGGGGCGTCATTTAACGCATTTTTATCGAATCATGATAGTCTTAAGTTCCATGCTGCATCCTCGATTAGTACTATCTGTGCTGTAAATTTCATTGACATCAGTTTTGCCGTTTTTGTGTAATTACGAAAGAGGAGGAAATAACTTTTTATTTATGAAAAACGGGAGTGACATTTTATACACTTTTGCTGAATCGCGCTCTACATATGACCTACTGTTCCCGCTCGGTTAGTAGTGACAGATTCGGCTTATCCGTTTTTACGTGATTTCAAAACAGGCAGATATAACGGTTAGTATAAAACAAAGGGGCGTGGCAATTTACGCCTCTTTGTTCAATCGTGGTCAGTATAGTACAAAGGGCGTTGCAATTTTGATCCCTTTTTCCAATAACGATCTTATATGGCCTACATATGCACTTGATTAGCACTGTATGTATTTAAAATGTCAAGAGAATCGGTTCAGCTGTTTTTGCGTGATTGCGAAACAGGCAGGCAACGTCCAGTATAGTACAAAGGGGCGTGGCATTTTACGCCCCTTTTTCCAATCGTAGTATAACATGGCCTATAGTTCCGCACCCGGTTAATACTATCAGTGCTGAAAATTTCTTTAAAATAAAATCAACAGTTTTTGAGTTATTGCGGAGCATGCAGAAATAAAATTCAATTCAATACAAAGGGGCATTTTACGCCCATTTGTCCGATCACGCTCTAATTTGGCACACAGTTAGTACTTGGTTAGTTTTATCGTTGGTTTAAATTTCATCAAAATCGGTCCAGCCGTTTTTTATATAGAGATGTCATTAGTGGTGCAATGTAAAAATTCGATTTTGCCCACCCCTCCGCCCACTGGCAATAACGCATGGCATTTTACGCCCATTTGTCCGATCACGCTCTAATTTGGCATATAGTTAGTACTTGGTTAGTACTATCTCTGGTTTAAATTTCATCAAAATCATTTCATCCGTTTTTTATATAAAGATGTCATTAGTGGTGCAATATAAAAATTCGATTTTGCCACGCCCATCCGCCCACACACAAAAACTTAAAAATCTGACTGCACAGTGTTACTCCCTAGGCTATTCTGAATATTCCCTGAAAATTTCATCAAGATCGGTCCAGCCATTTTCGCGTCCATATGGAACATAGATATAGCCGTTTTCTGCATTATTGAAATAACTTTCAATTCAATACAAAGTTGCATGGCATTTTACGCTACTTTGTCCGATAACGCTCAAATTTGGCACATAGTGAGTACTCAGTTAGTACTATCTTTGATATAAATTTCATCAAAATCGGTCCATCCGTTTTTTATATATAGATGTCATTAATGGTGGGATGCAAAAATTGGATTTTGCCACGCCCCTCCGCCCACAGACGGAAAATTAGAAATCCGACTTGACAGTGTTACTCGCCAGGCTATTCTGAATATTCCCTGAAAATTTCATCAAGATCGGTCCAGCCGTTTTCGAGTCCATACGGAACATACATACATACATACATACATACACACATCCATTTTTATATATATAGATTTACCAATAAAATTGTAAATTTACTACTTTTTTGGCGAAATGAAACTTACAAGAAGTTCTTGTAAATTTACTTGATTTTTTTTTGTAAAAAATAATGGAATTTTGTAAAATTACAAGAAAAACTGTAAAATTACAAAAAAAAATGTAAATTTCGATCGAAAATTATTTGTTAAAAACAAGGAAAACTGTCAAGTATTGGTAAAATGGGATTACGAGACCTTTTCTAGTAATTTGACAAGGTTTTTTTTGAGTGTATGGGTTGTAAATGTGCGAGAAATGGCTCTGAATCGGTGGGGGAACGTGTAGAATCTGACGTATCGGTTCCTATAGTAGAATTGATGAACGAAATTGATAGGATATCTGAGAATAGAATGAAGGATAGGTGGATATCACGGACTACGTGCAGGATATCTAGAACCCTGTGGCCACTGCCAAATCCTAAGAGGACAAAAATTCTTCTTACATTTGGCAAACGGACGGTTAGCCTATTAGTAGGAGTACTTATAGGACCTGTGTAATTGGCCAAATGGCCGTGCGTATGTGAATTTCTGATAGGGACTTTTGTAGAAGCTGTGGGGAAGGGTGACAGGACATAATCCCCACGGACATTATCCCCATAACGGAAATGGGGATTATGACCCAATGCATTACGGACATAATCCCCATATTAGTGGTGGGGACTATGACCATTTCAAAAACGGTCATAATCCCAATGGGGATTATGTCCCTATCCTGTTGGAATTACGACCGAAAGTTTTTCGGTCATAACCGCCATTCATATTATGGGGACTAAGTCCAAAACAATTTCGGTCATAATGCCGTTATTATCATTATTTTGCGGAGGGGGTGGGTTTAATGCATGGAGTTTTTAATCCCTAAGCCCGGCCAAAGGCCGGCTACGCAGACAAACTTTTAAGACCAAAAAAAAGTTTCACATAATTATTGGGACATAATCCCTGTATAGTAGTATAGTAGACATAATCCCTGTAATGGGGATTATGTCCACTTTTTACGTGGTCATTGTCCCCATAAAACTGGAAATTATGTCCATTTTTTATTGGGATTATGTCCAAAATTTTTTTCGGTCATAGGCCGCACTACCGTTATGGGGATTATGACCGAATTCGTTTTGGTCATAATCCCCATAACGGAAATGGGGGTTATGTCCGTGGGGATTATGTGATGTCACCGTGGGGAAGTACAGGAAGAGGAGTCAGTGAAGCACTTGCTATGCGAATGTCCGGGCCTAATGATAAGCCGCCTTAAGCATTTGGGGCAAAGATTTTTCGATGACCTGGATTGCCTAAGCGGTGTCTCATTGTCGTCTCTAGCAGAATACCTCAGGGAAACGGGGTGGTTTAAAAAGTAGAACTTTGTTTCAGAGGAGGAGTTGGGAAATATGATTAGGAGAATCACAATGGGCCTTATGGCCTCCGAGTGAATTCGCCAAATGGCGAACGCCCTTCCAACCTAACGTAACCTATGGGTTGTGAAAGGTTGAAATGTTGGAAAAATGTTTACTAATTAACCCATTCCTGCCTAATGGGTATTTAAATACCCAAAAAAGTGTTGATACTTAAAAAAATTTAGCGCGGGCCAGATAGAAGATATCGGGCTTATTCTTTTTTCATAAAAAAGAGAAGAGATTGGGCTAAATGTGAACATTTAACAAGATTTTTTTTTGTTTTGTTTAACTTTTGTTTTTCACTGACAAAAATCGAAGATATTTGTTAATCGAAAATACTCAGGAAAAGTGCACCCAAAACGCGATGCAAGGAGGTAAGGGCAATTTTGGTTTTCACGAAAATTTATTGGAGTTATTTTGACATCCAATAGAAACTTTTTGGACCCCTTTTAGCTCAAACAAAAAATAAAAGTAAAAATTGCTCGGCCTAATACCCATGTCATATCTCAGGTCGGAGCTGAGGTAAATTTTTTTTAATTTTTTTTATCAACTTCTGTGGTCTTCCAGGCACACATATCAAAATTTCATCAAAATCGTACGAGCCGATCTATAGGCAGGCAGTAATGGGTTAAATTATTATGCTTTTTGCACTATAGTTATACAATTTTGTCTGCATTTAAAGGTTTTTTTTTTTATATCCACGCCCTAAAAAGGGGGCGTGCTAAAAGCAAACAACATTCTTTAGTCCCCCGGTCCTAATGCAGGACTCTGAACTTCTTTTTGCATAAAATTGTTTAATTTTTTAACAAAAATACAAGAAAACCAGGAAACAATTGTGTTTTTCAGAGGTTGGTTAAGTTCCTTTCACCTGGTCTGATTTTGCCCATTTACGAACTAAACCTGCTTAGGACGGAGAGACGGACATTCATGGATTGTCTTCGAATCGATCATGAATAAATATTTCGATGAGTTACAAACGAAATGACAAAGTGAGTATATCCCCATACTGTAGTTGGAGGGTATAAAAAACAAAAGTGCTGAAACATTTTTATGTTACGTTTAATTCAAAAGCAGGTGAATTATTATCCAAGTTACAAACATTTTTGGTTTTAAGAAAATTAAAACGGCAATTCTTATTCTTCTGTTTTTTTAGTCGTTAGCCAAATTAGTCAAACTTAGGTGGTGTCCTGCTTCAATTTTGTACAAATTTTAAGCGATGATCTCAAATGTTTGCTATTTTTGCTCAAGAAGAGTCTTCGATGCATAAAATCTTAATCTGATTAAGATTAAATAAGTCCACATTTTGTATGGTAGATCCTTATCGTGACTGAAAATCCAATTTGATTGATTAAACCTTACAATGCTTGCATTTTATAAATCCTAACAAAAGTTTTCAAAAAGTATTTCAAAGTATTTCAGTTACATTTTTTATCTTAACAATTACCCTGACTTTAATACGTAACATAATTGTTAATTCAATTAAATTCATTAACATCCATCACAACAACATAATCTCTTCATAACCTACTATCCATATAATAACTAACTTTTTTTTTTGTTAAACCATTTCAAACTAATCAATCATCCAAAAGATCAAAAGAACATTTATACTTTATAGTTGTTATTACTACAAATCAATAGCATTTCATCAATAATTTCGCATAGTCCGTCCATAGTAAATGCAATCATCATCCACATCACAGCAATAATAATAATAAACTCTCATAAACAATTGCTGCATAATAACATCATCAAACAATATTGCAAAAATTTACGCCCACATAACTTTTCATTGTGTCCTTTTATGTAATTTCCCAATTTGTATTTTTTTTTTTTTTTTTGTTTTTGCCTTTAAACATGCAACATCAAATCATTCTGAATAAAAAAATTATAATACAGATGTTGCAAGTAACAAAAATGAAAAAAAAAAAAATATATTTCATTCATTGTCACTAGATCCTGATGATGTTGATGACAATGAAAGCAAGAGAGAGAGAGAAACCTTTTGGAACAACAAAATATGAAATTTATGAAAGATTTATTTTGATAGAAATAAAACAAAATGTTTTGGGGAGTACAATAACAATAAAAATTATCACACTTGCAACATACGTAGTCGTAGAGCAAAAACAAAAAAAAATATGCTTTATTCCAGTTCTTGATACTATTTTGCAATTTCTATATGGATAATGTTGTAAAACATTTCCATGTTTTTTCTTTCTTTTTTTTGGTAACAAATAATTTTTACAAGCTGTTGTTACATATTATTATAACTCAATTTCTCATAATTTAATACGCTTTTTTTTCTTCACCGAAAAGAAATGTAAGGGTATTGTGTAGGAAATATTGTAAAGCAGCTTTCAAACGCAGTAACCCTTGGTAACCCATTTTACCTTAATGTTGTGATAGAAAAATTATAATGTGTTACTTACTTATTATATTGCACTTGTCCTTGGCATACAAATTATAATTTTACTTATATGCGCTATTATAGATTGGGCATATAAAGACAGTTATAGCGTTTGCTAAATCTAAAACCAATGCACAAAACCCTGTCTATACTTAAAGAAAACTGCTTCATCATGTTGACGAAACGGTTCCATTACATGCTGTCATCCATTTTGATGACAAATTTCATCATATTGATGAAGCTTTTCTTTAATATGATGAAACAAGTCATCAAAAATGAAGTAACAAGTGATGACACATTATATCATGTCATCAAAAATGTCCTTAATATGTTTTTTTTTTATATAATTAAAATAATGTGCTCGATTCGGGAGTACTCTTTCACTATTCACCTAATTTTTAAAAATTTGATATCCTTTCGAAATTTAAGATTTTTTTTCTTGTAATTATGGAAGATATTAACTAGATTTTTAATTGTAACAAGAAAATTCGAAAGAATATGAAATTTTTTAAAGATTAGATGAATGGTGAAGAGTACTCCCGAATCTAGCAGAATATCAAAATAATTAAAAAAATTTATCAAAAAATATAAAAAGTTTCGGAATACCGTAAATTTCTGAATATGGATGAGAAAATTGCGTTTTTGTTTTTTTAAATTTTTCTAAAACTGGGCTTAGGAGACGTGGTCAAATATAGGAAAAATGGTCAAATTTGTGTCGAGTTGCCTTGATTAAATATTTATCAAACTAAAACGGAATGAACCACAATCTCAAAAACTTACATTCTTGTATAGTTTTTATGTGCTATTTATTAATTATTTTTTTTTGGAAAATTTTCAAAACCCGTTCTTAAATTTTCCATTTTTAAAAAAAGTAAATTTATTAAAAATCCAGGCACTTTTTTAAGATTTTTTTTTATCCGCACAACAAAATTCAGACATGTGTTTTTCGTTTTTCTTTCGAGAAAATCGCACTTTTTTTAATTTTGAATTTCGAACAATTTAGTTATTTGCTTGTATTTTCTTGTTTCAACATAGCGTATGTGTAATATTTATGCAAATATTAAATACTCATTCGCTACGCTGAAACAAGAAATACAAGCAAATTACAAAATTGTTATGAAATTAAATTTATAAGCGATATTCGCTTTCATTTTTTTTTAAGTAAAAAAACTAATTTTTTTTATAAAATTTAGACAATTGCTGAATTCCTATCATCTAAACCAGCGGTTACCAACCTATGGTTCGCGTACCACTTGCGGGTACGCGAAACTGTCCGCAAGGTTACGCAAAATTTTAGTAATTTTGACATTCGTTTTAGATTAACCTTTCAATGCTGGTTCCGCATCTGGCTTTCAAAGTTTTCCATAACGTAAGGTTTTTAAGAAAGTTGAGGTCAAAGTTCACAAAAAAGAGTATTTTTGTGAAATTTAGAGAGCATTTTGTGCGAGATTTTTTCAATGATATTTTGAGATCTGACCACTTGTTTTTGACTAACCTTTCGATGCTGATTGATATGGTTCCAAAATTTTTCTATGACCCCGAGTAAAAATTTTTGTATGAAGCAATATATGTTCTTATATTATTCCAGATCTGTTGATAGATCCGAGATTTGAAAGATCAGCACTGATCCGAAAAATGGATCGCTAAGATTAGATCAGTTTTAACCGGACGGATACAATTTGATCCGAAAAGTGGGTTTATCTAATTAGATCAGTTTTAATCGGTGGGATACAATTTCATCCGAAAAATGGTTGGATCTTATTGGACCAAGACAAAAAAAAAAAGATTTTTTTAGCTGGATAAAAAAAGATAAAATTTCATACGAAAGAAAAAAAAAAATACCCGAGTAAAAACGAACTGATATAATCATATATGCTATTATATAATTATTTATATTTATATATGGTTATGCATGAACTTTGATATGGGCATATAAGTTTATATATAGCATTGTATTTTTCCTTATTTTTTAATATGATAACATACATGTTCCTATCTATTTATATACCGATCTATATGAAATTAGATATGACATATAAGGTCGGAAATTTTTAGATATGACAGATAAAAAGATATATGATTTTATTTATAATTATATCCCGAAAAAATTTTTCAAAATTTTCTAAGTCCCGGACAATTAAAAAAATTTCAAGTCCTAAAAAATTTTATGAAAATTTTCCAAAGTTCCGGACACAAAATTTTTTTGGCAATTTTTTTTTGGAGTAAAAAAATCATTGAAAATGTTTTTAGGAAAAATTTCCCGAGTAAAAATTTTTATATGATGCAATACATAATGATATATAACACAATATATATTTATACGCAATTTAATCCGAATAATGGTGGATGTTTTTGCATTAAAAAAGATCAACTTGTATAAAATATGATTTGATTTCATCCGAGTTTTGACCAGACATTGACATATATTAGTGGATCTAATTAGATCTAATTGAATAAAAACATGTAAAATCCTGGTGTTTTTTGGTTTGGGTTGAGACACACCACAGGTCAACGATACATTCACCAAACATATAATTTTCTTAAACAAAAAAATGTTCGGGTACGCTTCGAACCAGATAGGTGATATACATAACCCTAACAAGGAAATGTTTAGAAACATATTGTGTTATATATCATTATGTATTGCATCATATAAAAATTTTTACTCGGGATACTTTGCCTTAAAAACTTAGAAAATTGTTGGTTAAATAGAAACATATAGTGTTATATATGGAACAGAATAGGATATATATAATTTTATATTAAATTATACAGAAAAACAAATTTTGTATTGACCCTCATATAATTTTATATAATTATATCAACCGTACACCTTTTAATCCGAATCATGATTCAATTATATATAACTACATATGACTGCATTTAAAAAATTTTGAAAATATCTCACGCGATGTATAATCATATATGATTTATTATGTTTGCATCTGGTTATATATTGTTATATATGTTTATTTTTACTCGGGTTTGTTTTTTTTTGAGAAATTTTTAAGTTCCGAAAAAATGTTTTTAAATTTTCTAAGCCACAAACATTTTTTAGAATTTTAAATCACTTATAACTGATTTAAAAAAAAAAAAATAAAAATTTTTAATAATTTGCTAAGTCCCGAAAAAATTCAGAAGAATGCAATAAAAACTCTTCTAATTGATACTGTATCCAATCTGATAAAATAATTTCTAATTTCACGTTTAAAATTCCAAAAAATTTGACCAGATTTCATCTAATTATATAAAAATTTATCTAATTTTAACAGATAAGATATGATTTAATACAATTAGATAGACCCATTTTTGGGATCAAACTTAATCAAATTTGATATTATTTTATCAGAAATAATAGAATTTGATATAATCGTATAATATTCGATCCGCCAATTTTCGGATCAAAATTAATATGGATTTACATAAAAGCATATCTGTTCACATAAAATTAAATATTGCGTCATATAACTTTTTTTTACTCGGGTATTACAAAAAACTTTAGATAAAATTTTATCCGAAAAAAAAATCTATTTTTAGAACTATGTATAATTTAATCCGAACAATAAAATCTATTTTTAGAACTGATAAAGTTTTATCCAAACAATTTTTTTCAATATTAAGATATAAATATATATAATTAAAATTTATTTAAAAAAAAAACAAGTAGAAAAATTAAATTCGACTTGGCCGAATCTATGAATACCCTCCACAATGCCCTTTTTAAGTTATAGTAAATTTTCTAGAGTGAAAAAATAACATTTTTGATTAGAAATATTTTATTTTGTGTAAAAAAACTTTTTATTTTAACTAATTTTTAAAAAAAAAAATAATTTACTAAATTTTTTTTTGAGTGTAAAATTTTTTTGAGTGTAAAATTTTTTTCGAGTGTATTTTTTTTTTCTTTTAGTGTAAAAAAATTTTTGAGTGACAAAAATGCGATGTAAAATATTTTTGTGACTTACCAATGTTTTTAAAACATGTTTAACGGGTTTTCAACACCTGAATTTAAGGTGAGGCGAATGTGAAATTTACGGTTTTGCTAATAACTTTTGAACCACTGTACCGATTTGGCTGAAATTTAAAACAAGCCAGACCTGAAGAACGACAAATATATATGCCGAGCGTCAGCACCCTCAAAATTGCCTTTCGAAAGTTACCGTGTGTTTTATCTCGTAAATTCCAAAAAAACCCTTGCCGAAAATCACTCATTTGCTTATAACTTTTGAACCACTGGATCGATTTCGCTGGATTGCAATACCAACCTGACCAGGTAAATGCCCAACATATCTGCCAAACTTCAGGAGCCTCCATAAAGTCTTTCAAAAGTTAGCGTGTTTTCAACAGACAGACAGACAGACGGACAGACGGACGGACGGACGGACGGACGGACGGACGGACGGACGGACGGACGGACATCGCTAGATCGTCTTAAAATCGATCGAGGAACATGAATATATATACTTTATTGGGTCCTAGACCAATATTTCGAGGTGTTACAAACGGAATGACAAACTTATATATACCCTCTATCACTAGAGTGGAGGGTATAAAAAAAAACTTCGAGCGGCGGGGGAATCGAACAGCTACCAACTGTTTTGTAATCGCAATCTCTACCCTCTGACCCAGCGGACGTTGTTAATAAATGACAACTTTAAAAGACTATGTTTTAAAAAAACTTAGAAAATTTTTGAAAATAGTTTATCATATATAACACTGTAAGACAAATTTCAACTTTTTTTTTAACACCAGAACGAGACCTTATACACTTGAAAGTAGAGCCCCTCTGGAGTAAAACTGCATTTACAGTTTTTCATTCGGTGATCATTTGTCCTTTTTAGAGGACTTTAAAGTTTTCAAGGACATTTAAAGTAAAAAAAAAAAAAAATATATTTCTACTTATCCTACGATACTGAGATAAAAAGAAAATGAAAGAGGAAAGCTTCCTCAATTTTTTAAACATGTTCGTTTTGTCATATCAGGTTAAAAGGATATCAATAAGGTCCTTTCAAAACTTTGTCCTTTAATATCCTTGAGAATTTCCAGCCATTTCTTCCGGAAAAAATATATGTTAAGGACATTGATATGCACTAACACATTGTTAAATTTCATCCTTCTCACTTTGTTAGTTTAGTGTAAACAAAAAATAAGTTTTTAAATATAACTGAAAATATATTTTTTTGTTTACACATAGCCTTCCAAATATTAACCAATTTTCTTGGAAAAAAATCTAACACATGAATAAATGGATATACATGTGAAACTGGACCCTCCATGGAGTAAAAGTACGTTCATAGTTTTTTATTCGGTGATCCGGTCTCCTTTAAATACCATGTACAATGTTAACCAAAGTGAGAGATTTAAAAAAACAAATGAATTTGTTTCTTTGGGTTAATAATTTATGTTTTTTTTTGTTTGGTTTAGTTTTTAGATTTTAATTTTTTTTTAATAGTTTTATTAACAATCTAATGGATTGTCTTTATAATTTTGTTAACTAATATTAAAATGCATCATTTGAAGTCTATATTAAATAAATCGTATAAAAAACACGTGTTTACTTATTTATACTTTTACTTATGCAAGTATATGCTATATGTATGACAATTGCTGTGTTTTTCAATAAGTGGATTTATTTTCGGATTAATCTTATTTAGTTCAAAATAAATAAATTAAAATGCCAAAACAAATTTGGAATATTTTTTTGCATAATCTACGATAAATAAGCAATTATTATCATAAAAAATAATAAAAAAATCTTGAAACTTAAAAAAGTTATAAATAAATCAAAATAAATCCAAATAAATTTTAGGATTTAATAAATCCGTTTTGGATTAATTTTGTTTTATTTATAACTTTTCTCATTTTCCAAATTTGTTCATTATTTTTTTCGGATTATAATTGCAAATTTATTGTAGGTTACGGAAAAAAATATTCCAAATTAGTTTTAGTATGTTAAAATATTTTTTTTAAGCAAAACAAGATTAATCAGAAAATAAATCCACTTAATGAAAAACACAGCAAATATATTTTTTTTAATCTTGCTTTAAACAACAACCTAAAATTAAGGCAAAGCCGAAAAACTTCCTCTGAAATTCTTGAGTTTGACTTTATATCACCATTTCCGCAACAAACTAATAGAAGTAATTTTAAAAAGTTTTTGAATTTTATATGTCATTTGTAACTTAAAAGTTTATTTAAAAGGAGACCGGATCACCGAATAAAAAACTGTGAACTTAATTTTACTCCATGCAGGGTCCAGTTTCACATGTATATCCATTTATTCATGTGTTACATTTTTTTCCAAGAAAATGGGTTAATATTTGGGAGGCTATGTGTAAATAAAAAATATATTTTCAGTTATATATAAAAACTTATTTTTTTTTTTACACTAAACTAACAAAGTGAGAAGGATGAAATTTAACAGTGTGTTAGTGCATATCAATGTCCTTAACATACATTTTTTCCGGAAGAAATGGCTGGAAATTCTAAAGGATATTAAAGGACAAAATTTTGAAAGGACCTTATTGACATCCTTTTAACCTGATATGACAAAACGGACATGTTTAAAAATTTGAGAAGACGTTCTTCTTTCATTTGCTTTTTATCTCAGCATCGTAGGATAAGTAGAAATATTTTTTTTTTTTTTTACTTTAAATGTCCTTGAAAACTTTAAAGTCCTCTAAAAAGGACAAATGATCACCGAATGAAAAACTGTAAATGCAGTTTTACTCCAGAGGAGCTCTACTTTCAAGTGTATATGGTCTCGTTCTGGTGTTAAAAGTAGTGTTGTACGGTGTAATTATATCAAGTTTAACTTATATATAATTAAATCCAGTTTATCTTATTGTGCCCGAGTAAAAAAAGTTATATGACGCAATATTTAATTATATATGAACAGATATGCTTTTATGTAAATCCATATTAATTTTGATCCGAAAATTGGCGGATCGAATATTATACGATTATATCAAATTCTATTATTTTTGATAAAATAATATCAATTTTGATTAAGTTTGATCCCAAAAATGGGTCTATCTAATTGTATTAAATCATATCTTATCTGTTAAAATTAGATAAATTTTTATATAATTGAATGAAATCTGGTACAATTTTTTGGAATTTTAAACGTGAAATTAGAAATTATTTTATCAGATTAGATACATTATCAATTAGAAGAGTTTTTATTGCATTCTTCGGAATTTTTTCGTGACTTAGCAAATTATAAAAAATTTTTAATTTTTTTCTAAAATCATTTATAAGGGGTTTAAATTTTCCAAAAAATGTTTGTGTCTTAGAAAATTTAAAAACATTTTATCGGAACTCAAAAATTTTTCAAAAAAATTAAATTTCTCATAAAAACATTTTCAATGATTTTTTTACTCCAAAAAAATTGCCAAAAAAATTTTGTGTCCGGGACTTTGGACACAAAGTCCCGGACTTGAATTTTTTTATTCTCCGGGACTTAGAAAATTTTGAAAAATTTTTTCGGGATATAATTATAAATAAAATCATATATCTTTTTATCTGCCATATCTAAAAATTCCCGACCTTATATGTCATATCAAATTTCATATAGATCAGTATATAAATAGATATGAATATGTATGCTATCATATTAAAAAATAAGGAAAAATACAATGCTATATATAAACTTATATGTCCATATCAAAGTTCATGCATAACCATTAGCGCGTCCCGAATTCGGCTCTTTTTCGAATTTTAAAATGCTTGGCCCCTCAAAAGATGGGGATTTAGGACCATTTTACGGGAAAAATGACAAAAAAAGTTTTGGACAAAAAACCAGTTGGCTACCAGCGGCTAAAGATTGCAATCTTAGTGCATTTTGAAAAAAATTTTTTTTTTTGATTTTTAAAAAATGTATGCCAAAAGTTGCGCAATATAGAGTACATTCCTGGAAAAATATTAATAAAATTTCCATGGAGTAATTTTGGTGCAGCGTTGCATCTTAAAGATGAAAAGTGTGACTTAAAATTTTTTTATTTTTTCTTTTAAGCTAAATTGGTCTCAAAACCTGCGCAAAAAAGATCACATTCGTTAAAACTGTGTCAAAGCAGATTTTGAGACTAATTTAGCTTAAAAGAAAGAAAATGTAAAAATTAAGTACACCTTTTGATCTTTGAGATGCAACGCTGTACCAAAATTACTCCATGGAAATTTTATTAATATTTTTCCTCAAATGTACTCTGTATTGCGCAACTTTTGGCGTCAAAATTTTGGACAACAAAAAAAAAAAGTTTTTTCAAAATGCACTAAGATTGCAATCTTTAACTGCTGGTAGCCAACTGGTTTTTTGTCCAAAATTTTTTTTGTTATTTTTCCCGTAAAAGGGTCCTAAATCCCCATCGTTTAAGGGGGCAAGCCAAAAAAATTTGAATTCGGGACGCGCTAATAACCATATATAAGTATAAATAATTATATAATAGCATATATGATTATATCAAATCTTTTTTACTCGGGTGTATATGATTGCATCAAATTATATTCGATTTGAATTTGAACAAAATTTTAAAAAAGACTTAGAAAATTTTTGCTAAAATTTGTGATTTTTTTTTTTTTTTTTAGTTTATTTGCTGAGCTAATAGGGGGTTTAATACTGAGTTCAACAACATGATTTTCATCTTCCAATGCTCTTAACTTTCCAAGTTATAAAGCTTTAAAGAAAAACGGTTTTTGGCTTATGAGCTTCACATTTTTCATCGGATCCAAATTTTCTTTCTGCCGTTGTATATTTAATAAAAATACCTTTAAAATGGTATAAAACATGTATAAACTTTTTTACTCACAAACGGCCAAATAATGAGTTTTAAGTTTTTTTCGGAAGTTTTTTCAGACAAAAATAATTTTATCTGAAAATATTGCTAACATAAGTTCGAACCAAATACACTTTTAATTATTGGCAACAAATAAAGCTTTGATTTGAGTTTGATCTGAGGACTTTAGCTCTCTTAAAACCAGAGATATTGATGGTTAAACATTAAAGTTTTAAAATATTTTTTTCTTCGGATTAAATAATATATAATTATATCAAAATATAATTATGTATTTTTAAGTGTTTTTATCGGCGCATGCCATATTCTGTTTTTGTTATTAAGGGTTTGTGATTGAAGAAGAAAACATTGTATTTCTAAAGATTATTTTTAATGTGGATTTATTCCAGACCATGGTTTCTGTAGCCACCTCTACGTCATCAGTGGAGAAAATTACATTAGATAAATTGTTTGATTATTTGTAAGACTGTTTTTTCTATATGTTTTTTCATCAACAGACTTAACTCTGAGTGGAATAGAACCTACGTTCTTCAAATTTTCCATCAGTTTGCAAAGCAAGTACTCTACCATCTGAGCTATCGCCCTGCTTGACAAACTAACAGCAGAAGTTGGTTTGTTCGTATTTCATTACAGATGTTAAGTGTGTGACGTCAACAGAAGATTTTTATTTTACACCAACAATTACGATCCTTAGAAACAACAACATTCCTTAATCTCTCTTTGTCTCGTTTTTGCACATAACAATTTTAGCGCTGAATTATTTGTTCATACACGTTAAAGATGAGTGCATATATTTGAGACTACTTGCCCGTAGGGCGACATAATTATTTTTGAAATATTTTTGTTAAAATTCAGAGATTTTATTTTTTTTTAAATTTGAAAAACGAAAACGCATTAAAAAATCATTTAGATTAAAAAAAATTAAAAAAAAAAATAATTTTTTTCTTGACTTAGTCGGGAATCGAACTCAGGGTCCTCAAGAATTATATATTATCATATATGATGCAATATAGAAAGTTATATTACTATATATAAATAATATTTATTTCTAAATATTATCATAAAAAATAAATTAATCAATATTTTTAAGTTTAGTAAAAAATTAAAGCTTCTAAAACATATTTTCTTTAAAAAAAAAATTAAAAAAAACAAATTTTTTTCTTAGCTCAGCCGGGGATCGAACCCAGGGTCCCTAGGAACCATATATTAACTTATATGATGTAATATATAAAATTATATAATTATAAATAAATAATATTTATTTTTAGATTTTACCATAAAAATTTAATTATTCAATATTTTTAGGTTTAGAAAAAACAAGAAGCTTTAAAAACATATTTTCTTTTTTAAAAAATTAAAAAAAAAATAGTTTTTTTCTGGGTTGAGCCGGGAATCGAACTCGGGGTCCCCAAGCATCATATATTATCTTATATGATCTTATATAAAGTTACACACAACTATTTAAGTAACATGCATTTTTTAAAAATTTAACTTTTAAAATCCAATATGAATTTTTTTATTTAATATAATTTTTTAAGTTTTAAAATAAGTTTTAAAATACAATGGATTAAACAGATTTTTTTTCTATTTAAAAATTTATAGAATTTATATATATTTTTTTTGACTGATTTTAGGTGCTTTGAGAATCATATATAATTATACAAGCTCTCTTGTATACTTAAATAAAAATATATATGATGCAACATTAAAAAAAAAATATTGAAATACTGTCATATAAAAGTATGCATAATTATATATAAAATATTGTGAAAGAAAAAAATATTTTTTACCTTATACAATTGTATAACAATTTATATGGCGTTACATGTGCCACCATTTAAAATTATATATAGAGTTAAAAAAAAAATTGTATTTATATGGTACCTTACAAAACTATATACGGTATCTCATAAGCCATTTATAATTATATCTTTGATAATATTAAAAAAATAAATGTATGATGCCATGTATAGTTTTATATAACTGTATATAGAGTTATATGTGCGACCATATATAATTATATTTGAAAAAAATATTTTTCGTTTTTTAAGATGGAACCATATATAGTTTTAAATGGTTTCTTGTAAGTCATATATAATTTTAAATGCCCGAGTAAAAAAAAGTTATATGACGCAATATTTAATTTTATATGAACAGATATGCTTTTATGTAAATCCATATTAATTTTGATTCGAAAATTGGCGGATCGAATATTATACGATTATATCAAATTCTATTATTTCTGATAAAATAATATCAAATTTGATTAAGTTTGATCCCAAAAATGGGTCTATCCAATTGTATTAAATCATATCTTATCTGTTAAAATTAGATAAATTTTTATATAATTAGATGAAATCTGGTCAAATTTTTTAGAATTTTAAACGTGAAATTAGAAATTATTTTATCAGATTGGATACAGTATCAATTAGAAGAGTTTTTATTGCATTCTTCTGAATTTTTTTGGGACTTAGCAAATTATTAAAATTTTTTTTTTTTTTTTAAATCAGTTATAAGTGATTTAAAATTCTAAAAAATGTTTGTGGCTTAGAAAATTTAAAAACATTTTTTCGGAACTTAAAAATTTAAAAAAAAAAAAAAAAAAATTCCTAAAAACATTTTCAATGACTTTTTTACTCCAAAAAAAAATTGCCAAAAAAATTTTGTGTCCGGAACTTTGGAAAATTTTCATAAAATTTTTTAGGACTTGAAATTTTTTTAATTGTCCGGGACTTAGAAAATTTTGAAAAAATTTTTCGGGATATAATTATAAATAAAATCATATATCTTTTTCCCTGTCATATCTAAAAATTTCCGACCTTATATGTCATATCTAATTTCATATACATCGGTATATAAATAGATAGGAATATGTATGTTATCATATTAAAAAATGAGTAAAAATACAATGCTATATATAAACTTATATGCCCATATCAAAGTTCATGCATAACCACATATAAATATAAATAATTATATAATAGCATATATGATTATATCAGTTCTTTTTTACTCGGGTGGTTTCTTGTAAGTCATATATAATTATATATATTTAATGATATTGGATTTTTTTTAAATATGCTCGTATACGTTATTTGATATTAAGTCACATATAAATATGTATGCAATCAGATTAAGCTATATGTGTCACATATGATTATGTCTCCCACATGTATTTATATATTAATATGGTTATCATTAGATGTAATTATATATAACTCCATTTAAAAAATTTGGAAAAACTCAACGCGAGATATAATTATATACTTTGTTTGATATGAAAACACATTATTTCATATGGCTATATATACATACATCAAATAGTGTAAAATTATATGTATTCATTTTTACTCGGGACGTGAGGTTTTTGAGAAAATTTATTTAATTTTAAAAACTTGTTTTTGGGCATTTTTGAGACAGGTTGTGATAGAGTGGAAATTTTGGTATCATTTTGTTAAGCTCAAAATGCCCTTTCATTGTATATACGAGGGTGTTTCATTCGAAAAGTCAGGGAATTATTGATCTGCCCTCGTATTAAAAAAAAAAAAAAAATTTAAATTAAAAACATTATGATGGGGTTTTGGAACTTTTTTTCAAGAGTTAAAAAAAATCCGTTGTTTTAATTTTTGTGTAGAATCGACTGGTGAAATCAGATTTGCATTTTCAGCCATTTTTGCTCTGCAGAAAAATCAGCTCAAAATCCGCATTTTCAGATGCATTGAACCACCCCAAGGAGCGAAAATTTTTCCAAAAAAATACCACCATTGTTTTGATCTCCCCTAAACCCTTCAAAAAAATTATAATACCCTGCAGATCAAAAAAAACTCGTTGGGGGTACGCGTCTGATAAATTTTAAAATTGGGGGTACGCGAGCCAAAAAGGTTGGTAACCGCTGATCTAAACCGTATTGAATAAATAAAAAAAAAAAATTAGCACTGTAAATTTTATTCGCGGAATTTTTTTCGCGAATTTTTTTTCTTTTTATATTGACATTAATTTATAAATACAGACACAAAATTTTTCAAAAAAAAAAAATTTTTCTTGGATTTTTTTTTTTAGAAAATCCTTTTCGGGAAAAAATAATGTGTTTTCTAAATTTATATTTAAAAACTATCCCAAAAGCATACAAATTTAATTTTTGTTGTACTTTAGCTTTACAATTCTAAATCCCCAATATCGCGAATACGAACTCTAACTTCGAAAAACGACTAGCACCATTGAATTCAACGCACCCGAATTAGCTTTACCAGCAAGGTGCCCACCTTGTTAATTTTTGCAACTAGCAAAGTGGAATTATTACAAAATATCTTTCTAAAACAAAAGACTCCTATTGTAAGACATTTTTACTAATTTCTTCTATTCTTCCATAGGAAGATCTAGGATCATTTCTCAGATTCTGAAACATTTTTCCTAAACAAAAAAATCTTAGATTCTGTGAAAATCGTCACTTTTCCTATAGGAAAAATAATTCAGATTTTGGGACTGTCTCTATAGAAAAAGTATCTGATTCTAAGACATTTGTACTAAAGGCTCAGATTCTACGAACATTTTCCTTTAGAAAAAGTCTCAGATTCTTAGATATTTTTTCTATAGAAAAATCTAAGATCAAAAAAAGTCTCAGATTCTGAGCAATTTTTCCTATAGAAAAATCCTAAAGAAAAAGTCTAAGATTCTAAACCATTTTTTCTAAAAAAACTCTCAGATTCTAAGTCATTTTTCCTTCGAAAAATTCTTAGGAATTTTTTCAGATTCTTAGGAATTTTTCGACAGAAAAAGTCTAATGGCGTTTTTTTCTTTTCTGGAAAAAAACTGTCGCACTTTCTGCACTTCGTTTATTTTAATGACTCTTTGTGCACGGTAATGAACAGTAAGTATAGTCATGTTTGGTGTTTTAAAGTGCTATCTAACTGTTCATACTTAAAAATAACTTTTTTTTAAAAATAACATACCTTAAAAATAACTTTCTTTTTGTACCAAACATGCCTTTATTTACTGTACATAACTGTACAGAAAGACTCATTAAAGAAAAAAAGTGCAGAAAGTGCAACAATTTTTTCCAGAAAAGAAAACGCTATAAGATTCTGAGAAAATTTGTCTAAAGAAAAAGTTTCTGAGACATTTTCCGTAAAAAGAAAGTATCAGACACGAAGAAATTTTTGCTATAGAAAAAGTCTTATTTATACTCTGCGCCATTTTTCCTATAAAAAAGTCTCTGACTCTAACAATAAGACATTTTTTCAATAGAAAAAGTTTTAGATTCCAAGTCATTTTTCATAAAGAAAAAGTATCAAATTCTGATTGTGAGACATTTTTCCTTAAGAAAAAGTTTCAGATTCTGAGACATTTGTCCTTTAGAAAGTCTTAGATTCTAAGAAATTTCTCATATTCTTAGACATTTTTCCTATAGAAAAGGTCCCAGATTTTGAAAAATTTTTCGTATAGAAAAGTTTCAGATTCTGAAACATTTTTCCCATAGAAAGTCTAAGTTCCTAAAACATTTTTCCTATACAAAAAGTTTCAGACTCTGAGACATTTTTCCTATGGAAAAAGGAGTATTTATGTGAAGACATAGACCAACGATATCTATATGAAAGGAAATAATCTTTATTAAATTTAAGTCGACACGTTTTTTTGCTCTAGTCTATTTCCCTTCACACAAAAAAAAAATTTTTCCAATGAACGATTTTATTTATGAACAAATTCATACAATTTATTAACTTTTTCATAATACTTATAAACTTTTTCATAATATTTATGAAAAATGTTAAATAGTTCTTAAATTTCACATATTATGATTTTTTTTTACAAATACTATGAAAAAGTTTATAAGTATTATGAAAAAGGTAATAAATTGTATGAATTTGTTCATAAATACTATGAAAGTCGTTCATTGGAATTTATTTTTTGTGTGTTGTTAGTAAAACAAAACTTGTTACAAAAATCAATCTATAAATCTATAAATCCAAAATTAGCACTAAATAGCCATAATGGCTTACTAAAACAAAAATTAGCGCTAAATAGCAATCGTGGCTTTAAAAAACAAAAATTAGCAATAAATAGCAATCGTGGCTTAGTAAATCAAAACGTAGCACTGAATAGTAATCGTGGCTTAGTATAACAAAAATTTTCTCCAAATAGCAATCGTGGTTTAGTAAAACAAAAATTAGCACTAATTCAATGCAATTTGCTTTATAGTGTTTTACTATAAAGCCTTCTTAATTCGTTCTATACCCAATAATCTATATTTTAATTTGATCCTTTTTCAATATTATTTCCACATAGTTTTGCACTTTTCTTTTTATTTTGCTTAAATTTGACAACACCAGTGTTCTATTGCTTATGAGGGCAATTGTTTTGACCCTATGTGCTGTGTTTGGGTAAAACAAAAATTATTCTTATTGCTAAAACACAATTGCTGCCACCCTTTTCTTTATACACTACGCATTTTGTTGGGTGCCAAATGTTCTTTTCCCTAGATTTTATTATTTTTTCATTATATTTTTTTTTTTGTTGTCATGTGTTATGAGGGTTTAATATTTTTTTCTTCTTTGGTTTATTTGAAATCTTTATGGAATTCATAATGTTGTACGCACCATTTAAGTGAGTTATTAGCTAAGGATGAAAGTTTTACTCTCCCTGTTTTTTTTTGCTATATAAAATATTTTTTCTATAAAGTACAATGGCGTCATCTGGTGCTTAGAAAATTATGAAAATTGTCGAATATTAAGTTAACAATTTTTGATTGTTATTTATATTATAAAAATATATCGTTGGCTTAGTCGGCAAATCTGTCAAGTCCTTTTTTATAAACATTGAGATTTCAATGTAGTATGTATTGTGTATCTCAAAATATATCATTTGAAAAAAAAACAAGTGAGAGTGTTAAATTCGGCTGTGCCGAATCTTGTATACCCTCCATCGTTTAAAAATAATAAAAAAAAAATTGCTGCGGCGTTTTTTTTTTTGGGGGGGGGGGCTTGTCGGGGGTCCTTGGGGACACCTTCTCTCTGGTAAAAATGCTTTTTCAAGCAAAAAAATATTTCATTTGTTTAACAAAAATACAAAAAAACCTATAAAAAGTTACCTTTTTCTATTAGTTGGTTTGCTTCGTCAAGGGGGAACTTTTTCCCCCCTGGTCCGATTTTGCCCATCTCCGAACTTAACCAGCCTATGAACATAAGACATATTTGTGCCAAATTTCAGGAGTCTAGCACTTTTATTTTGGACTGTATCGTGTATTCCACAGACGGACGGACGGACGGACGGACGGACGGACGGACGGACAGACGGACATAGCTAGAATGTCTTAGAATCGATCACTGATCAATAATATATATACTTTATGGGGTCCTAGACCGATATTTCGATGCGTTACACACGGAATGACAAAGTGAGTATACCCTCATACTGTAGTTGGAGGGTATAAAAAATAATGTGCTCGATTCGGGAGTACTCTTTTACTATTCACCAAATTTTTAAAAATTTGATATTCTTTGAAATTTAAGATTTTTTTTTGTTAAACTATAATTTGTAGTTAATATCCTAAATAATTACAAGGAAAAATTTAAAAATCTTAAAATTCGAAAGGATATCAAATTTTAAAAAGTAGGTGAATGGTGAAGGAGTACTCCCGAATCGAGCACAATAAATATAATCTTATAAAAGTCAACCTAAAAAAAAAAACGAGAACTTGCAGATGCTGTGTCTACACAACCAGGTTAATTTATTATGGGTATCAGGACACAACGGAATACAGGGAAATGAAAAGGCAGATGAACTCGCAAAACTTGGAGCTGATGGTTTAGGTACCATGGTGCCAGTTTTACCACCACTTCAACACTATAAACTTAAACGGAATTCCATCAATGTTGCAAAGGCAAACAGGAGGTGGAGAGAACTGACAACATGCAAAATCAGCAGAACTTTGTGGCCAACTTATGATCAAGGGAAAACTCAATATCTACTATCACTTACGAGAAGGGAATGCCGAGCTCTGACTGGGGTAATAACTGGTCATTGTCTTATCGGCAGACGCTAGTTGTAAAAGATGCGCTACACCAGGAGTAGATGAAACGATGGAACACATACTTTGTCACTGCCCAGCTGTGGCAAGGAGTCGCCGATCCATTACCGGTCAGATAAGTTTCGGTACTTTGGAGGATATAACGCAAATGGATCTTAGGATATTGAAAAGATTCGCAATGACTTTGAACGTGTTTAACTTGCACCGCTGTGAATTTCCAAAAAAAAAAAAAATAGTTTTAAAGCTTAGAATATTCGTTTAACGCTATTAAAGTTTTAGAGAGGTGTTTTTTCGTATACATCCGAATTAATTTGGGAAAAATGTTTTTTAGAATCTTAGACCTTTTTTTTGGAAATGGGTCTCAGAATCTAAGACTTTTTATAAAAGAATCTTAGTTTTATCTATGAGGCATTCTACACGAAATGTCTCGCTACAGAAAAACATGTAGCCCGTTAATTTCTGAATAGGCTGTATGGATAGCCGCCCTGCAAAAAAAGTCATTACCACTTCTCAGTGGAGTGCTTTAAAACTAAAACAAATGTAATGAAATACAACAAAAATAACAAAAAACACAAGACAAAAACACACAAACAGTTTTTTCTACTCCAGAATACATAGATATTCAGCACTTAACTCATTACCTATCGCGACACCTCCATACAAATGTAAGTAGATATTCAGTAGATAAGAACTACTCCGTGGAAGTAGTTGGAAGTTGTTTGAAAGCTCGGAGTACTTCTTATCTACTGAATATCTACTTACTTTTGTATGGGAGTGTCGCGGAAGGTAATGAATTAAGTGCTGAATAACAACTTTTTATGGAGTAGAAAAAACTGTTTGTGTGTTTTTTTCTTGTGTTTTTTGTTATTTTTGTTGTATTTCATTACATTTGTTATAGTTTTAAAGCACTCCAAATAGAAGTACTCCGCACTTTTTTTGCTGGGCGTATATGGAACTAAGAAAATTGCGTTTTTTGTTCTTCAATTTTTCAAAAACTGGGCTAAGGAGGTGTGGTCAAATTGGAAAAAGGTAAAATTTGTGTCGAGTTGCCTTGATTAAATCTTTATCAAATTAAAACGGAATGCATCACAATCTCAAAAATTTACATTTTTGTATAATTTTGTATGGGCTATTGATTAAAATTTTTTTTTAAAACTTTCAGAACCCCTTCTGAAATTTTTCATTTTTTAAAAAAGTCAATTTAGTTTAGATGTTTGTCGTCTATAGACATATGGTTTTCTTTTTTTTTGAGAAAATCGCATTTGAATTTAAAATTTCATATTAATTTTGTAACTTGCTTTATTTTCTTGTTTCAACGTAGCGAATGAGTATTAAATATTTGCATAAATGTTACTCATACGCTATGTTGAAACAAGAAAATGCAAGCAAATTACTAAATTATTATGAAATTCAAAATTCAAATGCAATTTGCTTGAAAAAAAAAGGAAAAATATGTCTGTTTTTTGTGTGGATTGACAGACATCTAAACTTTCAAAAAGTTAAAAAAAAGGTGGCCGTATTTTCGATAAATTGACTTTTTTAAAAATGGAAAATTTCATAACAAGTTTTAAAAAATTTTTGAGATTGTGGTGCATTCCGTTTTAATTTGATAAATATTTAAACAAGGCAACTCGACAAAAATTTGACTTTTTTTTCAATATTTCAACACGCCTCCTAATTTTTGAAAAATTAAAAAAACCAAAAACCCAATTTCTTAGTTTCATATAGGGCTATCTATAGAACATATTCAGAAATGTACGGTACACATGTTTTTTTTCGCTGGGCATTTGTTGTGGAATGCCTCCTACATTAAAAAAAAACTGTTATGTAAGCAAAAAAGGTTGTAAATCTACAAGAAAATTTGCTGATTTTTAACTTACAATTTTTTTGGTAAAGTTAGCAAACATTTTTTGCCAAAAATTAGTTAACTGAAATTTTTTTTAATTCAACTTAGTTCATACACATTTGAGGACCCAATTGGTTTCGGACCCGATAGGTGAAGACCCCGCTGGGCCTTGACCTAGTTGGTTTCCTTAAAAATTGCCATAGTTTTTGATCCTAAATTTGTGTCCGTTTCGCTCTTTCTTGCTTAGTTTTTGAGATACTTGATTTTAGGGGACTACTGGGGTTTTGAGAATTAAAAAACTTTTAAAACTTACAATTTTTTTGGTAAAGTTAGCAAACATTTTTTGCCAAAAATTAGTTAACTGAAATTTTTTTTAATTCAACTTAGTTCATACACATTTGAGGACCCAATTGGTTTCGGACCCGATAGGTCCAGACCCCGCTGGGCCTTGACCTAGTTGGTTTCCTTAAAAATTGCCATAGTTTTTGATCCTAAATTTGTGTCCGTTTCGCTCTTTCTTGCTTAGTTTTTGAGATACTTGATTTTAGGGGACTACTGGGGTTTTGAGAATTAAAAAACTTCTAAAATATTACTCGGAGAGCTTTTGCGGCTTGTTCTACGTGTTAAAAGCTACCAAAATGTTTTTGGACTTTTTGTTGTGTCGGCAATATTTACCGAGATATGCTAACTTTTTTGAATCCAAAGTTAGGACTCATTAGGTCTACACATGTGAAGAGGACTGGCGATACTATGGCGAGCCCGAGAATTAAAATTGGCCTCCATTATGCTGGCTTCGTTTCCGAGATAGCGCCATTTTAAGTTTTCTTAAAAAAAAAAATACAATTTATTTTTGCTAATATTAGCAAAAAAGCTTGTAAAAATTTGGTCAACTCAATTTTAAATTTAGCAAAAAAAATAGTTAAAATTTTGTTTAAAATTGCTAATGCGCTAAATGAATTTTACAAGACATTTTTGCTAACATGCTAATCTCAACTAAAAATTTGCTTTGGTTAGCTACTAGCATTAGCAAAAAAAAAAAAATTGTAAATCTACTAATGTATTATTTTGAGTGTGGTTTCAAAAAAACAAAAATTAGCATTTTATAGCATTCGTAGCTTAATTTAACAAAAAAATAGTATTAAATAACAGCAGGGCTTTATTTTACAAAACATAGCAAGAGTAATTGTGTTTTTTTGTAGCCAAAATTAGCATTGGCCAAAATTAGCATTGACCAAAATTAGCATTTTTTTAAACAAATAATTTCGATTTTAAATCATTTTGAAAATATCTAATTTCAAAAATCAAAATTCTCAAAAGTTTTATATTTACCACAAAACCACTTTACATTAAATTATAAATTGTTCCAATTTTCTATATATTTTTTTAAATATTGAAAAAATCATTATCTTTAAAAACATTCATGTTGGTTGGTGGATTTAAAAAAAAAATATGCCAGCAGACTATACACTGCTCTCGTACATAAACACAGAGAATACAAACTAATATTAAAAATTAATGTCGAAAATATCCAACAAATATGAGTCACAAACAGTCAAGTACTGATAAGAAAGAAAACCTATCAAAAGCTTAAGCAGGACATACACAAATACTTATACCACCACACACACACAAATACAACACAACTACTGCTAGTGGACAAAAACAGATTATAAGACCATAGCAAACAGCAGGATATTAGACGATGAAAATGTTCATGTATTTAACACAAAGGGAGTTGCATGCAAGCAAAGAACAAAAAGGATACGAAAAAACCCCTACAACAACTAGAGACAGATACTGAAGACTTGAAATTGCTTGCATGATTTTCTAACATCTAGTGTCGACCACGGCTACTACTGCTACTGCTGCTATAGCAGATCCAAGGAGGAAGAAAACCCAACACAAACCATCACAGTGTTGTGTATTTGAATGTAGAGTAGTCGTCATTCATTGCTTTTGTTTAGTAGCTGCTGTAATCGTATGTAATGTTAAGATATGTAATATAGAAAGGACAATAACAACAAGGACATGCATGCACACAAACAAACGACACTTACAGGCATTTGTGACTCAAACGCACACACACACTGAGAATTACACATAAAAACACAAAGCCTTTAATGTGTCTCTAAAGTCAGTCACACACACACACACCATCACACATTCTCGAAAATGGAAAACGAACTGAACTTGTATTGTTTGAATGGTGTAAAGACTAAATACACAAAATGATTAATTGCCATGAGCTTTGATCGGTTAGATGATGGTCGGATGGTCGTTCGTCCGTTCGTTCATTCGTTTGTTTGGTCGAGTGAACGGACAGGCGGATGTTACTACTAATAGTACTTCTACTACTACACTGAAAGAATTTGGTTCATTACGGCTATGAAAACGTACATTGGTTCTATGAAACAAAATCATGAGAAGTCAGCCAATGATGTCCTTCACATAATCTATGAAACAAATTCATAGAAACCAGAAATCTATGAAAAAGTTCATAGGCTTTAAAAAAAAAAATATTTTCAACTCTATTTTTATTTATTTTATTATTTCATTTTTTATTTATTTTTTTTATTATTATTTTATTTATTTACAACTAGCTGGCCCGGTCCGCGCTGCTGGCCCAATATAAGATCAGTGTTATATTTTGTCTCGCTTCAAATATACAGCCCTGCAAAAAATGTAATAAATTTCATGACGTAAAGACCCGATTAGGCAGATAATCATCTTCAAATTATATTTTAGGAACTAAAAAAACATGATCATGTCTTAATTAGAACTATAATTAACATAAAAAAATCGGTCCGGTTATTAATAGTCGACTTATTTAAACAAAAGTGGGAGTTAAAATTTGTGTAGTAAGTTAAACTTGTACATATGTTAACAATACCCAAGGATTTCAAATCATTTGTACCCAGTTTAAGCAGTATCTTTTAAGAAATATTTTTTTTAATAGATCGAATTAGAGTAAAAATTAGTTTAGATATACCGAAAAAAGTGGGCGAGGACAATTTTTCTTTCCGGACAATTATATGGACTATTACGAACAAAAAAATTTGCCAAATCGATCCAGGCGTTCTCAAGTGTTGCGATTAACAACGAACTACATTTGAGTATTCTATATATTTTTTTCTATAGAGCATATTTAATATATATCGCAGAAAAGAGTGGGTGTCCACCCTTCCCGAAAAAATCTTATTTGAATCTAACCAACTCGGATGGACCGAGTGGTTAGATTCAAAAGTGGGCGTAGAAATGGAAAATTGTTCTTTACAAAAAACCTTGGGTGGGCTATAACGAACATTAAAAACAAAATTCGACAAATTCATCCAGCCATTCCATGACTTAACATTTATATATCGGGAAAAGTGAACGTAAAAGTAGGCGTGGACAATTTTTCTGTCCTTAAAAATCTTTTGCGGACTATAACCAAATCGGTCTAGTTATAGTTCTTTTGATACATAGAAAAAAGTAGGCGTGGGAAATTTTACTATCCTTAGTTGAATTATGACGAACATTTTCAACAAAAATTAGCCAGAGTGGGCGTGGTCACTTTCTTTTTTTCGTAAAAACCAAAGTTGGAACATGATGAAAATTCATTAAAAAACAAGTAAGAAGGTTATATTCGGTCAAGCCCGACCATATGATACCCTCCACTATTGTTTTCCGGAAAATGGGTCCCAAGTCCAAACAGGGACCGATTGGATCTGTCTTTTGTTAGATCTTTATTTAGTGTAGAAAACACACACAGATCAAATTTTAGTGGAATTGGTTTATTTTTTTTTTGTAATATACCGATTTAACTGAATATCGGTCGAAATTTTTATGAGGGGGACTTTTTCCAAAAATGCTCCAATTATATTCCGATTTGATTAGGTAAATAAAGTACACGTTTAACACCTAAAAATAAAATTTTTATCAAATATTTTCATTTTTATGAATTTTGACTGAATATCGGGAGGGTGGCTTGTATGGGGACTACCAGAAGGACTGATCCGATTCCTTTAAAATTTGGAATGATGATTCATGCATACCTGCTAAATTTCAAAGTGATATCTATTATAATACGGTCATTAAAGTCATTAAGCCGAATCCAAAGGGGGCGTTTTTATGGGGGCTAGGTATTAACATGGACCGATGTTCTCCAATTTCAATAGGCTTCGTCCTTGGGCAAAAAGATGCTTAAGTTTCAAATTTCAAGTCAATTGATTGAAAATTGTGACCTGTATCGTGCTTAAACCGATAGATGGACTGAAGGACGGACACACGGACGGACGGACATCGCTAAATCGACTCAAAAAGTAATTCTGAGTCGATCGGTATACTTGAAGGTATGTCTAGGACCAATATTTCGGTTAGTTACAAACATAAGCACAAACTCAATATACCATGTACCATATAGTGGTGTACACAGAAAAAAATAAAAAAAATATTTGAGTAAATTTTTAATACTATTGAGTAAAAAATTACTCAATTTTGCACCAGTAAACGATTTAATAGTGTTGAGTAAATTTTAAATAAAAATTTATTAAATGTTTGAAAAAAAATTTGAGTAAATTTTTCATTGACACAATTAAAAATTTACTCAAAATTTATCTATTTATTTTTTTAAAAAGTTTAAAAAAGTTTTAAATTTTTTTACAAAAAAAAAAAAAACAAAAAACTTGCTTTTTCAAAGTTTACCAAACATATTTATGTCTCAAAAACTTAGGAACATTTTATAAAGACGATTACAAACTTTTATATACAAAAAACTATAAACTAAACGAGAATTCAAAAAACTATGAGAGTTAAAAAAAAAACTATAAATTTTTTTTAAAATTATTTACTTAAATTGTTTTTAAAATTTTTAAGTAAATTTTTAATTGCGTCAATTAAAAAATTACTCAATTTTTGTTTTTAAATTTAAACAAGTGATTACTCAAATTTGTTTCCTCCATTATTTTTTCTGTGTAGGGTTTAAAAATTTAGTCAAATCGGTCCAGCCATTCTCAGATTTAAGATAAATTAAAAAAGTGGGCGTTGAAGAGGGCGTGGTCGATTTTTCCTTCAGTAAAAACTTAAATTGGGTTACTACGAACATTTTAATAAAAAAATACCCAAATCTGTGCAGCCGTTTTCTGATTTTAGATAAATCGAAAAAAGTGGGCGTTAAAGTGGGCGTGGCCAATTTTTCTTTACGTAGAAACCTAAGTTAGACTATGACGAACATTTAAAAAAACAAAATGTCCAAATCGGTCCAGCCGTTTTCAACTGATGCGGTTACCAACGAACGACAATTGATTTTTATTTATATAGATTTTCTATTTTTAAACATTTGTATGTTTTTTATTTATCCCCATCGAGATTCGAACACAAAACCAGTTGTTCGTGAAGCTAAGTCTCTAGCCACAGAGCTAAAGTATACAAACAAATTATAACACTTAAAATACAATTTGTTTAATATTCTGCTTTAACATATTAAGTTTGTATCAATGCTCTGCCACAATGCTCTGCCAGAAGCTGTGTGTGTGTTTGTAGAAAACAAAATTTTTGTGTACTAGAAAAAAAACGAACATTATAAAACTAATTGTAAGTGATAGTTGGCGAGATTTTCCTCCTTTGGTGGCGCTGATAGCTAAGGCGTCAACAACAATTTTCACAGCCGGTAGGTATTGGGTTCGAATCATGCCAGGGTATTTTTTTTTTTAAAAGTTTTTTATGTTTTTTTTAATATATTTATTTATTTTTTTTTATTTTAATTAAAGTAACATTATTTTAATTATTTAAAAAATTATAAGGCTTGTTGATGATATTTTTTTCTATGAATTTAACAAAATCTGTGAATAAAATTCTATGAAATATTTCACAATACTAATGAATAGGGATAAGATTTCCATGCAAATGCATGTTTTTTGTCGATAGTCTAAAAACGATATCGACCAAATATCTTTCCGAATCAAGAAATTTCCTTTAAAATGGAATCGATTTGATTTTGCATATTTTTGCATACTTTGGTGAAAATGCATATTTTTGCATATTTTGGTTTTAAATGCATATTTTGTGCATATTTCCAACTTTTCAGTGCATATTTTTGCATATTTTGGCATAAATTAGCAAAAACCCAAATTGATATTTATTTGTTTCAAAATCTATTTTAAATTTTAAAATTTTTTTTTGGAAATAACAAAAATATTTTTTTTCCTTAATTTTTTTTATAGATTGTGGTAATTTCTAAAAAGAATCTTGCTTATATAAAGTTTTAAATGTTACTATTTAAATCCGGCGTTACATTTTGCTTTTTAAGAAGTTTTTACTATGAAAACAAGATTTTTATTGCACACATTTTACTTTTTAGTGCATATTTTTAGGTTTATTAGTGCATATTTTGAATTTTTTAGCGCATATTTTCGATTTTTTAATGCATGAAAATCTCATCCCTACTAATGAACATTCATTCAGCCAATGAATTGTCTCAGAGATTCTATGAATTTGGTTTAACGAAATTTGTTCATAGATATTATGAACAATAATTCTTTCAGTGTATTTGGTGCAATTCTTAGGAATTAGATAAGATTAAAAGTTATTTGGTATTAATAGCAACAAATTGCAATCATGGTTTTTATAAAAAAAAATGCTAAATAGCAATCATGGTTTTATAAAACAAAAAATAGCACAAAATAGCAATCATGGTTTTATAAAACAAAAAATAGCACTAAATAGCAATCGTAGTTTCATATAACAAAAAAAAAGCACTAACAGTAAAAAAAAAATATATTTTTTCCCATATCCAATGTCTCTTTTAAGGTTTATTTGTGCAAGCAATAACTTTAGGGGGTCTCCTTTTTTCTTTTTCTTATTCTTCCAGAAACAACATGAGCTTCTAAGTTCATTCTTCCTCACTGCTATAGTAGTTTTTTGGTAAAACTGAATTAGAAACTAAAATTTTGACTAACATAAACAAAAATACACGCAAAAATATATCTGTAGTTTGTTTAATCATTCCTCTATTTTCATTTTTGTTAAATACGGAATTCATGATGAAATACGTTGAAACCTTTTTTTTTGTTTTGTATTTAGCATTTCAATGTTTGTCCACTTTTGATATTGATAGACACACCCACTCTTTAAAGTCATTTCCAAAGAAAAGGATGAACAACAAAAAAAAAAAAAGAAAAAAAAAATGTAAAATGACCAAAGGCTAGTCTGTTGTCTACTCAATGTTGTTGGGTTATTATTGTAGCAGAAGTAGAAGTATGAGTATTTTGTAATTTTTCAAAGGATAATAATGTAAGCATGGCCATGGTTAGAGCAAGAGATAGCAGCGTTCATGATGATGATACACTTTTGGAATCGTTAGTATTATACATAGTTTTTTTTTGCAAAAGAACTTGGGACAATTTTTATCCTTTTTAAAATCCTCTAATGAGTAGGGTTGCAAATTACTTGGAGCTGTTTGGTTCACTGTTAATTTAAATAAAATAGAAGAAAAGCATCATGTTGCAGGAGAAGGACAAAAAAAGTTAAAAAAAGAAAAAAAAAATACTGGTCAATGTGTGGCAAGGATTAAAGCAGGATTAAAATTTAAAATGAATTAAAAAATTAACTCTTTTGCTTTAAATAGAAGGAGATGTAATTAACCTTTTAAATATAAGTAGATTGTTTTAAATAAAGCTCTTATGCAAGTCGCGATTTAGTATGTTAAAATTATTCCAAAATAATATTTTACCCATCTAGACTCTAGCAAAAAAATATTAAAATTGTATCTTACTTAAAGATTTTTAAATAATTGCAATAATATGGGACTTTAACATTGTACACTCCAAAAAAGGCTTCTTAATATTGATGAATAAATACATTATTACGAAGAAATGTTACATCATTTTCATTTTCGTCTGATTTATAATATCATCAATATGATGCAGTGTCATCAATAAAAACATTGATGATGCTTCATCATATTGATGATGCATGTCATTAACTAAAATTAATGAAATATTTCATCATGTTGACTTAGAAAGTTTTACATTTTTTTTCGAAATTTAAAAATATTTTTACTACAAAACAAAAAATCAAACAAATAAGAAAGTATTTCAATATCGACCATATATTGCTCTACACTTGTGTTTCCGGTTAATTGGTACAAGAGGGCCCCCGTAGGCTAATTGGTAACGTGCTAGTCTTTCAACGTGGGGGTCGTGGGTTCGATTCCCATTAGACCCCGTGCCGTAAATTTCTGAATAGGTTGTATGGAGCTAAGAAAATTGCGTTTTTGGTTTTTAAATTTTTAAAAAACTGGGCTTAGTGGTCGAATATTGCAAAAATTGGCAAATCTGTGTCGAGTTGCCTTGTTTAAATATTTATCAAATTAAAACGGAATGCACCACAATCTCAAAAATGTACATTCTTGTATAGTTTTGTACACTGAAAGAATTTTGTTCATTACGGCTATGAAATTGTGCATTGATTCTATGAAAAAATTCATTAGAAGTGCGCCAATGATGCCCTTCATAGAATCTATGAAACGAATTCACAGAAACCAGAAACCTATGAAAAATTTCATAGGCTATGAAAAAACAATATTATTCAATTCTATTTTTATTTATTTTATTATTTCAATTTTATTTAATTTTGTTCATTATTTTATTTATTTACAATTTTCTATTTTTAAAAATTTATATGTTTTTTTAACTTATCCCCACCGAGATTCAAACACAGAACCAGTTGTTCGTGAAGCTTAGTCTCTAGCCACTTAGCTAAAGTATATAAACAAATTATAACACTTAAAATCCATTTTGTTTAATATTCTGCTTTAACATATTGAGTTATATATATGCTCTGTCACAATGCTATGCCAAAAGCTGTGTATGTGTTTGTAGAAAACAAAATTTTTGTGTATTTACAAAAAAGGAACGTTATCAAACCAAGTGTTAGTTTACGAGATTTTCCTTCTTTGGTGGCGCTGATAGCTAAGGTGTCAACAATTACCACTTCAGCCGGTAGGTCTTGGGTTCGAGCCCCGGTCAGGGCAGCAATGATGTTTTTTTTTTTTTAATATTTTTAATGTTTTTTATATTTTTTTATATTTTTTTATATTTTTTTAATATATTTATTCAACTATTTTAATTATTAAAAAAAATTAAAAAGCATATTGATGACATTTTCATCTATGAATGACATTCATTAATTCTATGAATTTTTTCTATGAATTTAATAAAATCAATGAATAAAATTCTATGACATTTTTCACAATACTAATGAATATTCATTCAGCCAATGAACTGTTTCAAAGATTCTATGAATTTGATTTTATGAAATTTGTTCATAGATATTATGAACAATAATTCTTTCAGTGTATGGGCTATCGATTAAATTTTTTGTTTTTTGGAAAATTTTTATTTTTTGTTCAATTTATAAAAAATCCGGCCACTTTTAATTTTTTTTATAGATTTGTCTATCCACACAAAAAAATTTAATCATGTGTTTTTCGTTTTTTTTTTCGAGAAAATCGCATTTAAATTTTGAATTTTATAACAATTTAGTAATTTGCTTGTATTTTCTTGTTTCAACGTACCGTATGAGTAATATTTATGCAAATATTTCGTAATCATTAGCTACGTTAAAAAAATTAAAAAAAAAGTGGCCGGATTTTTGATAAATTGACTTTTTTAAAAAATGGAAAATTTCAGAACGGATTCGGAAAATTTTCCAAAAAAAAATTTTAATCGACAGCCCGTACAAAACTATACAAGAATATAAATTTTTGAGACTATGGTGCATTCCGTTTTAATTTGTTAAATATTGAAACAAGGTAACTCGACACAAATTCGATCATTTTTCCAATATTTGACCACGTCTTTTCAATTTTTCAAAAACTGGGCTTAGGCAGTTTTTGAAAAATTGAAAAACCAAAAACGCAATTTTCTTAGTTACAACAACCAATTCAGTAATTCACGGGACACATGATTTTCTGTAGCGGGACATTTGGTGTGGAATGCCTCATATGTGAATATCAGGAGAGTGTTTTGTATAGAGACTACAAGTAAAACTGGTCCAATTCTTTTAGAATTTGGAATGGTTGTTTTTGAATGCAAAATTTACCTGCCAAATCGAAAGGTTAAATGTTATAATACGGTTTTTAGAGTCATTTGAGCCAACTTTAAAGGGGAAATTTGTATGGGGGCTTAAACCGGCTTTTTGTTTTAATGGAAAAAAGTTTTTCTTCTAATTTTGAACATCTGGACAAATTTTGTGTGCTACGAATTTGAGGCCTATCAATTTAAAATCCGGTATGGCTCCCGGCGATCAAAGTTTTAAATTTTTAAAATTTTTTTAATTTAAATAAAAAAAATAAAAAAAAAACACAAAACAAAAAAATATGTCTTGCTACACAGCATATTTAGAACTGTTATGCATGCACTGAACATGAATATCAAAAAAAATACAATCGGTCGAACGGTTTTCGAGCTTAAGCTATTTTAAATTTGCGAAAAATTATGAATTTTCCTACGTTCAAGAAATTTTTAACAAGAATCTCAAAATTTCTTTCCTTTCACCTTTTCAAAGAGACAGTATTTTATTTAAACTTAATTTAAGTCAAATCCGATAATTTTAACCCGTGGCGCCAATGAATTGAAAGTTTTGGATTTTCGAAAAATTTACACTAAAAATATTGGCTTTTTCAAAAATTAAAAAAAAAAAATATTTCGATACATTATTTTAATTAATTTTGGCATGTCAAATATGGATACAAACAAAAATTTCTCAAATCGGTTAAACGGTTTTTGAGAAATGGCCATTTGAAATATGTCAAAAAATTGCCAAAAATGGCGGTTTTTTCCTAAGTCCAAGATATTCGTAAAAAAAATCTTTAAATTTTTTGTTGCCTTATTATAGATTGAGACAACTTTCATCTAAACTTAATTTGAGCCAAATTAGAACATTTAAACCCATGGCGTCCATCTATCAAAGTTTCGATGTTTTTGGTGAAAATTTTCTAAAAAACAAAAAGTTTGATCGTAGGGCGCCAAGGCTTAAAATTATCGGATTTGTTGCAAATCAATTTTAAATGAAAGTTGGTCTCAAGCTCTAATTCTTTTTTAAACCTAGGGAAACTGACACTTTTTGCAAATTTCAAATAGTGATATCTCGAAAACCGTACGACCGATTTTAATTTTTTTGATATTCGTGTTCAGCGCATCAAAACTACTAATTGCAAGCTGTATCGTGTTTACCTATTAACATAGACAGACGGACATCGATTCATTATACCCTGTTCCACAGAGTGTTGTAGGTCCTGTAGGATATAAAAATTGTCATAATATGTTTTGTAGGACTTAGAAAATTATATTTTTTTTTTTTTCGAAAAGCATTAAAAAAATGCCTTCAATAATGTTCTAAAAAATTTCAAAGGCCTATGAAGAGGACATTTTCAACTTTTGCTTGTATTTTTCTATTTTCTTAAAGTTTTTCTATGCCATATAGTAAACGTTTTATATGCTTGCAGCATGTTCCAATTATTATAACAGACGACAATATAACATATGAGTATTTTCTTAGAAATTTATCTCATTCCACTTACATCCATACACATTTTCTACATCTGTATGAAATCCTGTGTCAGATTGGAGTTTGAGTTTTACTCATATTTCAACGCATCCATGTGCGAATAGAACTTAATCTGCTACAAAATGTCTCCAAAAAAAATAAAATACGAAAAAAGGTACATGAAGAACAATATCTTAACTTTTCTTCTTTTGTATAAGTAGGGTGACACTTAGATATTTGAGGAATATAGGAAGAAATTCTCTAAAGTAGTTTGTTGTTAGATCTTTAAAGTCGTGTTGATGGAAATTTTGAGCAAAACAAATCTCGCAGAGAAAAAACACGATTGCGGTAATCATATTTTAAGATCGTCATATCTTAATATGTTTATACAAATCATAATATGATCTTTCATTGGAAGGTTTCGATTAATAAGAAATATAACATGGTTGCTACAAATAAATTAGATGTGCTACAATTATAAACCACAATATGACGCATTACGATTGCTACAATCTATCATCAGTATATCTTCTCTTTTGTCCCAAAAAGGACTTAGCACTTTTGCGGTCTTAGAATTATAAAAGTGTCATGATTGGGTTTCATATTTCGGGTGATGGCTTTTGAACAAATGATTTTCATAAAATAAACACCACCTTAACCTGTATGTATTATATGGGGATTTATTGTATATTCCTCGTATATGTATGAGGATTTAGTTTTTTCTATTATTGGCATTAGGCATGTCCTTTTGTGTGTTATGCATTTAAATTGCGTATTTTTCTCAGCGATTTGTTCTGCACGCTTGACATCATCATACATGTTTATGGATGTATGAATGTTCATACGTTAGGTACGAAGATTTCATATATCCCATATACAATTTCATAAAAAAAAACTTATCAAGATGTAGGCTTTTGGATGTTGGCTGAATTGTAGGAAGGATATAAGGAAATGTTTGAATTAATAGCAATAGTCGTTGTAGTACAAGGTATACCAAATTTAATTCATATTCATATATGAAATATGTTTTTTATGATAAAAAAAAAAATGAAAAACAAAATGTATGGTATATTAAATTTAAGGTACTTATATATGGATATTGGGGGTACTTTTCTATGAATATTAAAGTAATTTGTTTTCAAACTTATCAAATTTGTATTAGAATTCATGTTTTTTGTTTGCTCTAATATGCATAATTTTTATATTAAAGTTAATTTCATGTTAAATTAAAATTTTCTGTCTTTTAAAATTTAATTTTTACTTTTTTTCGTTGCAGGTTAAACAGAAATATGGAAAGCAAAACTTGATTAAGAACTAAAAACCGTGATAAACTGAAAAACTCGATAAAACCTTAAAACTCGTGACTAAAAAAACCTAATTTTGACAATCTAGAAATCAACTGTATGCTATTTGGCCGATCCAAATATTTAGTTTATGGTTAGGTTTGTCTTGCTGGTCGGACCTGACATTGTACAATTTAGATCCATGAGTTGAGTAAAAGGTAGGTTATTCAAGCCCTAAGGAAAACTAGGCAAGTAAGTGGCATTTAGACTCAAAATAGTCCATTGTATCGTACCCAGGAAAGGAAAATTATTGAAGGATGAGAAAAAGTTTAAAGAAAGTGAAAGGTGCTTGCTCAGAACTTCTTCAATGGAAGTGAAGAACGATTTTGAAAAAATAATAATATCACAACATGTGAATTGTACACCCTCTTTGAACCTTTTTGAGCGCTACCTTACCACTATGAACCACCCAGGAAGACTTGGATGAGGGGCATTCCGGGTAGTGAAGCCTCTATAAATTTTTACACAGATAAATCGAATCTACGTGATCAAGTGGGCTAAGGAGTCTATTCGGACGAGCTTGGACGAGCCTGGCTCGAAGATTGCCAGATCATTGTAGTGTTTACCAGGTAGATATACTGGCAATAATCACAACATAAGGATTGTATACCCTTTTTGAACCTTTTTGAGAGCTACCTTACCACTATGAACCACCCAGGAAGTCTTGGATGAGGGGCATTCCGGGTAGTGAAGCCTCTATAAATTTCATGTGGGCTAAGGATTCTATTCGGAAGAGCTTTGGTTGAGCCTGGCTCGAAGATTGCCAGATCATTGTAGTGTTTACCAGGTAGAGATACTGGCAATAAAGAAGTTGCTGACTGGTTGAGCTGGAATGTCTTGTCTTCCGACAGTTAATCTGCGATCAAGTCCCTAGAATCATTGCTTCAGAAAACAAGATCTGCCCTTAACTGCCGCCAGTCTTTAAATGTGATGGCCAAGCAGTTTGATCTCAATGCACAGATACATTCCAAGGAATTGCAAAGTCTGAAAGCTTGCACATCTGGGAACTACCTAACAGGTTCCAACGGAATTGTAATGTGTTTGTGTACCTCTAGAACAGTGATCGGCACCCATAGCCCACAGAAGCCGAACACAATCGGCAATTAACACGTATATAACACGATTGTCAACAAAACTCACAATTAAGAGCATAAAAATACAACAACAATCAGGTTGATGTCGCTTTGTTTAAGAAATACACAAACACATGCATGTTTATATTCATATACCAATGCATTCATTCACTCTCTCTCTGCCGACCACTGCTCTAGAAGCAAAATATACAGCTTTGTTACGCAACGAAGACTACATGACAGATTTGACTTTCTTTTAATCAGAATCTCACAAGTGAGCTGATTAGAGACTTGCTTTCCTGGGATCTAGGGAGCTGCACGATCTTTCAGATTTGTCGAATGTCAAAGTCTAATATCTTTCATAAAAACCTCAAGTTATTTAAACGATAGGTAGAGGAAGGTTATCACCGTCTCGTGGTGCCACAACGAATCCCATAATCTATGTGTGCTGACGTAGCCACTTATAGTCTAACCTTTCAAAAACCTGAAAAAGTCAGGAAAGCTCAGGTACCATGTCCATTGAGAGAATATCAGAGCCCATTATCACTAATTCAGCTCTTTAGAAAGCTGGGCAACAACAGACATAGTGTTCTGTTGTGTCCTCATCATCAAGTCATAAGACACCTAATCTCCTAATTTTTTTTTTTTTTTACTTAAACCAATACTCAGGGGATGCCCCCTACTGATGCTGTGCATTGTATTGATCAGGAAAATAAGGTATGGGAAGGAGGAAAGAGGGAGTAGTGTTTGTGGATATTTGATTTAAATTTTTGTAAGTTATAAGTGACAGGAAAGACCTCTGAAGGGAGTTTATTCCACATACGAATTGTTCGACTGAAAAACGAATTTTCTCTGTAATGCGTTGTGCGAAACACAGGACAATCAACAATATACGGGTGTGCTCTACGAGACAAGCGAGTATTCCGAACAAACACTCGGGCCTGGGGAATAATTTCGCTTATCTCAGATGAACACCTCCCATGATAATATCGATAGAAGAGTGTCACACAACCCACATTCCGACGATGCTCCAATGAATCAATAGAGTTGGATACACTACTGTCATTGATAAGCTTCACCGCCCTCCCCTGGACACGGTCCAGAAGCTTCAGAATAGACTCTGAAGCCCCTGCCCATATGTGAGAGTTGTATTCCATTTTCGGCCGGATATAGCTGGTATAAATAGTAAGGAGATCGGATGGAGTGAAGTAAGTCTTGCACCGTTTCAGAAAACCAAGACACTTGAATGCTTCTTTCGACACTTGAAATACGTGTTTATTCCAGCGGACATCACACTGTATTCTCATGCCCAGAACATCAAGAGTATCCGATTCCTCAATACCTATACCATCCATAGCTACAGATGACAATGCTGACTCTACAGCCCGTCGGTGGGTTAACATACAACATTGGGTCTTGCGTGCATTAAAATCGACCTTATGCGCTCGACCCCACTCGGAGATTGTGGAAAGGTCCTGGTTGAGTGTGTCATTCATGTTCTGCCGCATGCCCTCTATCTCCAAAGAGCTTGGCCTGTGATCGAATGAAAATGAATGGCAAATGTTGCTGTCATCTGCAAAAGAGTAGATAGGATTGAAGGTCTGACCAAGAAGGTCATTAATAAAAATAAGGAATAGAGTAGGAGAAAGAACAGAACCTTGCGGTACCCCTGAATTTAGCTGAAACTCGTCTGATGAGACCCCATCTAAAACAACACGTATAGTGCGGTCTCTGAGAAAACTCGTTATAAAGCGAGAGACGTCATTACCGACACCAAACGCAACAAGCTTAGTCACGAGTGCTCCGTGCCACACACGATCGAACGCCTTAGAAATATCTAGAGCAACCACTTTACTCTCACCAAAATGGTGGAGGGACCGACTCCAACGTTCCGATAGAAACGCTAACAGGTCTCCCGTAGATCGACCGCTACGGAAGCCATACTGTCGATCATTTAAAAGTGAATTGGTCTCTAAATATTTCACAAGATGGAAGTTAACCATGCTCTCCATAACTTTGGAAAGCGCAGAGCAAATTGCGATTGGGCGGTAATTTTCAGGGTTGTTAGCCGCACCCTTTTTAGGGATTGGCTGGACATTGGCCACCTTCCAACATGAGGGGAAGACTCCCGCACGGTACGAAGAGCTGAAAAGGTTTGCCAATGGACGTGCTAGCGTAGACGAGCACTGTTTCAGCACCAGTGCTGATATGCCATCCGGCCCCGGTGACTTGTTTACGTTGAGATCCGCAAGAACCCTTTTGACTGCTCGGGCCCGAAAGAAAATCGAAGGCATAGTATAGGATACCCTTTCGAGAACGGGCAGTGGTTGATCGCTTTCCGGCAAGAAAGAATTTCTTGCAAAAAGTTCGGCGAAGAGGTTGGCCTTATCAACCGGGTCAGTGAATGATTGATCATCCTTTAAAAGAGTTGGAATAGAAGAACTAGCATTATCCTTTACTCTTTTAACGAATGACCAAAAAGTTTTACTGCCCCGAGGAGCAGAAAAAACTTTAGCACGTAGACGCCGTTCGTATAGAACCTTTTCGCGTCTAAGTACTTTGGCACACTCGGATCTCGCCTTTTTGCGATGCAGATCAGTAACGACGTTCTTATTTGAACGCCAATTACTAAACGCTTCCTCTCTGGATCTGACTGCATTTCTACACGTCTGGTTAAACCAACACTTGTGTTTTGATTTATACCATGGTTGGTTACCGTTACCCTTATTATACCGTTACCGATTCAAAACCCTTTCAAATCGAATACCGTTACCGTTACCGATACCGCTAAAAATATTTTTAGAATACCGTTACCCTTACCGTTACCGTTATAATTATTAGAAGTTACCGGTATTGTACCGGTATTCAAAATTTTACCTGTTTAAGGGATTTTAACGAACAAAAAAATAAAATCAAATTGCTAACATTATTTTAAATTTATAATTTGCAAATTATCATAAAATAAATGACAAAAATAATAATCATATCAAATCTATACTGGTTTTTGGGTCTATAAAATATTTTTAGCTTTCAGTTCTATCTTTTTTCAAATTTTTAACTAAATTAATAATACCGGTACGTACCGGTTTGGTTGGTTCGGTACCGGTATATACCGTTACCGAAACGATTTGGAAACACTTACCGTTACCTTTACCGAAATAAATAAAAATTAGATACCGTTACCGTTACCCTTACCGTTATTCGTTTCGGTAACCAACCTTGATTTATACGAAATATGCTTCGTTGGAATAAATAATTTCATTCCAAGCATAATTATATTTACTACCATTTCTGCAGCGGCATCGACGTTATCGTCGAGAAAACAGAGTTTCCAGTTGAAATGCCGATAGAAATCATTGAGCTCGGCCCAACGAGCTTTTTCATAGAGGAAAACAGAGCGTTTCGGCGCCAAGTTAGAAACACTACGAAGAGTAGAATATGAAAAAGACGCAGAAATAGTACTATGATCCTAATTTCCAAGAGGTGCAAGTATTTTCACTTCGTACTTTTCAGGGTGCGAAGTGAGGAAGAGGTCGAGAGTGTTGCGCGACTGCCCTTCAACACACGCATTATATGTTGGTTCATTCACCAGTTGCGCGAGATCGTTATGCGCGGCGAAAAGCTCAGCGTATTGGCCCTCGGGAGTTGTATGGCTCGAATGGCGAATCCAGGATGAGTTGTGGATATTAAAATCACCAGCAACTACGATTTCACTATTCGGACAACTCTCCAAGATTCTTGAAATTGAATCGGAAAGGGCATCGAAGCCATCAAGTGGTTTAGCCCATTCCGTGTTTGGACTTCTATAAAGAAATCCGAAGTGCAATATGTGTGACCTGATCTGGAATTTAACCCAAAGAGAGCTAAATTCCTTATCATTACAGTTCAACTGTTGCTGATACTGGTACACAACATCATCGCGAATGTACATTGCAAGGCCCCTATGTAGAGAAAAAAGGGATAGGAGGTGATACCCAGGTATGTGAAAATCCTGTGGATCAGCATCCTCACACACCTGAGTTTCACATAAGGCGAAGACATCCGGCCGATAAAAGCGAATGTGAGCAAATATAGAAAAGTGATTCGCTCTCAGTCCGCGTATGTTACAAAAGTCTATGCGAAATCTGTCTGTCATTATAAAATACGAAAAGTTTAAAATCAATGTTCCTTACGAGTATATACGAGACGAAGTAATCAAACCGTTGCTGTAATTGGCTATTCAATGACCAGTGCTATACCTTTGTCATTAAACAACCCAACAACAATTTGGCACTCCGCCCATTAGACACCGTAGAAAAGGAAGGGAATGGACAATTACAATGACAATTATTAAGGAGGCATAAAAGCCCCTTGTCTAGTCATTGTAAAAAAATGAAGCCGTATATCGAGGATCAGGTGTATTTTAAAATATTGATGTATGATGGTTGATTTAAGATTTTTGGCTGCAGCAAATATTTTGTTGTTTAATGTAGTTTTAGTTTATTTTGCGTTGATAATTGTTTGTTGTTGGGAGAGGCAGAATGTTTTTGTTTTATTTTTAATTTGTAAGTATGTATGTATATTGTAATATATTAAAATGTTAATTTCTATTTTGTTTTGTGTTTTTTTTTACAGCGATGCGAACTCAGCGCGTTTCGCGCTAGGACAAGTTTGCGACAGTAAGTTTGCGACAGTATTTTCTACTCAATCTGAGTAAATAGTTTGCCACTTTCTTGTCTGGTCTTTTTAGAAAACATTTAGTATTCTTGCATATCAACTCATTTGACAATCTTCCACACAAACCGATTTCTTGCGAGAGTTTATCGAACGCATCATCCATGTCAAGCCATACCAATCTAAGAATCCGGATTGTGAGGAATTGTATTGGAGCCAAGGTCCGCCAAAGAATCAGCAATCTCATTTCCCCTTAGTGCTTTATATCCCGGATGCCAGAAGAGATAGACCCTGTTCTCATATGAGACTTCATTAAGTCTGCTCCTACACTATTGGACAATTTCAGATGTTGTGACTGGAGAAACCAGTGCCTTAAGCGCAGCTTGACTGTTACTACAGATACTGATTCTCCTATCTCTCCATCTATTTTCAATTATTCAAGTGCAAACTGTGACATCGCCCTAAGGAATCATGCATGCATTCTGGTGGTTTGTATGCGCTCCTTGACTCGACTCCTTTCAAAAAGCTGCACCAGTTCAACAAAATTTCTGCTGGGAATGCTTACTTGGAAAATTTCAGGAATCTCCTTATTCTGAACCTGAAGTTCTATACTGATTTTCGAAACGTGTAGTCTCACAAACAGTGCAAAAATTTTGTTACACTGTCTCTTCTCTTCTTCAGGTACATCACATATCCTAAAATTGTTTCTTCATTGCTTCTTGTCACATATCACTGTCCAACAATGTCTCGATATCAATCTTATCCGAACTCTGTAATAATTCCTAGTAAGTGACTGTAAAGTTTTCTTGCTAGAGAATTTTTATTATTATTTATTTTCATTTACCCCTGTACCTATTGTACGTTATGGCGTTTCTCCAAATTGTATCGGTTTTCTCCATCATAGCAGAATTTACTCTGGTTACTACTTCTTCGAGTGACAAGAAAATGCAACCCTTAACAATTCATCGGATTTCACGCTACCCTCATTGTCTGACAAGGAAGGTCTTTCAGAGGGCACCCACCGATTGGCCCGAAACTTGATTATGGGAAGTGGGGGAGAAAAATTAGAGTTACGTGTTTGTTTTTAAGCTGTCCAATCTCAAATTTACCACCTTATGAAAAAATGTGATCTACTACATTCGCACTTAGCTTTTAGCATCCAGACTACATTTTGGGTTCTGTACTCATAAGCCAACGATGAGTTTGTGTAGTTTGAAGTGGTTGTTCTCCCAGCTGGACCAGTGATTGGACCAGCTCCAAAAAATGCGCCAACTCTATGGGTTTGCCACTCAGTTGAAGAGTTGTGGTACGTCAGATGGACATCCTCAACTTTTTTACGACAGTCGGATCTACGAAATTCCGAAACGACTCGGAGACTCAACATATCCGAACAAGGACTATAACCTTTGCAAACCCAGTGCAGTGGGCTCACCGCTTGACTGTGTGCAAGTAGGTATTCGAGTCAGTTAGACGTCATCTATTAAGTTTATCGTTGGGATGGTCTGAGGAGTATCAACTGAATCTTTGTTCTCTAACCCCATTGGTAGGGTGCAACTTTCTTATTGGTAGTGTATACCTCCAACCTGGCTTATAAAACCGCCAATCCACTGGGCTTAATAGACGCGAACCGGGACCCCGAGAATTTGGGAAACGGTCGAACCTATATTTGAAAAATTCTCCTACAATTTCGTTGCCATTAACCCAATTAAGGCCTCCAAAACATGTTATGTTTAACAGAAGGAGTAAAACTACACGACTATCGCGACAGTCTACTTTGAAATTCTTGGGTTGAGACTGGCACGAAGATTGCCGAACTATTGCAGGGAGTAGCCGATAACCGATCTGCATCGGTATCAAGAACATTGAAATGTACAGTCATCGTTTCCAAGATGGGTGATTTCCACGGTGTTAGCTGTTATATTCACTATTACTGCTAAGGAAGTAGACTTTAGTTGTCATAAAACTACGATTCTTAATCAGATATTTCTTGCATTGTATTATAAGCAATTTGTTGATTTCTCTGATTGTCGGGAGTACTAGTTTATTATCTTGAGATCTTTATTATAAGCGGACACGGATTGGAAATTATTTTTCTTGTTCGAATTTAAAATCGTTCTCCGCCGTCAAACGTCGTTTGTAATCTATGCGTTCTGAATCGGTACAAGTTGTTACATACATACGAGTATATAATTCAAAAACTTTTCGTCGTGAGTTAAATCAAGTTATTGCCCGTTTTTCTTTTATATCCGGATTTCTTGTGCGTTTTTCGTCGATTTTAAATTGATCGCCCTCCGATGAATGTAACTGTCATTAATGGTAAGTTGTATTATTAACTTTTGGTGTTTTTCGGAATTTTCGAATCCATATTATATATTCTTATTATAATAAATTTTGTTTTTTCGATCTTTAATTTCAAGAATTTCAAAGAATTAAATATTCAAGCTCAAGGTCATACGTTTTATTTTTTTTTTTTATTTATTTAAATATTTCCAATATTTCTCTATTCTTTGAATAGCATCATCAGGGATAGTTAATTTTTATAAAAACCACAAAAAATAATTCTTAAACACTATGTAGTCTTCTTCTCATCAAAGTATAACAATGACGATAGTAGCAAACACTTCATAGTGTTTAAGAATTATTTTTTGTGATTTTGATAAAATTTAACTATCCCTGATGATGCTATTCAAAGAATAGAGAAATATTGGAATTATTTAAATAAATTAAAATTATTTAAAACGTATGAACTTGAGCTTGGTTATTTACTTCTTTGAAATTCAATTTTTATTATATAAATTTATTTCTATTAAAATTTTAAAATTATGTTTATTTAAGGAAATACATATGTATACTCATTGTCATTTATGTATGTTGATTTTCCATTTGTTAACAATATTTTCAATTGCATTTAAAACATATTAAATGCCACAGCTCCTTTTTTTGTTTATTTTACAAAAAAAAAATCTAACGTGTTTTATCAGTAAAATTAAACAAAAACCATTTGTCAAATAAATTAAAAAAAATCCAACAAGCTGCGTATAATATTAAACAAACAAATACACTCACACCCATTAGACGAGCACTCAAACACATATGCAAAATACCAGCCTCCTCCATAAATAGTCACATATGAGTTTTTACACCATTTACAAATGTAATAGAGAAAGTAGATGAATTGAAAATTAATTTAAATTTAAAGTTTAATAAAAAATAAGATGAAATTTGCAAACGCTCCTTTAAAATTCAACAAGTTAGGAAGCTATTCTAAATGGTGGTGAAACAAATATATCATTCCCAATTTTTATGCTTTTAAATGGAATATTTTGAATTTTTGTTAACCTCTTGAATTTTTTGAATATTTTTAAATTTTTTTTTAATTTTCCTGATTTTGTTTCCATATTTTTCTGATTTTTTAATTACTTTTCTTAATTTTTCCTGATTTCTGAATTTGCATTTATTATCCTGAAATTTACAGAATAATTTTTGTTCTACAAAGAGAAATGTGAAAAATTAAGGTGGTAATACAGGCTAAGCAGAAATTGTCACCCTTCCGTCATCAGGGATTTTTGATTGTCACTCTTAATCTGTATCTGGTCTATGCGGGGCCTTTGGTCAACTGCTAAAATTTATTAAATTTCTATTGCTCTTTTTCTGAATTTCACTTGCAAATGGTGTAGCCTATAGTATATTTTTTCTACAACAAAAAAAAAAAATTATTCTGAAACGTATCGCATTAAAAGCTTCTATATGGTTTGGCATACAAAACGCTTGGATAAACAAGGATATATCACAATATTTTTGTTGTTGTTTTTATTGTTTGGTATTGTTGTTGTCATATCCTAGTGAGCATCATATAATGGGATTATGTGCGATTAATGCATTGACATGTAACGATTTTCAATTGAATTTATTGCTTATTGTTTTTTATTTTTTTTTGTATTTTTGGGTCTTTGTTTATTAAACAACAGACGAGAGTGAGAATGCGTGCAAGGGAAAGTGATAGTAGGAGTTGTATACAGATAGCCCACAGCTCAGAGATAATAAATTAGGTGGTACATTTTGCAGCAATAACTTTGTAATGAAGAAAATATATGTCCTTTTTTCATAAGCACTGATAGATTAGGTAGGAGGAACACTACTTACGCTTTGCCTAACTAATGCAAAAGTAACTTGTGAGATTTTAGGCCGAATAAGGGATCACCTCTGACTTCAGCGATCAACCAATTTAAGTAAGTTTCTTATAGTTAGACACCGAAGTTAAAACCCAACTTGCTCGATTCAATTCGATCTGACTGTATACAAGTCTAAATAAATTTATTCAGTTCGCGATTATCTGGTCAGTATCAGAAAAGTGTGTTTATTTTAAGGTTTGACTAACACTCTGGGGATGCCCCAACTGAGTCCAACTCTAATACGGTAAGCAACAGCATGGCTGGTTAAGGTTTTAAGGGATGTCTGAGGCAAAATATTTTAGGGTTTTATTGGAAAGTAACTTGAAGAGTAATATTAGTGTGAGCAACGTAGTATAAAGGTTGAAAATGCTAACTCATTTACTCGATCTAGAACCTGTTGGTAGACCGATTTTACTCGATCTAGAACATTGTAGAGCATACAAATACTGACGGATCTTTGGAGTGGATGTAATACTAGATTTAAAACCGATAGGTCCAGAACCGGAAGAGATTCACAATTCGGGCAGGAACAATTTGAGTTCAGGCTGTATGGTTGCATTTTGATATTTATAGCTGCAGTAGTATTAAGGCAGTAAGTAACAAAAGATGAAAACACATCTGTTGGGTTCAATGATACATAGCTAAAGAAGTCAACGAGATGATCGATGAATTGGTAAAGACGGAGTTTGAATTGCCACTTGACAGAGCAATTAATGCTCATTATAATCAAAAAGGATGTAAATAATATAATAAGCAAAACGGAGCTGTTATGAAGAAAAACAAAACTGGACACGGTGAACCAAGCAACCAAGCTTTAATGCTACTTACCTGGAATGGTTTCAAACTTCTGGTAGAAGTGATAAAAGGTTTTTTTATTATTATTTAACTAACACTCATGTCAGGAGATGCCCCCTATAATGCAGTGCGTTGTGTAGATAATTAAGGAAAAAAGGTTATGCGAAGAAGGAAAGAGGGAGTTGTGGATATTTGATTTGAATTTTTGTTAATTTTAGTTAACTGGGAAGACCACTGCAAGAAGTTTATTGCACATACGGATAGTTCGATCTAAAAAAAAAATTCTCGGTAATGCGTTGTGCGGTACACTGGGCAGTCAACAACAAATGGATGAACACTACTCCGAACAAAAACCCGAGTTTGGAGAATGAGTTCGCTTATCTCAGCAGAACACTAACCATGGTACACTCAAAAAAAAAAAACTGTAAAGTTAGCAAAAAAAGCTTGTAAACCTACAAGAAAATTTGCTGATTTTGAACCCACAATTTTTTTGGTAAAGTTAGCAAAAACGTTTTGCTAAAAATTAGTTAACTGAAATTTTTTTTATTTCAGCTTAGTTCATACACATTTGAGGACCCCATTGGGTTCGGACCCGATAGGTCCAGACCCCGATGGGCCCAGACCTAATTGGGGTCCTTAAAAATTGTAATAGTTTTTGATCCAAAATTAGTGTCCGTTTCGCTCTACCTTGCTTAGTTTTTGAGATACGTGATTTTAGGGGACCACCGGGGTTTTGAGAATTACAAAACTCGATAACTTCAAAAATATTACTCAGAGAGCTTTTGAATATTTTGCGGTCTTGTTCTACGTGTTGAGAGCTACAAAAATGCTTTTGGACTTTTTGTTGTGTCGGCAATATTTACCGAGATATGAACATTTTAAAATTTTCGGGAATGCTAACTTTTTTGGATCCAAAGTTAGGTCCCATTAGGGTCCACACATGTGAAGAGGAACCGCGAAAGTATGGAGATTCTAAGAACCAAAAATGCCCTCCATATTGCTCTATCTGGCTTAGTTTCCGAGATAGCGCCATTTTAAGTTTTCTGAAAATAAAAAAAAATTTACCATTTATTTTTGCTAATATTAGCAAAAAATCTTGTAAAAATGTTGTCAACTCAATTTCAAATTTAGCAAAAGAAATTAGTTCAAAGTTTGTTTAAAATTGCTAATGTGCTAAATGAAGTTTACAAGAATTTTTTGCTAACATGCTAATCTCAACTAAAAATTTGCTAAAAGTTAGCTAACTAGCGTTAGCAAGAAAAAATTAGTAAATCTACTAACGTATTTTTTTGAGTGTAATATCGAATGAACAGTGTTACACTACCAACATTCTGACGACACTCCAAAGAATAAATAGAGTTGATTACCCTCTGTCATTGATTAGTTTCGACGCCCTCTACTGAACACGGTTCATAAACTTTAGAATGACTCTGAAGCCCCTGAGCCTTTATGGGAGTTGTTTTCCATTTTAAGATGGATAAAGGTAGCATAAATATTTGGAAGATCGGGAGGAGCGAAGTAATTCTTGCACGTTTAAGAAACCAATACACTTTTTGCTTCTTTCGACACTTGAAAAACATGTCTATTCAAACGGACATTACACTAGATTTACATGCCCAGATACAGATTACAATGTTGGTTCCACAACTCTTCTATGGGTCAGCAAACAACATTGGGTCTTGCGTGCATTAAAATCGACCTTACCAGCCAGACCCCACTCAGAGATTCTCAAAAGGTCCTGATTGAGAATGTCATTTATATTGTGCCGCAGCATCCCAAACTGTGCAAGGATTGGCCTATAATTGAAGGAAACTAATTGACAAACGTTCTGTATTCTGCGAAAGGGTAGATAGGATTGTTAGTTTTTTTACCAACACTCAGGGGATGCCCCCTATAAATGCATTGCATTGTTTTGAAATCCGGAAATATAGGTATGGGAATTAGGAATTAATATTTGACTTAAATTTGTATAATTGACTTGAATTTGTAGAATTCACTTACTAATAGTTTGGCCAAAGAAAGGCGCGTATTACACGTCCAAATACACGTCTTTCCGGAATGAGTTGAACTATCTCAGCAGAACACTCTCCGTGGAAGTATCGATAGAACAAAAACACACAACTCACATTCCTATGATGCTCTAAACATTTAGATGCATCCTTCGCTACTTCAAAAATGTGCATATTCCAACGGACATCACATTGTATTTCATGCCCAGAACGTCAAGAGCTTCCGATTCATCAATATTAGTTGTACCAATTAGGGTGTTCAGTCGATTAATTTTTGTTCGATTAATCGAACAATTTTAGACGAATAATTGTTCGATTAATTTAAAATCGCTAATATCGATTAAAGGATTAATCGAAGAATTTATGCCGATTAATCGAATAATTATTTATACATGGTTTTTCAAGAAATATTCATATTTTTTTTAAATTTTTAAGTCAAATAAACAAACCAAATGTATGTGACTGTTGGAATTAATAACAAAACAGTCATGTTTACTAGAGTGGTTCTTTTTTTAAATTTTTTTCGGATTTTCGCTGCTCCTGAAGCTTGGATTTTTTAAACGACCTAAAACAAGTACAAAATAAAATTTCGGCCGAAATCATAAAAAAAATTAAATTAGAAATTTTATGAATATACTCAAAACAAAATATTTTTTATTTGATTTTTTCAGATCGAGTTGAAAAAATGCATATTTTAAAAATATTATTTTTTGTTTAACATATTCCCAAATGTAGTCAGATAATTAATACAAAATTTTTGTGATATCGGCAATCCATATAAATTTGGCAAAAATTTGAATTCTAAACATTTTTCAAATCTGCAAAATTATTTTTTTTTAATTTTCTCAAAAAAAATTGCAGAAAACTTAAATTTTGATACCTTTTGTTTGTATTGTTTTGTTGTTAATTTAATTAAAATACTTTTAATAAATATTGTTTATTTATTCAAGTACCAATTTATTCTAAAATTGTCGAAATAAATCTTGTAATTTAGAAAATTTCTGAATTTTAAATTATTCGATTAATCGATCAATTTTAAAATTTTATTCAATTAATCGAATAATTCAAAAACGTCAAATGTCGGTTAATCGTTTAATCGAACAATAAAAACACCCGATTAATTGAACACCCTAGTACCAATAGATATATTAGAAGCTTCCGCACCCCGAATACGCTTTTGTGTGAGAGTACCGTGTGAGAGTACAGCATGGAGTCTTCCGTGCTTTAAAATCGACCCTATTCTCAAGACCCCATAAACAGATTCTCGATAAGTCAAGGTTAAGAGGGAGTTATCCATATGCTATCTTATAAGTCTAACTTCGGATTGGCCCGGTCTATTGTCAAAAGAATAAGAGTGAATGATATTGCTGTCATCTGCAAAAGAATAAATAGGGTTCACAGTAAAGTACAATAAGTCGTTGATAAAAACTAAAAAAAGGGATGGAGAAAGCACAAAACCCTGTGGAAAACCTGCGTTTAATATTAAGTTCCTAGAGGAGAATCCATCTACAACAACACGAAAAAATCGTTTACTTAGAAAGCTTGCGACAAAACGAGCAAAATTATTACCTACACCAAATGCTCTTATCTTCGAGAGAAGTGCATGTTGCCAAACTCGATCAAACGCCTTGGAAATATCTAGAGTGATAACCTTACTTTAACCAAGGCGGTAAATGGATCTACTTCACTATTCAGAGAGAAACGCCATTAGATAACCTGTAGGACGGTCCTTACGGAAAACATATTGGCGATCGCTCTACAGGCCAATAGACTCTAAATATCTAACAAAATGGAAGTTTACCAAAATCTCCATAATCTTTGAGAGAGTGTAGCATATGGCTATTGGACGTTAGTTGTTGGGGTTTAAGGCTTCCCCTTTTTTGGGAATTGGTTGAATATTGGCCACTTTCCAGCAAGAGGGAAATATATCAGCGTAGTATTAAATACTGAAAAGTTTTCCCAATTGACTAGCCAGAGTGTTTTTCAAGACAAGTGCTGGAATACCATCCCGTCCCGGAGATTTGTTCACGTTGAGCTCGACGAAAACCTTTTTGACCTCTCGTGTTCTTAAGAATATGCTGGGCATAGTTGAGACCTTTCCGAGACCCCATCTACAACAACACGTATACTTCGATCTCCGAGAAAACTCGATATCAAAGCGATGAAAAGCCTTGGAAATGTCCAAAGCAACCACTTTATATTTACCAAATTGGTGAATGGAACTACTCTGAAGTTCCAAAAGTAATTTCATCAGGTTTCCTGTAGAACGCCGTTTACGGAAGCCATACTGTCGGTAACTGAAAAGTGAGTTTGACTCCAGATAGTCATCTTTTTGACTATCTGTGATTTATAATAATTTATCTCCATTACTTTCGAGAGCGTAGAACAAATTGATATCGGGAACAACATGGACGTTGGCCATCTTCCAGCAAAAAGGGTAGATATCCTTATGCAACGATAAGCTGTAAAAGTTTGCTAATGGACGAGCTAACACTTTAGCACCATTGTTGGTATGCTATCGGGTCCCGGTGACTTATTTACGATGAGATCCTCGAGTATCCATTTAACTGCACGAGCTTGAAAAAATATCTTGTGCATAGTACTGGATATTCTTTCAAGGTCTGGTTGTATTTGATTGCCTTCCGGCAAGAACGAATGTCTGGCAAATAATCCAGCGAAAAGTTTAGTTTTATCAACCGGGTAAGTGAATACTTGGTCATCCTTTATAAGAGACGGGATAAAAGCACTTAACTTTCCCTTACTCTCTTTACGAATGACCAAAATCTCTTATTACCCCGAGGGGCAAAAAGACCTTTAGCGAGAAGACGCTGTTCGTAGAAAAGTATCTCACGTCTTAGTACGGGGCACAATTAGTTCTCGCCTATATACGCAGTATATAAGAAATGACGTTTTTGTTATGCTGCCAATTTCGGAATGCTTCCTCACTGCATCTGACTGCGGTCTTGCAAGTCTGATTAAACCAACACCTATCCGTTGGCTTAACCGAAATGTGCTTTGAAGGCATAAATTTCTTCATTCTACCACATTACTCGCCATTTCTGCAGCGGCAACGACGTTACCGGCAAGGAAACAGTTGAATTGCCGAAAAATTTCGTTAAGTTCTACCCAAGGAGCCTTTTCTTTAATTTTAAAACTAAAATGTACCACATAAAAATTATCATTTGTACCAACATATTCACAAATATTTAAATTACCAACAATTTCTAACAAAAGAGTGTTAGAGAGTTACACATGTTTTGCATAAAAAACAATGAATAATTTTTCTTTGTATTTTTGTTATTATTATGTGTATATTTTCCAAATTCTAAATATTTAGCCATTGCAAATGTAATTAAGCTTAACAAAAACAACGCAGTAGAAGAATAACAATCATTGTTGTTGTTTTGTTTTTTGTTTAACAAAATCAAAACAAGAACAACATCATTAAAACAACAATAACAGAAAACAACGACACCCAACAACAACATTGAAAGGACAAATAGAACCTCAGCTGTGTGATTAACACATGTAAGCTTTTTTTTGTTATGTTTTGTGGAACGCACACAAACTTATCCAGCACTCACACAAGCACATCCATACGCACAATTACACTAGACAACAATACACACATACACAGGTTATAATGCAATATTTGCATTAAAACATTAAAATACGACTTTTGTGTTGTTGGTGTTTGTGATAAACACCCTTCTGTTGAAACAACAACAACATTTCATCCATCCACTCTGTCACTCATTGACTTTAGCAATTGAGCGTTAGAAAATTAAGGGTTTTAGTTAAATTTTCAACATTTTGTTTGTTGGTTTTTTAAGGGGATTTTCTTACACTTCCTTTTCCGTAGCTATGATGCCTTTTTGCCAGTCAAACAGTTAACCAAAATAAAAACAAAAAATAAAAAAAAGTAAATCTTTAATCAAGCCACCAGTGTGTTGCTGTATTCCAAGGGTGTTGTCTAGCACACTACTGCTGTTATTGTTGCTACTGCTGTTGCTTTTATTTTTGTAGTTCTGATTAAGTCGTAATTAGATTTAAGGATATGGCACCAGTGCACATTGGTTCCAAATCAAAATCTAGCTGGACAAAAGTCCAAAAATTAGTGTCCTTAAAATTGGGAATTATTAGTGCTAGGGGCAAGCTAAGGGTGTGTTCTGATCAAACTAATAACCATTTTTTTGAATTAGGTCTTTAACCTTGTTAAATATGCGAATGAAATAACATTTTTGGTATCAAATATTTAAAAAAATAATGTATGTATATATAAGTGTTCAACTAATAACATCATATTATCTATGTTACATCAATGGTTTCAAAACGGTTTATGTACAAGAAAGCTACAGATTTATACTTATTCTGGACATTAATAAGAAATTTATTATCGATCTTCTTCTTACATTTTTTGTACTTTGAAGTATGGTCAATAACACTGTGCAACAAGAAAAATGAGCCTCAATGGCTTCAACGCCATATGAAAGTAGACCATCAAGTGGACAAAATCACCAAAGGGTTTTGCAAAGTCAGTTCGGATTTCTTTTTTATAGCCCACTGAAGTTTTTATTTTTTTATCAAAGGCGTTTGGAAAACGTCAAAAATACTATAATAAGAACACATCTGAGCTTCAAAATATGATCTGATGTCTTCATTGAAATTTTATGGCGGTTCTTTTCTTAGAACATTTTAACCCTCTAACTGCCATTTTAAGGGGTCATTTTAGTCCTTTTTTAAAATCTAAACACAGAAGTCTAATAAAACGTCCATTTAGAGGGTTAAAATGTTCTACAAATATTTTCCTCATGAAATTTCACTAGGGGTTGTCGAATGTTCAAAGTTTGTGCGACATGCGCAAAGTGCTTAAAAAGGGTCAAGTATAAATAATCAATGTTTGTTATTTATTTTTACCAAAGCAGTGTTAAAAAATATCGACAAAAAACAACGCAAATATACTTTTGAGCTAAAAATTATGTTCTGATGTGTTTTATAAAATTTTATGATGATTCTTTTCTTTGACCAAATTAGCCCTCTAGCTCCCGTTTTAAAGGGTAATTTTTGTAATTTTTTAAAAGAAATACAAAAAAGTCTATAAAAAAGGCAGTTAAATGTTTACAAATATTTTGTGCATCAAATTTTACTAGGGCACGTCTAAGACAGAAAGTTCGTCCAGCATATAGAAAATGCTTAAAAATTTTAAAGTATTCAAATTTATTTTTTTTTTTATATTTTTTTTGGGCCGAAATAAAAAAAAAAAAAAACAAGTAACCAAGTAACCAAGTTAAATTCCACTTTGTCGAATGTATTAATACTTACTCTCCACGATGTAAAAAGTTTATTTGCAAAAAAAAAAAATTAAAAAAAAAAAATCCGCGGAAAAAATGTTTTGGTAAAAAAAAATTCGACGAAAATTTTTTTTTTTTAATATGTTTGTACTTGTTTAAATACCAATCGGTGATCGATTCTGTTCATATATGTCAACCAGCGGCCGAATCAAAGCATTTTGTGTTTTTAGGTTATGTTGCATGTACCACAATTTTCGAGGTGTTCTTACATTTTCGTTCATAACTTTTGAACCGCTGACCGATTTCGCTCAAATGCAATACCAAACTGCTTAGGGCAACAACAAGTAAATATGCTAAGTCTTTGTTATATCTGTTTAATACTTTGGCCGTGATCACCATTTCCACAGACGGAAATGGTTGACACAAGTGAACAGAATCGATCACCGAATGATATTAAAACAAGTTCAAACATATTTAAAAAAAAAAAAAAAACATTTTCTTCGATTTTTTTTTTTGTTTACCAAAAATTTTTTTCGCGGATTTTTTTTTTTTATTTTTTTTTTGCAAATAAACTTTTTTACATCGTGGAGGGTATTAATACATTCGACAAAGTCGAATTTAACTTTGTTACTTGTTTTTTTTATTTCGGCCCAAAAAAAAATATAAAAAAAAAAATTTGAATACTTTAAAATTTTTAAGCATTTTCTATATGCTGGACGAACTTTCTGTCTTAAACGTGCCCTAGTAAAATTTGATGCAGAAAATAGTTGTAAAACATTTTAACCCTTTAAATGCCTTTTTTTATAGACTTTTTTGTATTTCTTTTAAAAAAGGACAAAAATTACCCTTTAAGACGGGAGCTAGAGGGTTAATTTGGTCAAAGAAAAGAATCATCATAAAATTTTATAAAACACATCAGAACATCATTTTTAGCTCAAAAGTATATTTGCGCTGTTTTTTGTCGATATTTTTTAACACTGCTTTGGTAAAAATAAATAACAAACATTGATTATTTATACTTGACCCTTTTTAAGCACTTTTCGCATGTCGCACAAACTTTGAACATTCGACAACCCCTAGTGAAATTTTATGAGGAAAATATTTGTAGAACATTTTAACCCTAAAAATGGATGTTTTATTATATTTCTATGTTTAGATTTTAAAAATGGACTAAAATGACCCCTTAAAATGGCAGTTAGAGGGTTAAAATGTTCTTAGAAAAGAACCGCCATAAAATTTCACTGAAGACATCAAATCATATTTTGAAGCTCAGATGTGTTTTTATTATAGTATTTTTGACATATTCCAAACGCTTTTGATAAAAAAGTAAAAACTTCAGTGGGCTATAAAAAAGAAATCCGAACTGACTTTGCAAAACCCTTTTGTGATTTTGTCCATTTGATTGTCTACTTTCATATGGCGTTGAAGGCATTGAGGCTCAATGCGATGACCCAAAATTTGTTGCACAGTGTAATAACAATATTTTTGAGGACTTATGAAACTTCCACAGCTTGCCAAAACCGAATCCAGGCATATCATGTCGAATTACTACATACAACTTATAGGTAATTTATTACTGAACGTTGTCATGCAGACATTTCTTGCAGGTTTTTGCAAGTTTAAAATTAATCACAGTTTATATGAAAATAGATTTTCGCCAAAAATTTTTTTTCTAAATAAAGTATCGAATTTTTGTAAGTTTTTGATAACTTTTAAGTATTATTATTATGCTTAGCTTAAATAAAGCATTAAATGTGATGTTTCCTATTAAACCGCGGCCAATGACACACTTCTACTAAATTCAAAAATGTCCATCCGTCTGTCCGTCTGTCCGTCTGTAGAGGACACGATACAGTCCAAAATAAAAGAGCTAGACTTCCGAAGTTTGGCACGAATATGTCTTATATTCCTAGGCAGGTTAAGTTCGGAAATGGATAAAATCGGACCAAGGGGAAAAAAGTTCCCCCTTGGAGAACTAAACCAACCTAATAAAAATCGCATTTTTTGCAGGTTTTTTTGTACTTTTGCTAAGCAAATGCAACATTCCTCTCTCAGATGAAGTTCGAAATCGCAAGGGGAAGGTGCTCCCTAACGTCTCCCACCAACCCCCCCCCCCCAAAAAAAAACGGTTCTGGATTTTTTTTATATTGTTTTTTTTTACATTTTGGAGGGTATAAAAGATTCGGCACAGCAGAATGTAACACTCTTACTGGTTTTTTATTTTTTTTTTACATTTTGGAGGGTATAAAAGATTCGGCATAGCCGAATTTAACGCTCTCACTTGTTTTTTTCAATTACACTTCTCGACAAAATTTTTTTTTTTTTTTTAGAGATTACAAAATTTTCAAAAAATAAGTTTTTGCATTTCATATTTCTGTTCTGCATATAAACCATTTTTGTCATTAATTAATTACTGAAATTAGAAAAAATTAAAAAATTGTCGATTAGTGTAATCGACTTAGAAAAATTTAAACATGTTTTTTGAACTCATGGACCCCAAAAACATATAAAACGATGATAAAATAATTTTGTCCAGCTAGATTTGGACTTGGAACCACTGTGCAGTGGCGCAACACTACCTCATTCTTCATATTTTATTCTAAACACCATCGTTCTCATCATCAACATCAGCATCTTCCTCCTCCTCATAGTCACATGTTGTTTATGTGTTTATTTTGTTTGTATCTCTTGTTTCTCATACGAAATGATGAATTTCTTTCTTTCGTATGATTCATGCACTCAAAATAATCACTCTGTTAAATTACAGAGATACTCTGCTGAGCCAGCAGAAAATACCATAGATTTCCAACCAGCAAGATTTTTTGTTATTTTACGAAGAAAACTCTGTAAAATGATTTCGATAAAAAAAAACTGTAAATTTATAGAATTATCTGTAAAATATTGATAAAACGGAAAAGAATTTTACCAAAAAAGCTCTGTAAATTTACAAAGTTTGAGTTAAATGCATTTTATGAGTTCAAAATTTTACAAAAAAAAACTCTGTAAATTTACAAAGTTTTAGTTAAATCGATTTTATGAGTAAAACTTCTCTGCTTCAAAAGCATTAAAATTTTGTTAAATTTTACCGCTTTAATGCTTCCAAATTGCAAATTTAATTTTTTATTTTTGTGAATATTATGAGTTTTTAACAAGTAACTCCAATTTTACACGTCATCCTCGTAAAATTACCAGTTGTTATTGTAATTTAACACACTTTTTAAAGTGGGGTTTAGTTTTTTGAAGTGATTTTTATTTTTACAGAGCAATAAGTAAAATTACAAATGAAATTTAGTATTTTGGTTACGAGCAAAAAACAAAGTATTTTTCTAAAATTCGTATTTTAACAAAAAAACTGTTTATTATCTGTAAAATAGAGATTACAAAGTAAAAAGTAAAATTACAGATAAAATTTTGTTTTTTGGTCACAAGAAAATACAAAGTATTTTCTTAAAATCTGTATTTCGACAGATAACTTTGTCAAATATTTGTCGAATTGAGATTACAGTCATTTTACAGAGTATTTAACAGAGTAATTATTTTGAGTGCACTCAAAATAATCACTCTGTTAAATTACAGAGATACTCTGCTGAGCCAGCAGAAAATACCATAGATTTCCAACCAGCAAGATTTTTTGTTATTTTACGAAGAAAACTCTGTAAAATGATTTCGATAAAAAAAAACTGTAAATTTACAGAATTATCTGTAAAATACTGATAAAACCAAGAAGAATTTTACCAAAAAACTCTGTAAATTAACAAAGTTTTAGTTAAATGCATTTATGAGTTCAAAATTTTACAAAAAAAACTGTAAATTTACAAAGTTTTAGTTAAATCCATTTTATGAGTAAAACTTCTCTGCTTCAAAAACATTAATTAAAATTAAATTAATTAAATATAAATTAATTAAAATTAAAATTTTGTTAAATTTTCCCGCTTTAATGCTTCCAAATTGTAAATTTACTTTTTTATTTTTGTGAAAATTACAAGTTTTTAGCGAGTAACTATAATTTTACAAAATTTTGTTTTTCGGTCACAAGAAAATACGAAGTATTTTCTTAAAATCTGTATTTCGACAGATAACTTTGTCAAATATCTGTCGAATTGAGATTACAGTCATTTTACAGAGTATTTAACAGAGTAATTATTTTGAGTGTGGACATTTCGATAGTTCCTGGCGGTGAGTGTGTGTGTTGTGCTGGCTGGCTGCATTAACGTCGTTTGGGTGGTTTTTGATATCTCCCCCTGTTTAACGGGTTTTATGTTTAAAAAAATTGTCGTAAAAGAAGTTAGAAGTTGTTCTTTGTATTGTTTCAGTTACAGCTATTAGTGGTGATGACCAAAACATTGAAAGTAAGGGGGTTGCTGTTGCTTCAGCTCCTGTAGGTATTTTTACTAATATGTTTGACTGCTGCTGTGCCAGTAGTTAAAATAAAAATAAAAACTTTCTGGTGTGACTGTTAAATGAGCAATTTAATACACAGGAAGAAATGTAGCATTGGAAACTTTTCGATATACCTAAAAAGGAACTTTTGAAACGGAGAAGAGATTTTCGCGCTATCGTTTGAAGGTTTAATAATGCTGAATAGAGCCATCGTTTGGTGGCCTGCTTTGTAAAAGAAAAGACCTTGTCTTTATCTCGAGGCGAAATGCTTTTTCGTGTAAGTACCAGTTGAGTCTTTAGAATAAAATCTATGTCTAAAGTTGTTTAAACACGATCCCCAACTGGCTGCCTATATCAATATCTCCAAAAAGTCTTGGGATGGTGGGTTACAGACCCTAAATTATTCTTTGTACATTATATCGATATTACATATTTTTTTAGCCCTTGTCTTGAATAGGTGGGCTTACGGGTTGTACAGCACCCATACATTTTTACAGGGGGCTATCGAAACTTTACAAAGAAGTGTGGTTCGCAGTCTGTTCAGAGGTGTTTGGATTGAGCCTGACCCCAAAGACTGCCAGCCCATTCCAATGCTTAACAACAGTGATACTTTAAATAATTGAAATAGCTAACTGGTTAAATTGTAATTTCTTGTCTACAACTCTACTCAATAACTGGGACTTGACCGTAGCTTGATTTCTGACAGTCAAGCTACGGTTAAGTCTCTGGAGTCAACGATTTTGACAACATCTTTCCTTTACTATCAAACGTCAATAAATGCATGGCAAAGTTGTTAAGAACTACCTAAGAGGCTCATGCGGAAATAATCCGCTGGAAGAATATGTAGAAATGGGAAAATGTGTGGACCTGCGAGACTACACATGTCCAAGATATTTCGATGGTGATTGGTGTAATGATCGGACACCTTTTTTTTGTAGGAAATGAGGTCACGAAGCTGTTTTTCATTGATTTATCTAGGTTCAGGGCGCAGAGACATTTCGGGGAATTGCAAAGCCGATGGAATTGCGAAATTACGAACTACCTTAAAGGCTCCTGCGGAATTAACCCGGTGAGGAGATGAGAAAATGAATGAACCTGTGGCACTACACAAATTCATGATATTTCGACGTGGTTGCTGAATGCCCTCTTCCAGAGTTATATAGGTGAGGAGAAGTTTAAATTATCGATCACTTTATTTTACGTTGTGATCCTAATCAATAATTAATTTTTACCAACGATTAGCGAACTCATTGAATCAACGCTTCAAATACTCGCGAAGTGGGCAAATTAGAAAGGTCTGGAAGTTAATATCACCAAAACCCAACTCGTCGTGTACACTAAAAGGGCTAAGATAGACAGGTTTGCTTATCCTAAATTAGATGGAATCTACCTGGAACTATCTAATGAGGCGAAATACCTGGGTAGGATCCTGGGCTCTAATCTTTCTTGGAAAAGGAATACGCCTGGTGGAGAAGTTTCGGAAGAAGGGTGGGTCTGACACAATCGACACCAAAGGCCGGCGTGGAAGTGATAAGCATTCGGCCCGTGGATATATATATCAAGAGCACAACAGAAATATCGGCTCTCATGTTAAGAGAGTCGCAAATGCTTTATCGACGCTCTTGGGGCACTCAATCGTACTAAGTATGGTGGGCGGGACGGAACTGAAATAGAAGACTGACTATAGAAGACTGAATCATCACAGATGAACTTTGACAGAACCTTCGAAGTCCATATACAAACTAGAAGAGACTGGGCAAAAAACTCTGTTATAACAAGAACACTATCTCAATCTTAACGAACGGATCGATGGTGAAGTTGGGTACGAGCTCGGGAGTATAATTTGAATGTCTCGAAATCAGGGCCTTATTGAGACTTCCAGACAAGTGTAGTGCTTTCCAGACTGAAGTACTTTCTGTAGATAAAGCCGCACATATGATTATGATAAGGGACCTGCGCCATTAAAATTTTCGTGGATAGTCTTGCAGCTCTGAAGGTCTTAAAATCAAACACAGTGAACTCGGGAATCGTTAGGAACTGTATATATTCCCGTCGTCGAATTAGTCAGCATACAGTCAATCTAATCTGGCTCTCTGAACATAGTGGGGTTGCTGGGAACGAATTGGCTGGATTATGTGCGAAAAATGGTTCATGAGTCGGTGGGGGAACATGTTTAATCTAACATCTCCATTCCCATAGTGGAATTGATGAAGGAAATTGATTGTATATCAGAGCAAACCCTGTTGCCACTGCCAAGTCCTAAGAGGACAGAAGGTCTTCTTACTTTTGGTAAAGGGACGGTTAGCCTATTGGGAAAAGTACTTACAGGACATTTTATAATCGGCCAAATGCCCGTGCTTATGGGAATCTCTAACAGGGACTATTGGAGTTGTGGGGAAGTGGAGGAGGAGGAGTCAGTAAGGCACTTGTTATGTGAATGTTCGGGTCTGATTGATCGCCACCTTAGGGTATCTTAGAGAATCGGGGTAGTTGAAGAAGTAGATTTTTTGAAATTTTGGTAGAAAGGGGAGGAAAGTAAATGGGGAGAAAAGTAAAGCAGTCAAATTTAAGCTACACGATCAATGGTATTTGGATGCTTTTCAGAGATGCTTGGGATTGCTTAAGGTTTACCAGGTTATTGCTGTGAGTTAGGTGCCGCAGGCAACAAAAAAAAAACGTAACTGGTTGGGACGCAATGTCTTGTGCACAACATAAGTCAGTATCTATACCGACAGTCAAGCAGCGTTCAAATCCTTATGAAAATGTTTTTAAAGACGTTCCATTCATAGTTGTTGGTTCTCTTTTAAATAAAGATCGAAACTACAGGAAAAAGTGGGATTTGGGGTCCATTCAAAGAAGGATGGGTTTAGTCTGGCTCGATGATTGTCAGAAAATTGCTGTGCAGAGGTACTCGGCGTTCAAATGTACTTGCAATAAAGGATGTATCTAACTGGGGCGCCATGGCATATTGCTAAAGTCTGACATCAATATCTATTGTGAAAGTCAGACAGTAGTCAATTCCCTTAAAAATTCTTCAAAAACCTTCTCTTGAAACGTCATTAAATGAGATGGCCAAGCAGTTTGACATTCGACTCATATGGGTCGCGATCATATTCCAGAGAACTGCATAGACCTACGTCTCTTTTGACTAATTCACTAAAAGATTCATTAACTCTCAAAACCACTGAAGGTAGAGACTTGCAAATTAAATAGATCCACTAAGTCTGGGATTTTGTAGGACTTGAAAACTTACTTTGGTACTTGTTTTAATTCCTGAAATAACTGTCCTTAAAACTTGATGTTTGGATTGTAAGATCCTCTATTTCTCCACTCCCATAGATACCACCCTCACAAGATAATCAGATTCTGTCACTTCAATTATGACGTGAAGAATTAGCAGGCACTTTTATCCGGAACGTCTACCCACAGCAGATTAAAATCTTTTAAATTATCTATTATAAAATCCGTCTAATGACTTCTCACCAGAAAAATCTAGATTTTGATTCTTATCTGGCCTTATCATAATGAAGTTGTATAAATAAGATGTTTGTGACTGCAGAAACCATGTAGATGTGTGGAAGTGGGAACTATCGGGCACCAAAGTCATAGTCCAGCGTTTTCTTTATTTACATTTGTTTTCTTGAGATCAAAGGAATTGTTTGATCTTTCCAGAAGCTTAATGCGAACCTCTTAGTAGTCTTTGTGTGATGACATGTAATAAAAACATTTCTACAAAATTTTTCTCAGTATTTTAATTTTCATTACTTTATCAAGGGTTGTGCCTCTTGTTTCTAATTTCATTTGTTTGTTGTAGCATTTGCCTTTCTTATTTCTAATATTACTTAAGATTATGTGTACCCCTATGGATTTTAAGGACATTATGTGGTGGGGCGTCAATCCACAGTAGCACCCATGAACAAATAGTGTTAGTAGTGTCTGCTTACGCACACAGACTTACACATACCTCGGATAAAGAAAAAAAACAGAAAATTTCTTTAATCAGAATAATGTGTCCTTACTAAGCTCAATTTACTATGATACTCTGGTATACATCTTGATATTAAATGTATGAATGTGTGCACGTTGTAACTCATATCATCAGGGAATCTAGAAATGGACAGAAATTGTACATAATAATCTTCGACGTTGATTTCTAAATGTTTTCTGTTTTTTTTTTTTCATACACGTACACATAACTATAGTTTCGAGAATGGATTTTTTTTTGTTGTTTTGTAGGCCATGGCACAGTGACTACATGTCACAGGATTTATGGCAATCATTAATCTTATTTTGCTAAGCTATAGTCGTAATATTACTAGTAACTGCTTACTGCTGCTGTTAACCACCACCACCAATAACACTATCCACTGGAGTTTAGGTTTTCCTTACTTCCTATTTTATTTTTGGTTGATTTGTTTTTTTTTCTTCTTCTTCATCATCTTCCTGTTTTACTCTACCAGGGAATCTCAGGTTGATTATGTGATTTTATTAAAAATTCTTTTTTTTTCGAAACTTTGCTGTTTTGGGATTTTATTAATTTATTAAGACCTGTGTGTATCATGCCATGTACGACGAATGAGTATTAACAATATTACAATATTTGCAATCTTTTTCTATTAACAGTTTTGCTGAATTACATTAATAGGGGTATTCATTCTAAATTATTTAAGGAGATTGAAAAAGTACCAAACTGCATTGCTCTGCTTGGCCAGCACATCTCTCACAGTCGATTGCTGCTGTAAGCCAACACAAGCTCCTCTGCATACACTCCAAATCCCATCTGATTGTGTAGCTTAAATCCATCTGGTTTAAGTATAATCTTGGAAGACGGGGAGAACTATCGTCTCAGTTTTAATTCTTTAAAAAGAGAAACCCGAAAGGCGAAAAGAGAATCCTGGTCAATTTTCTGCGGAAAATTGGAGGGAACTACGGAAGCGGCAAGACTCTTTCCAAAGCCCCCAGTGTACTAGGATTTCTGAATAAGCCAGATGGATAATTTGCAGAAAGCATTCAGGAAACCATTGAATTTCTGATGGATATTCCCTGGGTACACTTTCACCAAATACAATTCCGGTAAGTGAATTCATCAGAACAATTGTGGACGAACGCAAGATAACGTGGGCGGTCCGCTCCTTCAAAACCTATAAATCGGCAGGGACTGATGATATATTTCCGGCACTCTTAAATGAGTCCCTCGGGCCATGACTACTACGTATCTTCATGGGTAGCCTGACATCAGGTTAGATTTACTCCGTTTGATAAAACCACAATATCGCAAAGGATTACAGAGCTATCAGTATGTCACTGGAAATACTGGTAGATGTCTTTGTGAGAAGCCCCTTACATCAGATAATTTCAACTAGGCCTAACACTCCTATCTTAAAGGTAGGTCTGTTGAGACGGCTTTAAGTGATGGTGTTGTGCTGGTTGAGTATACTCTTTACAAAAAAGAATTTGTTTTGGCATCATTTCGGCATCAATTCTTAATGCCCTACAGAATTCAGGTACGTACGCACAGATTATTTTATGGACGGGCAACATGCTTAAATACAGGGAAATCAACTCGAGAAAGGTGATGGTGAAGCGAGGAAAGTAGAAACAAGCGACACTATCCAAGGGGAAGTGATCGCTCCTCTTCTGTGAAATCTTGTTATGAATGAGATCCTCGAGTCACTTAACGGAATAGCTATCAAGGGGGTTGCCTATGCTGATGACGTTGTGATCCTAATAAATGGTAAATTTTTAACAACGCTTAGCGAACTGATGGAATCAGCGTTTAAGATACTCTCAACGTGGGCAAAGGACAATAGTCTGGGAGTTAATCCTGCCAAAACCGAACTTGTCTTGTTCACAAAAACGACTAAGATAGACAGGTTTGTTGCTCCCAAATTAGATGAAATCACACTGGATTTCATCTAACGCGGCGAAATACCTGGGTGTGATCCTTGACTCAAAGCTTTTTTGGAGAAGGAATACTGAGAAAGGATAAAAAAGTCGTTATGTGCGTTTTACGCCAGGAGGAGAAGTGTCGGAAAAAGGTGGGGTCTAAAACCATCCACTTTATGTATAGTGCAGTAATTAGACCAATATTGATCTCTATGGCGCTCTCCAGTGGTGGAGAGCAGTGGATAAAAAATCATATCTCTGCGATTTACAGAAGATACAATGACTGGTGGAGAGTAGTGGATAAAAATTCATATCTCTGCAATTTACAGAAGGTATGTACAACGACTAGAGTGTATGGTTATCTTTGATACTATTAGATCGGCACCCCAGGCCGGCCTGGAAGTGATAATAAAGATTCAGCCCTTAGATATTTACGTCAAGAGCACAGCAGAAAAATCGGCTCTCAGGTTAAGAGAGTCACAGATGCTTAAGCAACGCTCTTGGTGACACTCGAATATATTAAGTACAGGGGTAGGACGTAACTGGCGAACTTTGACAGAAGTCCAAATACCAACTATGTAAGTCTGGGCGGAAAACTCTGTTATAACAGAGAATGTGAATTCAATCTTTACATACATATCAAAGATGGAGATGGGTACGGTTTCGGGTTCGAGATTACACTCTGGATGCTTCGAAATCAGGGCCTCATTGAGACTTCCGGATAAGTGTAGTGTTTTCCACGCTAAGGTACTTGCAATTGATAAAGCCGCGCAGCTGATTATAACCAGGACCTTCGTCTTTGCGCCATTTAAAATTTTCGTGGATAGTATTGCAGCTCTGAAGGCTTTAGAATCAAACACTGTACAATTGGAAATACCGTATTAAGTGCGGTAGGTTGGACGGAACTGGAACAGATAACCGACTATATCTCACCAAATATGAACTTTGACAGAACCTTCGAAGTCCAAATAACATAACAGAGAATGAGATCTCAATCTTTACGGACGTATCTATAATGGAGATGGGTACGGTTTCGGGAGTATACTCTAAATGCCTCGAAATTGGGGCCTCATTGTGACTTCCGAATAAGTATATTGTTTTCAAAGCTGAGGTTCTTGCAATTGATAAAGCCGTTCAGATTAATATGACAAGAGACCTTCGTCATTGCGCCATTAACGTTTTCGTGGATAGTCTTGCAGCTCTGAAGGCCTTAGAATCCAACACTGTAAAATCGGAAATCGTTAGCAACTGTATACAATCCCTCCGACGAATCAGTCAGCACACAATTAAGCTAATCTGGGTCCCTTGACATAGTGAGGTATCTGGAAGCAAATTGGCTAATGAATGTGCGAGAAATAGCTCGGAGTCGGTGGGGGAACGTGTAGAGCCTGACGTCTCGGTTCCTACAGTGGAATTGGTGAACAAAATTTATAGAATATCTGAGAATAGAATGAAGGATAGGTAATTATAACTGACTACGTGCAGGATATCGCGAACCTTGTGGTCACTGCCAAATCCTAAGAGGACAAAAGGCCTTCTTACTTTTGGCAAACGGACGGTTAGCCTATTAGTGGGAGTACTTACAGGACACTGTATAATTGGCCAAATGATCGTGCGTATAAGAATTTCTGATAGGCACTATTGTAGAAGTTGTGGGGAAGTGGAGAAGTGGAGAAGGAGGTGCCAGTGAACTAGTTATGAGAATGTCCAAGTTTGATGAGAAGCCGTCTTAAGCATTTAAGGCAATGATATTTCGATGACCTGGATTGCCTTAATGGTGTCTGATTGACATCTCTAGCAGAATTTCTTAGAGAATCTGGGTGGTTCAAGAAATAAAGAGTTTTTGTATCAGAGGGGAGTAGGGAAATGACAATTAACGGAATCACAATTGGCCTATGGCCCTCTGAATGAATTCGCCAAATTGGAGAACACCATCCAACCTAACCTAAGAATGATCTACTACACCTGTTAAAAAGGGGCCGTAGGTATAGTAAGAAGAGCTCTTGTAACACACATCGAATCCATTTTTTTTGTACCTTCGTGATTAAGACCAGTGTTGAGCTGAAATAACTTTAATATTTCACAGTTTATGTTTGTCTTACTTCCTCCTGTGAATACCCCTTATATATCTGGTCTACTGATATCTAATACGTAAGGGGATATTAATATAGCTGGTTGGGATAGCTAAATGATGCTTGCTTATATGTAATGTTATGTTAATAGTTTCTTCTTTTTGTTTTTGGTGTTTTGTCAAGAAATTAATTTGATTGCTTTTGACGTTAGTCAGTGATTTTGTTACTTTTTTTTTTTTGGAAATGAGTTTCCAAAATAAATTAATGAATGTATGAAATTTTTTTTCCCATTCTTGTTCGTAACTTGTAATTGTTTTTGTTCATTTATTGTAGATTTGATTTAATGAAAAGCAGGAGTAAAAAAACTGCAATGTTTATGCAATCTTATTCTTAGGGGTTGCGGAAGCAAAACAAAAAATCCAACCGAGTCATTAATCATTTGCTAGATACAATATAGAAATTAAATTATTCAATGTTTTTTTTAGAGAGTTCTTTCAGATAAACAGAAAAAAAAAACTTCTACATAGAAAACAGGATGATATTTTTAATGGTAATCAACGGAATCTTCTTGGGATCTAAAGTGACGCCATTACGTTTCGACATTCTTCGTGATTGTCGGAATAGAATGTTTCTTGACTCACAGATTTGAATTGTCAAGATTTGATACACTTCAAACAATAATGTCAAACCTGTCTTTGAGCCGTTTTAAAAGTGAGACTTCGGAAGGTCTTCATTATAAGTCTTTATTGCGGAAATGAAATCCGCCCTCGAATTAATTCATTTTCCGTTAAGTCATTGCTTTACCCGCTACATTCAGCAGTTTGATGAGGGAATTCGCCCCCAAAATATTGTTTTGGAAACTGATTTTCTCAGAGAGATTTAAAACTGGAAAGTTTTAATTTTTTTTTAAGGAAGTTTTGGTGTTTTTTTTTTATAAAAAGGATTTTTTCAAGTCTCTGTTGCAGAGTTGAAATCCACATTATCGCTACAATGAGCAGTTTGATAAGCAAATTTGACCCCCAAAATGCGATTTTTTTTGGAAATTAATTTTTTCTGAAAAAGTCTTGTGAAATTTTCCTTATGTTTGGAAAGCTCTACAAATATTTTTTAGAAAGATGTGGTGTTTTTTTGTTGTATAGACATTGGAAAAATTTTTAAATAACCGCTTAAAAAAGTTTCTTTGCCCCTAATTTAATATCCTTATAGATGTTCTGTTTTCTAATACCTTTAATAAGTCAATTATATTTTATAAACTCTAAAAAAATACTCTATAATAACATTAACCTTTTGCAAAATGATTTAAAATTTACCTGTGTTCACCCACTTTTTGCATTTTTAATACGAATTTCGTATGAGTGAAATTACTGCATTGAAATCGTTTTGAAAAGTTTATGTCAAAAGTTAATTGGGTGCACTTCAATGACTGTCATAATATTTTCAAAACCTTTAACAATTGACCTCAACGGTTATAAAAAAATACATAAACACACACATACAAACATAGATTAGGGAAAAATTGAAAATAATAATAACACCTGAACACGAAAAAAATCAAGCAAAACACTGCAGGTATTCACGAAAATTTCTAAAATAAAAACTAACAAATCGTGTATTCGGTAAACCATGATGGAAAAGTATAAAGATTATTGGAAAAACTACATTTAAAATATTTAAAATATTAAAATGGATAAAAACGCTATTTAAAATTGGCGAATGACTATTCCTCAATAAATTTGAGAATAAAGGATACATTTGGCTTTTCCGAACCCTGACAACGATTGTAAGTTCTAATAGATCGATGGGTCCTATGTGAACTGAAATCAATCTTATTCTCGACAACCCACGTATGGATTTTTAATAGGTCTAGCCTATCCGTATGTCTTCTCATGACACAAACCTTGGATTGCATTTGATATCAGGAAAATGGGTTATGAGGAGGAAAAAAAAGGGAGTGTTTGGGACATTTGACTTGAATTTATCTACATTGAAAGAATCTGGGAAAAATTCTTCGGGGAGTTTAGTCCACGAAAAGCGAACCTTATCTGTAATCCAAAGTGCGATCACTGGACAATCGACAAAAATGGATGAGATTTATAGATAACCGAATGCTGCGTACAAAAACTCGGGCCCTGGGGATAAGTTCATTTATATTATCAGAACACTTTCCTTGGAATTATCGATAGAATAGTGTCACGATACGACATTCAACATTTCGAAGATGCTTCAATGATTCTTTTGTACACGTCCCGAGATCTCGAAAAAAGAAAAAAGGAGTTGTATTCTGTCTTTGGTCGGAATAGGAGGTGTAAATAATACGGGGTGAAGTACTTTTTACACTGGTTTAAAAAACCCAGTCTCTTGAATGCTTCTTTTGACACCTGAAAAACGTGATAATTTCAAAGGATATCACACTGAATTTTCATGCCCAGAACATCAAGAGTACCCGTTTCCTACACTCAAAATAATTCTACAGTAAAAGGTTTAGTAAGTGATTTTGTACAAAAATCTACTAATTAGTTACTAATTTTAGTATCTTCAAAGTACTAAAATTAGTAATTTTTACTGGTTTTGAATAATATTAGTAAAAAATTTTAGTATTGGTTACCACCCAGCAAAAACATGGTAATGAGTTGTGAAAAGTAATCATTACCAAGTACATTATTTATAATGAGTACCCATTACCATTAACATTATTTTAATCCCAAAAGTAACTACTTCTCAGTAATATGTTATAAAATCACCTCTAAGTAATAATATCCTCTTGCACTTGCAGTTTTTAACCTTTACAATTCAATTAACTTAAAAAGTATTTAAAAACTTAATAAAAATTACGCAGTTTTTAAGTTTTAGTAAAAACAAGTTAAATTTTAAAAGTTTTAAGTAACTAATTATTTTACTTCTTATTGGTAATGGGTTTTTACTCCTTATTTGTAATCCGAGGCAGTAACTACTTATTTATCTCCATACTCTTCACTAGTTATTTTTGTCTCATGCCCTTGTTAAAATAATTAGTGTTTCATTCAATAAGTAACTACTTATTAACATCTGTTTCGGATTACAAAACCCATTACTAGTAATGCCAATTTTTGCTGGGCAATTACTGCACTAGGTCCTTTTGGACTAACATTTAGTTAAATTTTTAGTATTATTTACCCACGTTTTTTTTTTTGGGTGTAGATATCTATACCACCCATATGTACAGATGACGCTTTTGGCTCCACAGTCCTGTAGGTCAACATACAACATTGGGTCTTAAGAAAAAGGGTAGCAGGAAGAACAAAACCTTGTGGTACCCCTGATTGAAACTATAACTCGTCTGATTAAAAACTCATCTATAACAACTTGTATAGAATGTTCTGTGAGGAAGTTTAAAACAAATCGAGAGAAGACATGAGCGCACTATGTCACACACAATTAAACGCCTTGGAAATATCTAGAGCAACCACTTTACATTCTTAAAGATGACGTATCGAACGGCTCCAACGTTCCGAAAGACCAACAGATCTCCCGTAGAACGAGTACTGCGAAAACCATAATGTTATCAGGGTTGTTAGGGATTGGCTGTACATTGGAAACCTTCCAACAAGCGGAAAACACTCCCGAACGGTACAACGAAATGAAAAGGTTAGCCAGTAGACGTGCTAACGTCAAACAACACTGTTTTATCACCAGTGCTGGTATACCACCCGTGATCGATGACTTATTTACGTAAAGATCCGCAAGTACCACTTGTTACAATGGACTATTTTAAGTCTGAGCGTCATGGACTTGCCTTAAATTTCATTATTTTAGGCTTGTGCAACCCACCCTCGACTTAAATCCTTTTAACTGCACGAGCTCGAACGGTACTATTACCAAGAAAGATCAGGGGGCTAATTATGTAACTTGATAATCGTCAATCGTCATCGTTAGCTCATTATTCTATTACCATGACACTATATGGTAACAGAATAACGATGGAAACGATACGATTGACGACTATCAAATTACATAATTACCCCCCAGGCTAAAACGAACGGAATTATTACAACGAACCTTACTGTGCTGCCGTTAAGCATCAACTTTAAACCTATTTCCTTTGTTAAATGCTTGTTTCTTTAAGACGGAGGCACGGTGGGATGCACAGTGTAACAACCTTACTCTCACCCAGTCGATAAATAAGTCGACTCCACCGTAACAAAAGAAATGCTATTAAGTATCCAGTAGAACAATCCCTACGAAAACCATACTACATATCTATCATTTAACAGATTTTAAGGCTCCAAAAGACTTTAGACTCCAAACGCAGAACGAATCGCCAGTGGTTAAAGCCCTAACTCTTTTTCGAGATCAGCAAGTAAGAAAAGATACCAGCAGTTCTGCAGTGGACGAGATATCGCCGAAGAGCACATATTTAATATCAGTGGAGGGATACCGTCTGCACCTGGAGATTTATTAACGTGTTCTGAAAAATCTGTTTAACATTTTACAATGGATCCATTTTACAATTGACCTCAGAGTCTATGTGTGTTGACGTAAAACTAATATTTTACCCTCGAAGCACTGGAAGTGTGTGATAATTTTCAGGTAGTTTCTGACAATTATGATATGAAATGTTGACATATCTCTATTGAGAAAGGCCCGAGCAATGACACATAAAGTGTTTGCTACAGGGATGGAAAATCGGAATTTTGAAATGGTACTGAAGCTCAATAAAACAAGTGATAGTGTTAAATTCGGCTGTGCCGAATCTTTTATACCCTCCAAAATGTAAAAAAAAATTGTCAGGGGCGTTGGTTTTTTTTTGGGGGGGTGGGGATGTTGGGGATGTTGGGGGTCAGTGGGGGACGTTGAGAGCACCTTCCCATCCCGATAAATATAACAAATGTTTCATTTATTTAACAAAAATAAAAACAAAGGTGTATTTTTTCAACGGTTGGTTCAGTTCTTCAAGTGGGAACTTTTTTCCCCCTGAGCCGATTTTGCCCATTTACGAATTTAACCTGCCTTGGACCATAAGACATATCCATACCAAATGCAGAGGCTAGGTGTTTTATTTTGGACTGTATCGTGCCATCTACAAACATACGGAAGGACGGACGGACATTCACAGAATGTCTTAGAATCGATCATGAATCAATAATATATATACTTTATGGGGTCCCCGACCGATATTTCGATGCGTTACAAACGGAATGACAATGTGAGTATACCCCCATACTGTGGTTGGAGGGTACAAAAATTACTTTTTAGCCCTCAACGGTACTAAAAAAAATAATGTCTAGTTTCTGTACTACGAACGTTATTCGTCGCAGGTCAATAACGTGATAATTCAATACAAAAGTTCTTAAATTGGGAACATTCTAATCCAATTACTTATTTTTTTTTAGAAAAAAACCAATAAAGGTTGACTTAAATCAAAAATTTAATTTATTCGAAGCTTTTGGAGCATTTTTCCTATGAAAATCGGTATATTTTCGGGATTTTTGTAAGACTTGGTTGAACTAATGTATGAAATCGTCTGGTACAGAAAAGGTACTACTACTACTTCATTAGTTTCCAATTCATCCATGCTACTTCGTTAGAAGTCTATCGATTCTCTGACTATTTTCCTATAATACAGTGTTTGGTAGCAGAGAGCTGTAAAATCTTTCGTGACGTGTAAAAGGTCCATTTAACTTCCAAACTCTGATTACGCTTACATAGAAACTTTAGTTGCCAACAATGTTTATATTAAAACCTGGTTTTTCAGGTTGTCGTAACCAGTCATGCGGTTCTGACAACCTGGATTTGTTATGTGTTTGTAGCCTCTTTGCTTGCAAGTTTCTAGAGGCATACCAACACTTTTAACTCCAAAAGAGCCTTTAAGTTAGTTTCTAGTCTTTCAAGATCATTGGCTTTGCAACTCCGTGGAATGTCCCTGTGACCCATATGAGACGTATGTCAAACCGCTTGATAATCTCATGTAAAGACGTGACCTTGTTTTTAGGAACATTGACTCCAGGAACTTGAGCGCGGCTTGACTGCCAGAATGGTAATTGACAGGGGGTAGACAAGACATTGAATATTAACCACACTAAGAAAATTATGACATTAACTGTTTGTAGGTTATTTTAAAAATTAATCAGTAAAGTTATTTTAAAAGAAAAATCATTAATTTTATTATGGATTTCTTTTTTTCTACTGTTGTAGTTTAAAAAAAATAATTTACTGTATTAAAAACGAATTTTCTGTTACATTTAATTTCGGCAGTAAAAAATTTCTTCTATAGTTTTACTGTTTTTCAATACAAAATAACTGAATATTCACTAGTTTTTTAATGTTTTGGTTAGTCATTAAATTAACATTTGAAATTGACTGTAATATGTTTTTATTTTAAATGAAAAAATCGTGGAATGGTTGTTAAATAAAATTTCATTTGTTTTTAGTGAATATTCACTGGAATTTACCTACATAATTTTTTGAGTGCAGTTAACCACTTCCTTTACTGCCAGAATCTCTACATTGCAACTGTCTGACAATCTTCTAGCCAGGCTCTACAAAAGCTTTCCTGAATAGACTACAAAGTCCATTTTTTCGTGTAGTTTAGATCTGTGTAAAAGTGTATAGAGGATCTAATACTCGGAATGACACCTATGCAAGACTCCCTGGAAGGTATAAAAGTACCTATCCAATATGTACAATGGAATTAGGTGAGAAGAAGTTCTAATGGAGCCATAAGTGTTGTACGAAGAGGCTCTGTGATGTACATAGATGCCATTCCCTCTACCATCGTGACCAGGACACTATTCTCTTAAAAAATATTATGATATTCTTTACCATTTCTGCCACGGCATCGGCGTCGTTATAAAGAAAACATATTTTCGAACTGAAATGCCCAAATAACTATTTGAATTCTTTCAAAATTTCCTCATCATAACCAGGGTTTCGCGACTGTTTCATGTGTTCTGATATCCAGAAACTGACAATTTTGTTATAAACTAGAAGACCAATGGCCATTTTTAATGAGTTTGTAAGATCTAACTAACTTTCCCTTGTAATAATTGTGTGGATACTCTTTGGATAAAGTGTATCAACTACCGATTTTCTTTTTGGCAGGAAAGCGTCTCACTTACACGCCCTAAAAACTAAAAACAACTACAACAAAAGTAAAACACCTTCAAACATTAAATAAAATTAAAAATCCTAAAATAAAAATAGTTTTAATCAACATGATTTGTTTTTCAGCAAAAATAAAAATTGCACAAACTAAAGTTTACTCACGCGTATTTGTAGTGTGGCGCAATAACGAATAAAAAAAAAAAACACGCGACACTAATTTTAAATTGGCAATATAACGGAAGTAAATCCAAACCCACAAACAACAGCAATATTGTAAGATTGAAATACAGAGACCCCCTACAGATTTAACTATACAACCTCTCACTCATGCAGGCATTCGTCCATGCAACCACCCCATGATGCACAAAGGTTCCGCTTTTGTTTTTGAAAAATACTCGTACTATGCGAGTGAGTATATGAATCTGAAAGGTGGTTTTTTGTGACCAGGTTCTAAATAGAAATTAGTATGATTTTCTTGTTGATTTCTAATTGCCATGCAGTTACGTACTCGTACACTGCTAGTTACACATTTCTAATCACGAACTTTACAATAAGTAATTTTCCAAAACTGTTGTAGCTACAATTTACTCCATCCATACCTGCCTAAGGTGCAGCTGTCAAAATTCACATGTCACTTAAAATGACGTTAAAATGAACTATGAAATATAAACATAGTTTTAGTTACACTAAACTAGTACCAGGGAGCTTTTGCTGTTATAAGGAGGAGGGGGCGTTAGTTTTATTGTAGTGCTTACGTAAATTGGAGCTTAATAAGTTTTTTTTTGTTATTGTAGCACTTTTTGAATTTCTAAGTTGATTTTTTATGTACACTAAGAAAATTATGTCATTAACTGTTTGTAGGTTATTTTAAAAAGTAATCAGTAAAGTCATTTTAAAAGAAAAATCACTTATTTTATAAAGGATTTAATTTTTTTACTGTTTCTGTAGTTTAAAAAAAATTATTTACTGTATTAAAAACGAATTTTCTGTTACATTTAATTTCGGCAGTAAAATATTTCTTCTATAGTTTTACTGTTTTTCAATATAAAATAACTGAATATTCACTAGTTTTTTAATGTTTTGGTTAGTCATTAAATTAACATTAAAAATTGACTGTAATGTGTTTTTATTTTAAATGAAAAAACAGTGGAATGGTTTTTAAATAAAATTTCATTTGTTTTAAGTGAATATTCAGTGGAATTTACCTACATAATTCTTTGAGTGTATGATAGTTGTAGTTTTTCCAATTATAAATATCTTTATAGTTGGAAATTTTTTTCTTTAAATGTTCTTCGAAGAAAATAATTTTCTTCGGTTATATTTAGAATTGTATTAAGTGAAGAGCGCGGGCTCAAATTCTATTTTTATAAGGATTTAAGCTGAAAAATGTAGACGAAAATTATATTCTAAAAATTATAGACATTTCTGTTATTCCCATACCTGTTTCAAACCCTCCAGTTATAGTATTATCATCAGTATGACTTCTTAGTTGTCAATTTGTTTTGGAGGATATAACGCAAATGGATAGACTGTTAAAAATATTCGCAATGATTTTATATATGTTCCCGTCGATCCTATAAGGAGCATAGGGCCTTAACAAATACGTTCCAGCGTGATTTATCTTGGGCAAGGAATTTTATTTCGCCCCAACTTTTATCAATAGCAGCAGCTTCGATGACGATTTGTCGTCTCCATGTGTGCGCAGGTCGACATGTTCTACGGTTACCCTGTGGATTCCAGTCTATGGCGTTTCTGGTGATGTCATTTGGGGGTCTTCGTAGGATGTGACCGATCCAGTTCCACTTTCGTTTTTTTATTTCTGTTGCGATTGGTATTTGATTGGTTTCGGTCCATGATATATTGTTGTTTATTATATTAGGCCAAAAGATACGCATTATTCTGCGGAGGCATTGGTTGACAAACACTTGCAGCTTTTGGATGTCTCGTGGTGCTGCGTTCCATGTTTCGCAGCCGTAGAGTAGAATTGATTTCACATTTGATTCAAAGATTTTAAGTTTCACTCGCCGGGATAACGTTTGCGAGCTCCAAATGGATTTTAATCTACCAAAGGTTTGCCTGGCTTTAACTACTCGGTTTTCTATATCTTCTGACGAACCACCAGTTTTTGTTAAAATACTGCCCAAGTAGCAAAACGAGTGAACGTCTTCCAACTCGTGGTTGTTTATATGGAATTTATCCTGTCTAGATTCATTAACACGCAAAGTTTTAGTTTTTCCGATATTTATCTTCAGACCAGCTTCTTCAGTAACAACCATTAGTTGTTGCAGTTTAGCCGACATATCATCAAAACTATGTGTCATTATACAAATATCGTCTGCGTAATCCAGATCACACAAGTTTCCATGGAGACCCCATCTTATGCCTCTGCCCCCATGCATTGCCTTAGTCATAATGTTGTCAAGAACAATGTTGAAGAGTAGTGGCGACAAGACACAACCTTGTCGTACGCCAATACCGACTCTAATTTGATTGCTAAGTTTACCCTCATGCAGGATTCGGCAACTTGCTTGGTAATAAAGGCTTTTAATAAGGGCGATTAGCTTCATCGGAACACCTTTGCTTATTAACGCACTCCATATGATGTTGTGATCTAATGTGTCAAATGCTTTTTCAAAATCGATAAAGCATAAATATAATGAAGAGCTCCATTCGGCCGACTGCTCTACTATAACCCTAAGGCTGTTAACGTGATCAATACAAGACTTATGTGGTCTAAAGCCTGCCTGTTCATTTCTTAGTGTTGGTGTTACTACGTCCGAAATTCGTTTGGTAATGACATGAGCTATTACTTTGTTAATCATGCTGAGCAGTGTAATTCCTCGCCAGTTGTTTCGATCTTTGAGGTCACCTTTCTTTGGTAGTTTAACAATTACACTTTCTTTTAGCTCGTGGGGTATTGCCTCAGTTACCCAGAACTCTGAGATAAGGGGTAGGATTATCTGAGCACTAATATGCGGGTCGGCTTTCAGAAGTTCTGGTGAGATACCATCTAAGCCTGGAGGTTTGTTGCTCTTGAGTGATCTTATCGCGTTTACCACTTCAGCTATATCCGGACATGATGCTGCAATGTTGGCGATGACTTTGACCGTATTTAACTTGCGCCGCTAGGGAAAATGTACCAATATGTCTATGCAAGGTGTCAATCAGACACCTTCTTGATATCAAAATCGGTCGTAAAATTGGTATTGTTATTTTAAAGTCACGTTCGTTACACACGTAGATAGGTTTTTCAAAGACTTTTAATTTGGTATATAAGATTACTAGGTTTCTTTGTAAAATATAAGAGATCGACGAAAGAGAAGGAGAAAGAACAGAACCTTGCGGTACCCTGACCTCAGATGAGACCCCATCTACAACGACACGTATACTTCGGTCTCTGAGGAAACTCAATGTAAATCGAGAAAAATCCTCACCGACACCAAAAGCAATAAGTTTAGATTAGATATGCGCGCGTGCCACGAATTTTTCGTGATTTACGCGTGATCGTGAGTGAAATTTATTTCTACTCACGTGATGTGCGCGTGATTAGAAAAAACTGTTTCGTGCGTGAGCGTGCGTGAGTAATTTTTTTCACGTGAGTTTGCGTGATTATTTTGTTCTGTCTGAAACAGAAAACAAGTAAGAAAATCATCGTCATATTAAATTCAGAGGGTAATTAATACCAAATTGCAATTTAAATAAATGTTTATGATTGTTCTTAGGAATTTAAATTCTTTTTGTGCAAGAAATCGAAAAAAGTAAAATAAAAATTTGTTTATTTTGATTTCGTGAGTCTTCGTGAGCGTGATTATTTCGTGAGCGATATTTTTATTCGTGAGCGTGCGTGAGTCAAAATTTACTCACGCGCCCATCTCTAGTCTCGATACAAGTTCGTCGTGCCACACGCGATAGAAAGGTTTGGGAATTAAGAATGCTTCAACTCCGCTATAGCGGAGTTGTAGCATCCTTGTTAGAAATATTCAAAGCAAACACCAATGGGTGTCCAATCGTTCCAGGACTTAAATTTGCCCATTCACTAAAATACAAGTAAGGTAACTTTCATGAACATTTGTCAATTATATTTGTTTCTCCGCAATTCTAAATACGAAAAACGTGAAAGTATTAGTGATTTTGTTGGAAATACGAGTGTGTATTAGTGAAATTTTGGAAAGCGAATGAATTTATCAAAGCAAACGACGGCAAATATTCTACCGTGTTAGCTTATTTCCAGAGGGTTCATCCACTTTCGAGCGTAGTACGTCTTCTTTAATATGTCTTTGGCAAACACCTTACTTGCACCTAATTCGTGAATGAAAAGACTCTAACGTTCTGAAAGGGCCGCCATCAGATTTCCTGTAGCACGACGTCTACGGAAGCCATACTGACGGTCACTGGAAAGTGAGTTTGACTCAAGATGGCAAACAAGATGGAGATTTACCATGCTCTTCATTACCTTCGAGAGCTTAGAACAAATTCATATCAGGCGATAGATGTCAGGGTTCGAAGACGAAACCCTTTTTAGAGGTTGGTTTGACGTTGACCACCTTCCAGCAGGAAAGGTGCATACCCTTGGGCAACGAAAAGCTGAATATCTTTTGCACTGGGCGAGCTTACTCTGATTAGCACTGCTTTATTACCGGTATGCCATCGGGTCCCGGTGACTTATTTATGTTGAGATCCTCAAGTAGCCTTTTAACTGCAAGATCTCGAAAAAATATCTTGAGTATAAGTACTGGACACTCTTTCAAGTTCTGACAGTGGTTGATCGTCTTCCGGCAAGAACGAATTTCTTGAAAATAATCCAACAAAAAGGTTAGCCTTATCAACGGTGTCAGTGAACACTTGGTCATCCTTTGTAAAAGTCGGGATAGTAGAACTGGCATTGCCCCTTACTCTTTTTACAAATGTCTCAAAGCTGTTACTACCCCGAGGGGTAGAAATAACTTTGGCACGAAGACGCTGTTCGTAGAAATGCTTCTCAAGTTTTAGTACCTTGGCACAATTGGTTCTCGCCTACACAGAAAAAAAAAAATATGGAGGAAACAAATTTGAGTAATCACTTGTTTAAATTTAAAAACAAAAATTAAGTAATTTTTTAATTGGCGCAATGAAAAATTTACCTCAAAATTTTAAAAACAGTTTAAATAAATAATTTAATAAAAATTTAATAGTTTTTTATTTTTTTTTTAAATCTCATAGTTTTTGAATTCTCGTTTAGTTTATAGTTTTTTGTATATGTATATGAAAGTTTGTAATCGTCTTTATAAAATTTTCCTATGTTTTTGAAACAGAAATATGATTGGTAAAGTTTGAAAAAACAAGCTTTTTTTTTTTTTAAATATTAAACTTTTTTAAACTTAAAAAAAAAAAAAAAAAAAGGTAAATTTTGAGTAAATTTTTAATTGTGTCAATTAAAAAATTTACTCAAATTATTTTCAAACATTATAAATTTGTATTAAAAATTTACTCAATACTAATAAATCGTTTACTGGTGCAAAATTGAGTAATTTTTTACTCAATAGTATTCACCAACTATTTTTAACCAAAAACATCTAAATTTTAAAAATAAATTTAGCGGGGAAAATTTAAAATTTAATCCCGCTAAATTACGAAAAAAAAGCGCTGAAAACCGGAAAACTTGGCATTTTTGATTGACAAAAAAAGAAAAATATAAAATTCTCCCGCTTAGTTACAAAAAAAGCGCTAAAATTCGACAAACTTGGCGTTTTCGATTGAAAAAAAAGAAAAATTGGAAAAAAACATCTAAATTTTTCCCACTAAATTAGTGTTTGGGAATTCCCGGACTTTTCAATTTCCCGGGAAACGGGAAAAAAATAATTTATTTCCCGGGATTCCCGGGAAATAAATTTATTAATATAAATCATAAAAAACATTAAAATTTGACCAACTTTTTATTAAAAACAACTTTATTACAGATAAATAATTAATTAAAACATAAAAAATCAAAAAATAAAAGTTAAAAATCCTGAAATACATAAAAAAAAAAAAAAATATTGCAGCTTTTTTTCCCAAAAAATCGCAAAAAATAACTAAAAATTGCAAAAAAAATTAAAATTGCGTTATTCGTGCTAGAACTAATATAGTTGGCAGCATTTTTAATATTTGTTTTGGAAATGTAAATTCTAGGTTCAAAATTTTTTTATTTTTTGACAGTCTTAACAAAATTATCATTACCCGACGTATATTTTTTGACTTTTTAATTTTTTTCATGACATTGCCATACTTTTTACACTTGGTCAGTTTTCCTATGAATATATATTTGCACTGTTCTTCTAAATAGAAAAAATACAAAAAATAGCAAATGTAGTTATACCTGTATGTAAAAAAAATATAAAAAATTTAATTAAAATAAACATTTTTTATTTAAAATGGTTTATTATATAAAATTCCCGGATTTCCCGGGAAAAATCAAAAAAATTCCCGGGAATTCCCGTCAGTCTTTTCCCGGGAATTCCCGGGAAATCCGACCCGGGAATTCCCGGACCCCAAACACTACACTAAATCCAAAAAAAAGCGCTAGATTTTCCCGCTAAAGCACCATTTCCGCTAAAACCAATTTTCCCCCGCTAAACCCAAACAAAAACCACTAGATTTAGCGGGAAAACCTCCAACTTGGCAACAGTGATAGTATTAAAAACTTAATCAAATAATTTTTTTATTTTTTTCTGTGTACTGGCGCAGCATATTATAATTGTCGTATTTGTTATCCCACCCATTTCTGAATGCTTTCTCTCTGGATCTGACTGCAGTATGGCAAGTCTGATTAAACCAAATCTATCTTTTGGCTTAAACAACATTATCTTTGAAGAAATTAAAATCTTCATTTCTAGAACAGCAGCGTCGACGTTAAAGAAAAGAAACAAAGTTTTCAGTTTAATTGCCAAAAAAATCGTTGAGTTCTACTTAACGAGCCATTTCGTAAATATAAACCGAGCATTTGGTAGCCGACTGAGAAAAGATCTGAAGTGCCGAGTACGAAAAGGATGCAGAAATAGTGTAGTGTACGAAAAGGATTCAGAAATAGTGCTATGCTCCGACTAACCGAAAGGAACGCATTGTTCTACTAAAAACTTATTTTCTGTGCAACGTGCTTTGCTGTCCACTGGCCAAACGATCACAATCAGATGTGATCTAATAGATTAGAAAAATTCGCTATGCATCGATTAACTCAATTCGATTTTTAGCGATAAAGCACCATCAAGGATCAGTGTTTATCGATGGTTTACTGACGAATTTCGTGAAGGTCGTCCAAAATCGGTTGTTGTTCCGAAAAACATTGATGATGTGAGTGAACTGATATTGAAAGATCGCCATTTAACTTATCGTGATATTTAGGTAACCTAAAATATTAGTAGGACCGGTACCCATTTTATAATAATAATAACTTGACAATAGCTCAAAAAATTCTCGTGTCAAGTGATCGCAAGAAGTGAACAAAAAATACGATCGCAATGCCACGAAACATGTGTATGACATCGTGACAGGTGACGAATCGGGGATCTCCGCGTATGGGCCCGAAAGTAAACAGCAGTCGACTATATGGGTCTGTCAAGACGGGTAAAACTTAACAAAAGTTATTCGGACTCGAACTTCGACCCTTGAAGCACTTCAAAGCAATTGGACGCCTGTTTGTTTTGGAAATACTGGACCTTTCTGAGTCGTGCCATTTCTGCAACGTAGAATGGCCAATTCTGAACTGTACACAACCAATTGTTTACCACAAGTCTTCGGAGAAATACTTAAAAACTAACAGCCAAATCATTCCACAACGACAATACGAGCTCGCACACATTGGCTCAGACTAGGGGCTTTTTGAGCACTCACAACATCGATTTAATAAATCATCTGCCGCATAGTTCTGATTTGGTACCCAATAACTCCATTTTATTTCCGATCATAAACACCTGATAAAGAGTTTGATATGTTTAAAATTAATGTTTGGAGGTACCTTAATCGAAATGGAAAAAACAACACAAATAGCGTTCGTACGTCAAATCAATCTGAGTACTTATATTGTCAAAAATGTCAAACTTTACTATAGGAAGGTCTTTTGTCAGATGACAGAAACTGGCGTTGCCCAATCCCGAAATATAAAAGGCAACCCTCGTACCTTGGTGATGTGAACTATATTTACACTTAAAGCAGCTTTATGAGGGTCGAAACCAAATTACTTCGAACGCCTGATGAACGACCTTATTTTGCTGATGTCATGATAGAAAAATGCATTGAACTGTTCAGTAGAGGCTGGTCAAAGTATTTTTTCATTTCAGTAAGCAGCTCTAATGAAACCATGGTTGAAAATTCATATTTAATCCATCAGACGTTAGCCCCTTTCCTTTTCTTAACGCTGTTCGGTGTCACTATCTGTTTGTCACGCCTTTCAAAACCGCAAAATACTTTGTAAAATACTTTGCAAAGTATTTTGTAACTTTGTAGAATTGGAGAAAATATATTTTATTCTATCTTTGCAAGTCCGACCAGGGACGACCATTATTTTAAACTGATTTTTAGGGTTAGTTTGCCAACTTCCGTTAACATCCTGCAATATTACCCTACAAACAGGTGTAGTTGTCATAAGCAAATTAATGACTTGGTGTAACACTATATCATCTTAATCCTTTTTCAGTTCTTGCTACATCATTAAAGAACTTTTGGGAGTATTTTAAAACGGAAGTACCTACTTAAATTTAAAAAAAAAGTTTTTTTTTTACACAAACAAAAACTTTAAAATTAAAACTTCACCAAGGCAATGATTTCTTTTGATCTTACACACAAAAAAATAAAAAATGAGTTTTGATTAAAAATTGCTCATATCGATTAAAATGTTAATTAGATTTGCTCTAATTAAAAAAATGATAATAGTAATTAACAAATTTAATAAAAATTTAAAACTGAAAATAATTAAAAAAGTAATTAATAGTATTAAACAAATTAATAAAAATTATTGCTCAAAATCAGTACAAAATTACGCCCATTAAAAAAAAAAAAAACAAATATGAATTAAAAACAAAAATGTGTTTATTATTAACAAAATAAAAACTTATTAAATATAATAAATAAATATTTAAAGCATCAAAAATGTGTTTGATTAGATTTTTGTGTCATTTTCCTCCGTTGTTGTTTGCCGTTTACCAAGATCTTCTTGTGGATCTTCTTTGTTTTATTTTTATACTAATATTCACTTTTTTCATTTATTTATTCAATTTCAATTGTTCTCGTTCTTTTTAAATAACAAAATTAATACCGATTCAGATATAAATTTGATAAAAACGCATTTTCATTAATTTAATCTTTATAAAAATATATTTTCACTTTTTCTGCTTTGTATTGCATGCAAAAAAAAATCAGAGATGTTTACATACAAAACAATTAAACATTTTAATTATATCAAATTTTGAATTCTATTAAATCTTTTAATTAAAAAATGTTCCTTGTTATTTTTTTCTGTGTACAGTAGCCAAAAGCAGCAAAGAACAAAAAACTAAAAAACAGTAAGCAGAACCGATCATCTCAAATAAAATAAAAATTTACGACAAAAATTTGAAACAGCAAAACACATGCTCCACATATTTGCTGGACATTTATTGAAGTTAAATTCTACCAGAAACATAAATAAAACATAATCCCGACGACAACAACGAAATTGACAATGATGATTACGATGACAATAATCACGGTTATAAAATGAAGATGATAATGATAGTATTAATGATGAGTAGTATGATTATTATGGTTTTTTGGTGATGTTGAAATAACCCAGCAACACTTTTTTAGGCAATTCTACTGAAGAGTTTTTCGTAGCGATAATACATTTTTTCGGAGTGAAATTCAGGAATGATTTTGCACGAATAATTTAGATTCTTTAGGGTATATCTCTTGTATATTTCGATTAATTCTATAGCAACATTTCCAAAAATTAAAAATTTATTATATATGGGGCATTCCATGTCAAATCGGACAACTACTGTTTTTACTACCCTTCGAAAACTCCTTCGTGGTAAATTTTCAGATTTTTTTTTTGATGACCCGTTCAAAAGATATCGAATTTTTAAAAATTGGTAGTTTGTTCCTTTACTCAAACTTCTTTTACTCATAACTTCTTTAATAATGGTCCAAATTGCAAAATTTTTTTTTTTTAATTTTTGTTTTTTTCGTACTTTTTAAAATAAATCCAAAAAATCTTAAAATTGCTCTAGTATGCGATTTTTAAGTTTTAAAATTTAAATCTCATTTTTGAAAGTGTATGTCGTCACCTAAAATGCAAAAGGCCCTAACTAACAAGAAATTCAAAATCAGTATTTTGATTGATTCTGATGTATTTTATTAACCTACAAGTCCTTACAAAAAATTAGGGTCACATAATAAAAATTAGCGATTTTATAGCCAAAAATTAAAAACATGTGAATTACGAAATCGCCAATGGGCGCAACTACAAATACATTTTTTAATCATTTTGTGATTAATTTTAATACATATTAACAAAACGTACGTCCTCACAAAATGTTAGCACAATTCAATCAAAACCAATAAAGTTATTAACAAATTCAAAATTTTACTCTTTACGGTTTTTTGCTTCTCCGGTAAAATTAATAAAATGTTAGTTAGGGCCTTTTGCATTTTAGGTGACGATGTACTCTGTGATTTTTTTGAAATTTTTTTGTGCAAAACTGCTATCGATTCTACAAATTTTTTGCCTAGTAGGATCGTGGGATATCTATTATTACTATTTTTTAAAATTTTTTGAAAAATTTTATTGTAATTTTCCAATCTTAAAATCATTTCTACCGCTTTAATGGTGCGTCATAGAGGGGTCATTTCCAAGACCGACGCCTATTATTTTTTACGTCTAAACATTTCTTCGGAACAAAAAATGAAATAAAATGACACTTTTTTAAAATTTGCTCCAACCCACTGTGGGCCAGCATCCCTGAATTTTGGCCATAAATAGACCGCTTAGCCTATATGTCAAAAAAGTATTGCATATGGATGTTAAAGGATCGCTGATCACGATTCTGGAAAAAAAAATTCAAAATACAAAATGGCGGATCCAAAATGGCGGACATGATTTTTTAATTCTTTGTTTATTGTGTTTAATATATTCATTATCGATGTATTTGGGGTCGTTAATAACGAATATGAGCTCAGACTTTTAAAATTCAAAATGGCGGATCCATATGGCGACAAATTTAAATTTAAAATTTTTTATATGTTGTCTCTTTTGGCCAAAAACTTCGATTTTAATGGTTTTTCGGATGTTAAAACTGATTTTGGAATTAAAGATTTGAAATTCAAAATGGCGGATCCAATATGGCGAATATGCTCTTGTAATTCTTAGCTAATTGTACTTAAATTAGTAATTTTTGATGTATTTAAGGTCAATAATTACGAATATAAGCTCCGATTTTTTTAAATAAAATATTAAGTTTTTATCTATGTTGTCTGATTTTGATGGTTTTTGGAATGCCAAATCTGATTTAAGAATCAAATATTCAAAATAGCGGATCCAATATGGCGGACAAGATATTTAAATTATTGATTAATGTTTCAAAATATCAGTAGGAAATTATTGCACAACACGAATACAAACTCAGATTTTTTGAAATCAAAATGGCGGATCCAAAATTTAGGACATAGCTTTTAAAAAAAATGTATGTACAATGTATAAATTTCTAAGTTTTTATAAATCCCTCTTTTTGCTTTTATCAGAAGATTTTAATAAAATATTTCTCTTTTAAATGCGTCAAAAAGTTCATAAATTCAGTGGCTCATTTAAGAGAGAACTTTTTTATTTCCAATAAGCAGTTGCCATCCTAAATGTACAAATAATGCTACAAGCTAACAATTTCGTAAAAAATATTAAAAATGCTATTGCCAAAATATGCCCGCTTAAATGCGTTACCAGCTTTAATGTTTAGCACTAGAGATGGACGCTGGTCACGTGAATTACTCGAAAGTGAGCGTGATTAAATTTTTTGTTCGTGAGTGATACGTGAGTGAGACAATTTTTTGCGTGAGTGATTCGTAGTGAGTGCAATTTTTTTGCGTGAGTCAAAACTATTTAATTGTATTGATTCAGTTTTTAAAATTTTTTTCGTGTTTTAAATGTTTAGCGTGAGTTACGAGTGAGCGTCAGTCACACGTGAGTGGTGTTTTGTTTACTCACGTAAATAGTGAGTAAGTGTGAGAAAAAAAACGGTTGAGTAAATTTTGTTTTTTTTGTCGTGAGCGTGAGTCAACGTGAGTCAAAATTCACTCACGTGCCCATCAGCAGATATCACGCCAATGTTGTCAAAGTGAGGCATTTGTTATTAGAAATCAATAGAAACAAAAATATCGAAAATTCCATTTTAGGGCATTTCTAAACGTCATATTTTGGTTTATTGCATCAAAAGTTTATGAACGGTCGCACAGGGTCGCAAAAATGTAAATAGAATACATTGTCAGAGACAGATCGTAGTTCGAGGTTTGTCAATTTCGTTCGGACTTTTTTGGACTTTGGTGTTGAAAAAAGGGGGATTTCAACAAAAGTATGAATTTCCACAATTTATTTAAAAAAAAATATGCTTATAGCTTACTTTTTGGCAGTTTATATCATGTGTTGAACAAACAGGTATGTCTTTAGGAGAACTTCACCGAAAATTTGAAAAAATATTGTGTCGAAGTACAAAAAAAAATTATTTGTTTCATAAATACAAAATATAAAAAAAATCTCAAACATTGACTTTAACCTCATGCAAAAAAAAAACTTTAAGCTATAATAAAAAGATATTAAAGGTGGACAAAATTCAAGATGTCGACATTCCGAAAAAATATTTTTAAATATGTGTTGCCTTACAGACCTTATTGGCCAAAAAATGGAAATCCTGGCCCACAGTGCAACCGCTCTAATTGCCCTAAGAGTGCCCTTAGAGCAATTAAATGTACAATATTTTTTTAGTCCACACATTTTCTCTGAACACACCTACCCTCTATCTTTAACTATTAAGGCGGTCCCCATACAATTTTTTATTATTTTTTGTAAATTTGTTTTATTTAATCAGCTTCTATTGGTCCAATGGTGCGTCCGAGAGTGGTCATTGGTGAGACGGACCCCCATTTATTTGACCATCCTAGATTTTTGTAAAACATACCCATGCCCTATATCCACTCCTTAAGTGGGCTTCCATTTAAAATTACATTTTTATACAATTTGATCCAACTGTAACTTGTATGGGGGCCAACTTAGGGAGCGGAGATAGGGCGTAGGTATGTTAATTTCGATCGAAAATTTTTTGTTAAAAAACAAAGAAAACTGTCAGATATTAGTAAAATGGGATTACGAAAAATTTTTGTAGTAATTTGACAAGGTTTTTTTGTGTACAAGTTTCTTTCTTAAACTCGATTAGTTTAGTTCTAAATTAGTTTAGTTAAATTGACCCACATATTTGAAAATACACTATTTTTTTTATACCCTACACCACACTGTGGTACAGGGTACAATGAGTATGTGCTGATGTTTGTAACAACCCGAAATATTCGTCCTAGACTAACCTGACCAACTGCTTTTGACTGAAAAGCGGGATCGAAAGGCTGAAAAAGCGGGATTTTGAGCTAAAAAGCGGGATTTTTTTAATAAATGAAATTCGACTTGAACGAAATTACAAATACCCTCCAAAATGCACAAAATTCTGGAAATACTTTTAAGGGATTGTAATTTTTGTTCTGTAAAAAAATGCATAAGAACTTTGACTAGAAAAATTTTAATTTGATTACGTCAGCAAACATAAGGAATTTTTTTACCAACCTTGGGTTAAAATGTTTTAGAATCAAAAAAATTCCATATGAAAAACTAAAGTTAAATTAGAGTCGTAGACTGAATCTGATAAGAGAAAGTAAATCTCATATATTTTTTATAGAAAAGTGTTTCAGAACTCGAGACTGTGTTTAGAAAATATTTAGATACTTGACTCAGAATTTAAGAATATTTTAAAAGAAAAATTATCTAAATTTTTAAGAATTCTTCTGTAAGAGAAATGTTTAAGAATCTTATAAATTTTCTATATAAAAAATCTATTGGCAACTGGTAATTTCCTTTGAATAAAATATTTCGGAGTCGGACAAGAATTTTTCTAGAACAAAAAAATCTAAAATCGGATAATTTTTTTACAGGAAAAACGTTTCAGAATCTGATTGTTTTTTTATGAGAAATATATTTCAGAATCTTAGAATTTATTATATGGAAAAAGAGATTTTTCCTGTTTATATAATATTTTAGAATCTGAGAATTTTTTTAAAAAATTTTTCAAAATCTATGATTTTTTCCAAAAAGAAAAATGTTTTTGAATTTTTCTATAGAAAATTATATTAGAATCTAAGTTTTTTTGTGTATGAAAAATCTCCCAGAATCTGAAAATATTTCTGTTGAGAAATTTATAAAGGAAGTGTGCTTTAAGTCTGTAAATTTTTCTTTTGAAGTCGCGTCTTAGATTTTTCTTTAGAAAAATGTCTTAGAGCCTAATAATTTTTTTATATAAAATTATCTTAGAAAACATTAGAACCTTAAAAATTTCCCCTTCTCAAATATTTTCTATATCTATATTTTCCCCTTTAAAAAATCGGTTAAATCGGTTATATCAAAAATGGTGGATCCAAAAATATATGATTATATCTTATCATATCAAATTTGATAGTATTAGACATAATTAGATCCCAAAAATGGAACGGTAAATTTCATCTAATTTGATACTGAAGATCATATTAGATCTAATAAGATATAATTATATATTATTATGTCTTATTAGATCTAATTTTGTATAATATCAAAATTAGATAATATTTACCGTTCCATTTTTGGGATATTATTATATCTAATTATATCAAATTTGATCTAATAACATATAATCATATATTTTTGGATCCTCCGTTTTTGGGATCAAATGACATATTGCTCCGTATAATTTTTTTTTGTCGGGTGTTTGGATCTAAAAAATATAATTTTATCTGATCAGATCTTTTTGATCCGACATTTTCCCACAATTTCAGGATCTGATCTACCAGAGTTCAAAATTGGAGACAAATTTCGTATCTAGTAGATCTTATCAGATACAAATGACATCATTAGATTTTTACAAATCAGACCAGATCTAATAAATTTCTTCCACGGGGCTATAAGAATTTATTTTTAGAAATGGGTATCAGATTTTTTTTTTAGGAAGAATTTTTTAGAAACCGATAATTTTTTTGTATTTGAAATTTTTCTTTTATGAAAAATGTTTCAGCATCTGAGGATTTTTGTATACAAAAAAGTTCTATGTATCTGGGAATTAGGAAACATGTATTTTAGTTTAATACTTTTTTAATTGAAAGCTTTTTTCGGAATATTCGAAGTATCACAATGAAAAAATGTTATGTAAAAATTTAATTTTAATTTATTTTTGATTTAAATCAGTCCAGTAGGGTTCTCTTGTGAACAGTTTTTTTTGAGTAAATAAAATTGTTCTTGAAATTTTCTTTATACGGTAAAAAATAGTTAATATGCTCAAAAATATATTTCTCAAAATATTATTAAAATAACCAAAAATTGTACTTTGCTATTCCAAAAGTCAAAAAGCGGGATAAAGCGGGATCAAGCGGGACTTTTGTTTAAAAAGGGGGATTGGAATTCAGGGCGGGATGAGACATCAAAAAGCGGGATAATCCCGCCAAAAGCGGGATGGTTGGTCAGGTTATCCTAGACCCACTTTTAAGTATACCGATCGATTTAGAATCACTTTTTGAGTCGATTTAGCGATGTCCGTCCGTCCGTCTGTCTGTCCATGTAAACGGTGCAAACACGATACAGGTCGTAATTTTTAATCAATTAACTTGAAATTTAAAAATTTTCCGCTAAATCGACTCAGAATCACTTTTTGAGTCGATTTAGCGATGTCCGTCCGTCCGTCTGTCTGTCCATGTAAACGTTGTAAACACGATACAGGTCGTATTTTTTAATCAATTAACTTGAAATTTGAAACTTAAGACTCTATTGGCCCAAGGACGAAGCCTATTGGAAAAAATCGGCCCATATTTAGACCTAGCCCCCATATAACCGTATTTTGATAGGAGTGTTGTCTCCACAAACCACCATTCCGAATTTTTAAGGAATCAGACCAGTTCTTCTTGTAGCCCCCATACAAACCACCTTCCAGATTTTCACATAAATCTCTCAAATTTCATGAAAAAAAGAAAATATTTAATTAAAATTTTGTTTGTTTATGTTAAACGCGTAATTCAATAACCTCATGAAATCTGATTACCATCGGACCATTTTTGGACTTAGATTTTTTTTTCACCAAAGAAATTCTACAAACACAATTTGTTGTTCAGACAAAAGTAAGAAATCTTATTTTTGTCAACAAAGTAATTCAACAAACACAATTTGATGATCTGACAAATGATTTTTTTTTTTCAACAAAAAAATTCAACAAACACTATTTATTGACATGATAAAATAATTGTGAAATAAAATTATTTAACTGAGTTTGTTGAAAACAAAATCGAAGTTTTGTATTATGGACTAACAGGCGGCCATTTTTACTAAATATTTGGTTGATATCAAGTTTGGCTGATTTACAATTGATGTTCGTTGATTTAAATTTGACGATTTTACTTTCTGTGTACGAAATTTATTGAATAATTTTAGTTTAAAAGCTTCTTACCAGATAATACTTAACACATTCCAACTTTCTGAAATAATTTTTCTTAATTATATTGCTGGGTTTTAAAAATCATGAAATCTAAACATACCTTCATTTTGTTATATATGAACATAATACAAAGTTGTAAAAGCAGACATGAAATAATGGTAGATTATTTTTTTGTTCGCTAAAAACGCGAACAATTTATAATACGAAAAAAAAAGTAAATCCTACTAAAACTACTACTACTACTTCCACTCATAAGCAATTGATCGAACAAGACTGATGATGGTCAGGCGATGAAACAACAAAAAAAAAACCGATTCCATACTATGGGGCATGTCACAGACTCAATTCCGTTCGGAAGTGAAATAAGTGGTTTACTCGTAAAACGCAAGCAAATATTTTTTTTCGGAATGAAACCACTTTTATGCAATTCAATTCCACTTTGATTTTTGAAAGTGATTTCATTCCGAAAAAAATAATATTCGTTTTGCGTTTTACGAGCAAACCACTTTTTTCAAATCCGAACGGAATTGGGTCTGTGACATGCCCCTATATATTTGTTAAGGACCGGATTATGTTGTTGAGTTTTTGTGCTTGTGGTACTGGTTTTCCAAAAAACAAAAAAAAAAACTTATGGAGTGAAGATTTTTTGCTCCTTCTGCTTTAAGAACAAGTAGTTTCTTTATGAGAATAATGTTACTGTTAATACTTCTGTTCAACTGTTCCTGTTGTTGCTGCTGCCGCCGCCAATATTTGTTGCCGTTTGAATTGTTAAGATTAAACTTGTAATGTTGGCGACTTAAAATTTATTTAATCTTTTTTTTTAAGTTTCTTTTTTTTTTTGTTGCCACTAAACTTTAATACCAAGACTTGTATGTTAAGGCGGCGAAACTTCAAACATTTTAAAAACTGTAGCTTATACATAATAATTTTTCACATACATTTAATCGGACATGTATCAAGGACTACTGTATTAAATTGAAAAACAAAAAATTGCCAAATCAAAATGTATAAAAAAATATAATTCTTTTAAGGAGTTATAAATCTTTAAATGGAATAAAAACTTAAAAAAAAAAATTTTGGATGCTGAGATATTTTTTTCTCAGGAGAAAATCTCAGATTTTCAGACCTTCTACTTCCATAGAAAATTTTTCAGATTAATATAATTGTACCCTTTCTGAATCCACACTCTCACTTCTTTTTATATGATATTTTCCTATAAAAATTTTCTTAGCTTCTGTCCCACAAATCACCATCCAGGAAAATCAAAGTCCATCTGTTTAATTAGTCTTGTTTATTGCTGGAATCTTTACAATTCAAACTATAGGAAATTTTATACTCCAAAAATTTTATTAACCCTTGTTACCTCAAACAATGTGTAAGTTAAACAATTTTTGTTTTTTGAAAAATCCTTAAGGAATTCCTAATATTAAAACCAAACCCTTTTAACAAAATTACGCTACCAAAGTTAAACAAAATTTTACCCCCCTTTTTTCATATTCACTGTTAATTGTTTAAAAGTGTTAAATTTCACTGTACAATTTCAAATATGCATATTTAATTTTCTTCTTACTCTTCGTTCTGCCAAAGTCCTTTTTCCACTTCTTTATTCATTTTATTATTAAGTAAATTATTTTTTAATATGTTTATGGTGCTTTGGTGGACGGACTTCCTCCACTCTGCCATTGTTTGTCTCTTATTACGGAAATATTTTTGGTATGTAGTATTGTGTGTAATTATGTAATTTTCATATGGATGTGATTTAATTACTGTAATGGGATTTACTAGACACTCTGTAGTTATTTCTGTTAATATTCCATATACTCGTACTACACAGACATACATAATGTGTCATAAAACATTTAATATGATGGATGTTTTAAGTGTTAGGGAAATAAGAAAATAAAAGGGAGATTATTTGTTAACACTAGTCTTTCCAAGAGTTTATAATTTAAGAGCAGAAAGTATGCAAATATTATTATTGTTATGCATGTTACGTTTCGTTATTATTTATCCTCTTCTATGGCACCGAAATAAATTGTTCGAAGGTAAACCTACAAGAGATTTACTGCGTTTTAGTACAGGATGTTTCAAATAACAATATCGTGAAAGATCCCATGCTCCTTTTAGGGTCCATTAGATCCGATGATCGAATACAAAGTATGGTATCCATATTTTTTGCCTGGAACGTTTAGTGTTAAAAATATTAAACAATTATAATGATAATAATTTTATGAAGTTAACAAACGATTTGGACGGGTTTTTTCAAAACACACGACTGTTTAGGAAAATTATACACATCATTCTCTAATCTTTAGCAAACTAAAAGATGAGAAGCATAGTTGACAACATGGAAAAATATTAATTGTTATTCAAAGATTCTACTTGTAATTCGAAGATTCCGCTTGTAGTTCGAAAATTCTACATGTTATTCGAAGATTCAATTTATAATTCGGAGATTCTAATTGTAATTCGAATATTCTATTTGTAATTTGAAAATTTCAATTGTAATTCAAACAAGTGAGAGTGTTAGGGGGCGTCTTTTTTGATGTGAATGGGAGAGGGGTGTGTGGGGGACATTGAGTACACCATTGTGATAAAAGTTATAAATCATTTATTATGATTTACATATCACCTTAAATTAGATAATTTTATCATGGCATCCATGCCCACATAAGGGTGCGGGCCAAAAAATCTACATTTTTTAATCCCCTGGGTCCAAATGCAGGACTGTGAACTTTTCTTGCACAAAAATGTTTCATTTGTTTAACAAAAATACCAAAAAATATGTAAAAAAGTGGCGTTTTTCAGAGGTTAGTTCTTCAAGGAGGAACTTTTTCCCCCTGGTCCGATTTTGTCCATTTACAAACTTAACCTGCCTATATATATGTGCCAAAATTCAGGCGTCTACACTCAACAAAAAAAAAAAAATGTAAAATGACAAGAAAAGTTTGTAAGTTGTTTTTGCTACCTCCTATTTGACTAGAATTCCTTGTAATTTTACAAGCTTTTTACAAATATTTTTGTAATTTTACAAGATTTTTACCAAGAAAATTGTAAATTTATCATTTTTTTTACGGAATAAATCTTACAAGGAGGTTTCGTTACTTTACTAGATTTTTTGCTACCTCCTATTTTACGAGAATTACTATAGGAATCATGATATCATGATATACATATCACCTTAAATTAGACAATTTTATCACTATTTTCACGCCCATAAAAGTCCTGCACTTGGACCCCTGGGTCCAAGTTTAAAAAAGGGGCGTTTTTCAGAGTTTGGTTTAGTTCTTAAAGGAGGAACTTTTTTCCCTCTCGTCCGATTTGGTCCATTTACGAACTTAAGCTGCCTATGACCATTAACCTGCCTATAGGCATATATGTGCCAATATTTAGGAGTCTAGCTGTTTTATTTTGGACTGTATGGTGCATACAGACATACGTACGGATGGACGGACGTTCATAGAATGTCTAGGATTCGATCATGAATCAAAAATAACCCAAAAATCGTATAGCAAAAACAAAATATACAAGAAATTCTAAGAAACTTTTCCAAAGAAACCATTGGTCTAAAATCAAACCCTATACCGCGCCTAACGACATGAAAATCCGTCCGTCCGTCTGTCTTTCTGTCTGTGTGAAACACGCTAACTTTCAAATGTTAGTGGAAGAATGAAAAATATATACGGCAACCTGCTGAAGCGTGGCGTATATATTTGTTACACTTCCGGTCAGATTAATACCAAATTTCAGCGAAATCTGTCCAGTGGTTCATAAGTTATTAGCAAAATAGGGAATTTCAGATGGGTTTTAGCCCGAACTCCCGTGATGAAAAAAACGCCTTGAAAAGGAATGGTGAGCCAAATAAAAAGGAATGGTGAGCCAAATAAAAATATTTTAGAAACTATCTTTGTCACTTAAAACTAAAAAAAAAAATATTACACTCAAAAAACAAAAATACACTCAAAAAAATTTACACTCGAAATTTTTTTTTTTTACAAAAATTAAAAAAAAAAAAAATTACTCAAAATTGATTTATTCACTGTTTAAAAAAAAATATTCAGTTATCAAAATATTTTATCGAACACAGCTTTTTTCCTCTTCGATATGCAACTCTCCAATTTCATCCAACAAAAGTATTTATATGTTTTTTTTTTTTTGACGAAATATCATTATGATCCTCTTTTACTTTTCTTTTATTTACTAAGAAAAATCCGCTGCACCAGCTTCCCTTTGTATTTAACATACAAAGGCTTTGGATGGAATCGAACCCACAACCCCTGCACTTACTTTCAGAGTATCACGCTACATGTAAATATATTGCAGCCCAATATAAAATAAATAATAGAGTAAAATCATCATAGATTAACGATAAAAGCAGCGATTTATTGTTAAAATTTCTTATTACAATTTTTCGACTGTGGCATTTTCATTACAAATCAATCCAATTATTTATTTCTCCATTTCAGGGATTATGTCTAATGTACTTGCCAGTCATAATCCCAAAAATTGTTCGAATTATATCCAGCGGCAATTACACTCAAAATAATCACTCTGTTAAATTACAGAGATACTCTGCTGAGCCAGCAGAAAATACCATAGATTTCCAACCAGCAAGATTTTTTGTTATTTTACGAAGAAAACTCTGTAAAATGACTTCGATAAAAAAAAAAAAACTGTAAATTTACAGAATTATCTGTAAAATATTGATTAAGCCGAAAAGAATTTTACCAAAAAAGCTCTATAAATTTACAAAGTTTTAGTTAAATGCTTTTTATGAGTTAAAAATTTTACAAAAAAAACTCTGTAAATTTACAATGTTTATGAGTTAAATCCATTTTATTAAATGTGCCCGCTTTAATGCTCCCAAACTTTAAATTTACTTTTTTATTTTTGTGAAAATTACGAGTTTTTAACGAGTAAGTCCAATTTTACAAAATTTTGTTTTTTGGTCACAAGAAAATACAAAGTATTTTTTTTTTTAATCTGTACTTCGACAGATAATTTTGTCAAATATCTGTTGAATTGAGATTACAGTCATTTTACAGAGTATTTAACAGAATAATTATTTTGAGTGTAGTAAAACATTGCCGCTGAATATGTTCTTGTTTTCTTTACATCTGAGGTGTAGGGTATGTTCAGCAACTTTGTAGAAAATATTATGGCAAATATTTTTGTGAAACATACTATTTAACCCTCTAACTCCCTCTCATAACGGTGTTTTTTTTGGCTCTATTCTAACAAATCGCAAAAAACACCCTGAAAGAGGGGGAGGGTGGGGATGAAATGTTCTAAAAAATGTTGCCAATAAAATTTTACTATATACATTAGAGCACACCAAAGTCCAAAAATTAACACAAACACCAAAAAGATTCAAGTTCTATGTTTTGCTTATGAAAAAAAGGACGGACGGACAAATCTTCATTTCTTTAGGCGCGGTATCTTAGAATTTCTTGTAGATTATGTTTTTGCTATACGATTTTTGACAAAAAAAATCGACCCGCCCTAATATATATACTTTGTAGGGTCTCCCACCGATATTTCGATGCGTTACACACGGAGTGACAAAGGGTATACAAATACCAAAAAATCTTTAAAAGAATAGGATTTTTAAGTTTAAAAACTTAAATCACATTTTTGATTCGCTTTTTCGTAAGCGAACAAAGAAGGCCTTGCCTCCAATGACATCGCTTTGTTAAAGTAATTAACAATGAAATTGGCACGTAATTAGTTACTCATTTTCGTTATAAACCCTAAAGTTAATTACTTGGTAATGGAAGTTTTTGCTGGGTATCTATGTATATAATATATCAAAAAATTTGACTTTTACTCAGAATCTAAGACTTTTTCTTTAGGAAAAATGTGTAAGATTCTGAGAAATTTTTCATAGGAAAAATGTGTTAAAAATCTGAGAATTTTTCTATAGAAAAAATGTCTCAGATTCTGATTTTTCTATACGAAAAAAGTCTCAGAATCTGAGAATTTTTTTAATAGGAAAAATGTTTTAGAATGTTGAATTTTTTATAGAAAAAATGCCTCAGAATCTAGAATTTTTCTAAAGAAAAAATGTCCCAGAATCTGAGAATTTTTCTATATGAAAAATGTTTCAGAATCTGAGAATTTTTCTGTACGAAAAATGTGTCAGAATCAGAAAATTTTTTAATAGGAAAAATTTCTCAAAATCCTAGAATTTTTCTGTAGGGAAAATGTCTCAGAATTCTAGAATTTTTCTTTAGGAACATTGCCTCAGAATCTGAGCTTTTAAAAAAAAAAAAAACCCTCAGAATATGAGACTTTGTTAATAGGAAAAATTGTTGGAAATCTGATACGTTTTCTTTAGAACCTGATGGTTTTTCTTTAGGAAAATGTATCAGAATCTGATACTTTTATAGGAATAGGAATGACTTTTTCGATAGGAAAAATGTATCAGAATCTGAAACTTGTTCTATAGGAAAAATGTCTCAGAATCTAAGACTTTTTCTATTAGGAAAATATCTTAGAATCTAAAACTTTTTTATAGGCAAAATGTCTCAAAATCTCTGACTTTTTCTATAGAATTAATGTCTTAGAAGGCATTTTTTCTTAAGGAAAAATGTATCAGATCCTGATACTTTTTCTTTAGAAAAAATGTCTCAGAATCCGATACTTTTTCTTTAGAAAAAATGCCTCCGAATCTACGACTTTTTCTATGGGAAAAATGTTTCAGAATCTGAGACTTTTTTTTAAGAAAAAATGTATCAAAATCTGGGACTTTTTCTATAAAAAAAATGTTTCAGAATCTGAGACTTTTTTTATAAAAAAAATGTTTTAGAATCTGAGACTCTTTCTAACGAAAAATGTCTCAGAATCTGAGACTTTTTCTATATGATAAATATCTTAGAATCTAAGACTATTTTTACTTGAAAAATGTTTCAGAATCTGAGAATTTTTCTATAGAAAAAATGTCTCAGAATCTGAGACTTTTTTTATAAGAAAAGTTTTTCAGAATTTGAGGCTTGTTCTATAGAAAAATGTCTTAAGTATGTTCATATCTTAAAATTTTTAAAATTTTTGGGAGAAAATTTATCAGAATTTGGTTTCTCTTAATCAGTTACATTTTGTTTCATGGGAAGACGGCGGGAGAAAAAGATATGTAAATTAAAAAAAAATAGGCCCCTTTCGAAATAAAATCCTAGATACGCCCCTGCAAACCACCCTTTTCATAATTACATAAATCTCTAAAAATTAATGAAAGTAGGAAATATTGAATTAAAATTTTGTTTTTAGATGTTAGACGTGTGCTTTGGTGGCCTTAAAAATTATAAATATATAATTTGACCATTTTTGGACATAGACCCTATATAAAAATTTCGCACGATATTCAGTATAATCGGTCTATTGGCAACAAAAATAAGAAAAATATTTTGTTTGTGTGTCTTTTCTACACTAATTAAAGATCTAACGAAAGATAGATCCAATCGGTTCATGTTTGGACTTGAGAACCTTTTTCCGGAAAACACTGGTGAAGGGTAATATATGCTCGGGCATGACCGACTATAATTGTCCTCCTTGTTTTTTCTGTGCAAGTGCACCACATCACCCACTTTAATATCTTAACTTTTGTAATTCCTGGTTTGTAGCCATAAATCCATACTTGCTTCATACCAAAATGGCTTTAAGTCCATTACGTGTAGTTAACACAATTAAGTTATTTAAAATTATTTTAAAAAATTTCTTAAATATGTCTACAATTTAAAATGGCAGTCAACATTGGTGGTATTCATAATGTAGGGCAGTTAATTAAAAAAACATATTATCACAGAAAATTTAATTTTGAATCGAATTTTTTGGTTGCTGCTACTATATTTGTTTGCGAAAACCAAAAATTGTGGTTGTTTCTACCGAAGTCAGTCAACACACACAGAAATATAAATTTCCAGTTACTGCTTCTATATTTGGCTCCGAATTTTGTAGTTGCTTCAATTAAAAGCCAGTTATATTAACCGAATTATGTTGTGACAATCGATTTTTTAATGCATCTGAGTTTTATTTGAATTTTATGTGGCTAACGATTTTTTTTAATTATCAAATATGTTTCATATGTAAATGTTTTCAAAAATTGCTATTTTACCACAGTACCAGGAGAAATGCCCAAGATAATGAACACCCCTAATGTTTATAATTTTTTAACCATAAATGGGGTTTTTAAAACGTAGTAAGAGAGATTGACAACAATTATAGCCAGACATATGAAGACATTTAACACTTAATCGTGACATTACCTTATGTAGAAAGAAAAATCAAAAAGAAACTCTCTATCAAATCAAAGTCAATCAAAATGTAAAATATGGCGCCACACATAAACACAATTATCAATTTCAAAAAAACAAAGAGCAATTAGGCAATAAGGCACGTACTTGGCTACAAAAAGCCAACATAAACCAAATTTGGTGAAAAAAAAAGAAAATTCAAAAATCAAAACAGTCATTCCAATTAAAACTATACTAAATAGTCAATTATTTTAGCAACTTTAGTCTAGGCCTTTCAATCGTTTATAACATAAATACCAGGATAATATGAAGTTCACATACAAATATTAAAAATGACAAAATCATAATTACAGTTTTTGATTTTGCGTCGATTTTCTACATACAAAAATATTAAAACAAATCAAGAAAATTTGAATGACTAACAAATTATCAAAACAATTGACAGGATTTTAAATTACTCTATCGAAACATTTGTACACTCAAAATCAAAATTTTTGTTCAATCAGCAGAAAAATCTGCTGCAATGTTATCGGGTTCTCTAAGTTCAGCCGATGCGAATTGCTTATACTTTAATTTAGTAAAAAAACCTCTTCAGGAAGTTGCAAAATAGGCCAATTTCAGATTATTTTAGCAGGTACGATTTGGTTATCTCATTGTCAGTTGAATCTCAAAAAAATATACTTTGAAAATCTACACAGAAAATATTGAAAACAAATTTCAGTGATTAAAAAAGCGGATTTAATTAATTTTTTAATTAAAACTCCTACGATCAACAAAATTGTTTTACCAATCATCAAGTTGTAGGTGATTAATTAATTTTTTTTTTTCAATCAATCACTTTTTCGATTTTGATCAAAAATTTGATAAATTTTTTATTTAAAGTCAATTAAAATAATGATTGATTTAACAAATTAATTTTAAGCTTATGACAAAATTATGAAGAAATTCATATTTTCTGCCGACAGTAAAAAAAGTAAAATCGGAGTATAAAGTATATTTTTTTAATTAAAAAAGTCTCAGATTCTGAGACATTTTTCTTGTAGAAAAAGTCTCAGATTCTGAGACATTTTTCTTATAGAAAAAGTCTCAGATTCTGAGACATTTTTCTTATAGAAAAAGTCTCAGATTCTGAGACATTTTTCTTATAGAAAAAGTCTCAGATTCTGAGACATTTTTCTTATAGAAAAAGTCTCAGATTCTGAGACATTTTTCTTATAGAAAAAGTCTCAGATTCTGAGACATTTTTCTTATAGAAAAAGTCTCAGATTCTGAGACATTTTTCTTATAGAAAAAGTCTCAGATTCTGAGACATTTTTCTTATAGAAAAAGTCTCAGATTCTGAGACATTTTTCTTATAGAAAAAGTCTCAGATTCTGAGACATTTTTCTTATAGAAAAAGTCTCAGATTCTGAGACATTTTTCTTATAGAAAAAGTCTCAGATTCTGAGACATTTTTCTTATAGAAAAAGTCTCAGATTCTGAGACATTTTTCTTATAGAAAAAGTCTCAGATTCTGAGACATTTTTCTTATAGAAAAAGTCTCAGATTCTGAGACATTTTTCTTATAGAAAAAGTCTCAGATTCTGAGACATTTTTCTTATAGAAAAAGTCTCAGATTCTATGACATTTTTCTTATAGAAAAAGTCTCAGATTTTGAGACATTTTTCTTATAGAAAAAGTCTCAGATTCTGAGACATTTTTCTTATAGAAAAAGTCTCAGATTCTGAGACATTTTTCTTACAGAAAAAGTCTCAGGTTCTGAGACATTTTACTTATAGAAAAAGTCTCAGATTCTGAGACATTTTTCTTATCGAAAAAGTCTCAGATTCTGAGACATTTTTCTTATCGAAAAAGTCTCAGATTCTGAGACTTTTTTCTTATAGAAAAAGTCTCAGATTCTGAGACTTTTTTCTTATAGAAAAAGTCTCAGATTCTGAGACTTTTTTCTTATAGAAAAAGTCTCAGATTCTGAGACTTTTTTCTTATAGAAAAAGTCTCAGATTCTGAGACAGATTCTGAGACATTTTTCTTATAGAAAAAGTCTCAGATTCTGAGACATTTTTCTTATAGAAAAAGTCTGAGATATTGAGACATTTTTCGTGTAGAAAAAGTCTCGGATTATGATATATTTTTCGTATTGAAAAAGTCTCAGATTCTGAGATATTTTTCTTATAGAAAAGGCTCAGATTCTAAGATATTTTTCATAGAAAAAGTCTCAGATTCTGAGACATTTTTCTTATAGAAAAAGTATCAGATTCTGAGAAATTTTTCTTATAGAAAAAGTCTCAGATTCTGAGAAATTTTTCTTATAGAAAAAGTCTCAGATTCTGAGACATTTTTCTTATAGAAAAAGTCTCAGATTCTGAGACATTTTTCTTATAGAAAAAGTCTCAGATTCTGAGACATTTTTCTTATAGAAAAAGTCTCAGATTCTGAGACATTTTTCTTATAGAAAAAGTCTCAGATTCTGAGACATTTTTCTTATAGAAAAAGTCTCAGATTCTGAGACATTTTTCTTATAGAAAAAGTCTCAGATTCTGAGACATTTTTCTTATAGAAAAAGTCTCAGATTCTGAGACATTTTTCTTATAGAAAAAGTCTCAGATTCTGAGACATTTTTCTTATAGAAAAAGTCTCAGATTCTGAGACATTTTTCTTATAAAAAAAGTCTCAGATTCTGAGACATTTTTCTTATAGAAAAAGTCTCAGATTCTGAGACATTTTTCTTATAGAAAAAGTCTCAGATTCTGAGACATTTTTCTTATAGAAAAAGTCTCAGATTCTGAGACATTTTTCTTATAGAAAAAGTCTCAGATTCTGAGACATTTTTCTTATAGAAAAAGTCTCAGATTCTGAGACATTTTTCTTATAGAAAAAGTCTCAGATTCTGAGACATTTTTCTTATAGAAAAAGTCTCAGATTCTGAGACATTTTTCTTATAGAAAAAGTCTCAGATTCTGAGACATTTTTCTTATAGAAAAAGTCTCAGATTCTGAGACATTTTTGTTATAGAAAAAGTCTCAGATTCTGAGACATTTTTGTTATAGAAAAAGTCTCAGATTCTGAGACATTTTTCTTATAGAAAAAGTCTCAGATTCTGAGACATTTTTCTTATAGAAAAAGTCTCAGATTCTGAGAAATTTTTCTTATAGAAAAAGTCTCAGATTCTGAGAAATTTTTCTTATAGAAAAAGTCTCAGATTCTGAGACATTTTTCTTATAGAAAAAGTCTCAGATTCTGAGACATTTTTCTTATAGAAAAAGTCTCAGATTCTGAGACATTTTTCTTATAGAAAAAGTCTCAGATTCTGAGACATTTTTCTTATAGAAAAAGTCTCAGATTCTGAGACATTTTTCTTATAGAAAAAGTCTCAGATTCTGAGACATTTTTCTTATAGAAAAAGTCTCAGATTCTGAGACATTTTTCTTATAGAAAAAGTCTCAGATTCTGAGACATTTTTCTTATAGAAAAAGTCTCAGATTCTGAGACATTTTTCTTATAGAAAAAGTCTCAGATTCTGAGACATTTTTCTTATAGAAAAAGTCTCAGATTCTGAGACATTTTTCTTATAGAAAAAGTCTCAGATTCTGAGACATTTTTCTTATAGAAAAAGTCTCAGATTCTGAGACATTTTTCTTATAGAAAAAGTCTCAGATTCTGAGACATTTTTCTTATAGAAAAAGTCTCAGATTCTGAGACATTTTTCTTATAGAAAAAGTCTCAGATTCTGAGACATTTTTCTTATAGAAAAAGTCTCAGATTCTGAGACATTTTTCTTATAGAAAAAGTCTCAGATTCTGAGACATTTTTCTTATAGAAAAAGTCTCAGATTCTGAGACATTTTTGTTATAGAAAAAGTCTCAGATTCTGAGACATTTTTGTTATAGAAAAAGTCTCAGATTCTGAGACATTTTTGTTATAGAAAAAGTCTCAGATTATGAGACATTTTTCTTATAGAAAAAGTCTCAGATTCTGAGACATTTTTCTTATAGAAAAAGTCTCAGATTCTGAGACATTTTTCTTATAGAAAAAGTCTCAGATTCTGAGACATTTTTCTTATAGAAAAAGTCCCAGATTCTGAGACAGTTTTCTTATAGAAAAAGTCTCAGATTCTGAGACATTTTTCTTATAGAAAAAGTCTCAGATTCTGAGACATTTTTCTTATAGAAAAAGTCTCAGATTCTGAGACATTTTTCTTATAGAAAAAGTCTCAGATTCTGAGACATTTTTCTTATAGAAAAAGTCTCAGATTCTGAGACATTTTTCTTATAGAAAAAGTCTCAGATTCTGAGATATTTTTCTTATAGAAAAAGTCTCAGATTCTGAGACATTTTTCTTATAGAAAAAGTCTCAGATTCTGAGACATTTTTCTTATAGAAAAAGTCTCAGATTCTGAGACATTTTTCTTATAGAAAAAGTCTCAGATTCTGAGACATTTTTCTTATAGAAAAAGTCTCAGATTCTGAGACATTTTTCTTATAGAAAAAGTCTCAGATTCTGAGACATTTTTGTTATAGAAAAAGTCTCAGATTCTGAGACATTTTTCTTATAGAAAAAGTCTCAGATTCTGAGACATTTTTCTTATAGAAAATGTCTCAGATTCTGAGACATTTTTCTTATAGAAAAGTCTCAGATTCTGAGACATTTTTCTTATAGAAAAATCTCAGATTCTGAGACATTTTTCTTAAAAAAAAAGTCTCAGATTCTGAGACATTTTTCTTATAGAAAAAGTCTCAGATTCTGAGACATTTTTCTTATAGAAAAAGTCTCAGATTCTGAGACATTTTTCTTATAGAAAAAGTCTCAGATTCTGAGACATTTTTCTTATAGAAAAAGTCTCAGATTCTGAGACATTTTTTTTTTTAGAAAATGTCTCAGATTCTGAGACATTTTTTTTATAGAAAAAGTCTCAGATTCTGAGATATTTTTCTTATAGAATAAGTCTCAGATTCGTATAGAAAAGTCTCAGATTCTTAGACATTTTTTGCATAGAAAAAGTCTTGAATTCATAGACATTTTTCTAATAGAAAAATTCTCAGTTTCTGGGACATTTTTCTTATAAAAAAAGTGTCTGATTCTGAGACTTTTTTTTGTTAGCAGAAAAGTCTGCTAACGTCTTTATAATTTGAAAAGTTGTTTTACAAAGTTTTTAACTGACCACTGATTTTGAGTGTATATATGATATCTAATATTTATGTACAATCAATGCATATTTACCAAAAACATTCATTAACAATTGCAAATAATCAAATACATCCTCTGCTCATGGTAAAATATTTATGTTTCGTATTGCATTTCATACATTAATAAATGATGTTTTTTTTGCAAAAAGTATATTTTTAAGAGGCGTTATTCTAATTAAAGCCCAATCAAAATTTTAGACAAACAATTGCATTTTGCTGTTTAAAATGTCAGCATTTCCAATACTTCTACACACATATAAAACATTCATTAAACACACACACACATAAAAGTACAGATTTGTGTGCGTGTTTGCACACATACATCCGTAGTAAGCAACAAACGTTAAAGGATAATTGGGAAAATATGCTAGGCTAAGCAACTTTATGCATACATTCATATATGTTATCTATTTATGCCTATTTTCATAAACACAAATACATAAATATGTTAGGTGGGAGAAAAAAATAATTTCGTTAGTCCTTTATTTAAATTAAACAATGGAAACTAAAAGCTATTACTCATGTTCAATATTTGAACTCACCACTTCGAAAACATTACGAAAAGTGCATTCTGGCACCAGGGACTTCGGTAGAATTCATATTTAACGAAAAACATCAGCACAAATAATTATTATTCTGATCAAATTGCGTATATATTTTATCCCACAAGAAAACCACTATTTCCCCCAACTAATACATGCTAATGCTTAAATGCTGAAACATAACTTAACTTTGGATAAACACCAACATAAACAATATAAATACACAGACAGTAAAAGCTCATCTCAATTGAAATAAATGCAAATTTTATAATAAAGCCTTAATTTTAATACGTAATGCTTTTATCCTCCTTTCCATTAAGTCTTTACTGTTTTTATCCATACTCTTTATTATATCAGTTTTATAATTACATTTTCTAATTTTCCTAACCAACAAAAAAAATATTTAAAAAAAAAATTGTAGTTTGTAAACTGTTTAAATTGCAATTGCATACCTTGTCTATTGTTAATGCAAATATTGACATTTTATTCCTTCGAGAGATATTTAGATATTTTTTTTTTTGTGTTATATTACATTATTGCATATTCCATATTTTCATTTATGTATGAGTCTTTTAACAAAATAAATATTTTGATTGTGCTTCATTAATATTTAAGATCAAACTGTGGGGGTTTTTAATTATTAAAAAGTCGGAAAAATCTTTTGATGTGAAAGTAATGAGTTAAAGTCATGTGGAAGTAATGAGTTTAAGTTTTTCTTAAAAAAAAATGTTTGGTTTGTCCAATTTGTTTTAAAGTGACAGTTTTAATTGTGTATCAAATGAAAGGTATTTTAGACCTTTCGTTAGATAAATCTTTAAATAAAATTTGATCTGATAACCAATTCGAATAAAATTAATTAAAATTGGAGTTTTCTGACTTTCAAAACTGCTTTTGCAGAATAACAATTGGATTTTTTGAATATTAATTGTGCTTTGCGGAAAATCAATTGGGCATTTCTGAATTTCAATTAGGCTTTTCAGAATTTCAGTAGGCCTTTTTTGATATCGGTCGAAAGGTTTCCAAAATATCGCAATTTGAACTTTTTTCATTTTCGTAAAGAAAAAGTTTGGTATTCTAAATTAGAGAATTTTTCATAAGAAAAATTCTCCCTTAATAAAAATTCTGAAACTCTGTCAAAAAATTTGTAAAACGACTTTCAATTTGAATTAGCAATATTTCAGCAGATTGTTCTGCTGAAAACGATATTTTCACAAAACTCTCTCTTACTCAGTTTTATAAAATAAGAGAAATTTTAAAGCGTTTTTACTGATTCTGTTTGCTGAATTTTAAAATATTTTTGAACATGTTTTTAGCAGATTATTTTGAAATTTTACAGAAATAGTTTGCTGTCATTATTTTTTCAAGAAATTTTCCAAGTTTTTTTTTTTAATTGCTAATTGGTAAGAAAATGATTAAACTAAAAATTTGCGTAAGTGAATAGTAAGTGACTCCATTATTGTTTGCATGAGCGTGAGTGAATATTCGTCAAAAGCCACTCACGCGCCCATCTCTAGTTCAAAGTCATGTCACAGACTAATACAGACTCGACATAAGTGACAGGTGTCAAAAAAGTATTCTTTAACCATATGGTTAATATTTTCAAATTATTCTACGAATTAGGTTAGAAAGAGAAAACTGATATAACGCGCCATAAGAAAAATGGATGCCAGATCGGTTTTTGTTGTTTCGCTCACTCCTAAGTCGTAGAAAGTGTTGCCATGTTAGCGTAAAACGGACTAAAAACCGCTGTGTTTTCTCCTAAAATCGCTTAGTTTTTCCCCATTTTTTCTTATAAAACTCTACTGTCGAGTCTGTTTATAGTCTGTGGTCATGTACTTGGACTCAGAGGATTAAAACATTTATTTTTTTTTACAATTCTAAATTTTTTATTGCACAATTACAGAGTCTTAGCGAACTGAGTCTGCTAAAATCAGCAGATTTATCATATGGCTCAAACTCGATGTTATTTCTGCAGATTGTTCTACTGAAATCAGCAGATTTTTCTGCTAAAATCAGCATATGTTTCTGCTGAGATCAACAGATTTCTCTGCTGCCTCGACAGATTTCTCTGCTGATTTCACCTAGATAATCATGACAGATATTCAGCAAACCTCGTCTGCTAAAATCAGCAGATTTCTCATATGGCTCAAAATGGGAGTATGTCTCGGATTCTAAAACATTTTTCGTAAAAAAAATCTTAGACTCTGAGATATATTTTGTATAGAAAATTTCTCAGGTTCTGACACATTTTTTCTACAGAAAAAGTCGCAGATAATGAGACATTTTTCTAAAGAAAAAGTCGCAGATAATGAGACATTTTTCTACAGAAAAAGTCTCAGATAATGAGACATTTTGTCCATTAAAAAACTATTAGACTCTTTGAAGAGCCATGTCTTCGAAAGTATTTATCCGAATTCTACCATTTAAAAAGCATTCGACTCCAACAACGTCCTTTTTTATACAAATGCACTCAAAGAAGATATTTTTTTAAAAAAGGACGTATTTGATGCAAATGCAATTTTTAGGTGCATTTTTTGAAACTTTATTCCCCTTCGATTTTTCTGAAACCTGCATAAATCGAAGGAATAACATTTTTTACATAAAACTAAGTGCAGCTTTTTTAGGGCCTTTTTTTTCCATACAAAAAACAAAAACAAATTATGTTTATTCTGTAATTTTATCAAAAAAGGATGTAACTTTGAAGAGCCATATATTTAAAAGTATTTGTTTGATTTTTACGATTAAAAAAGCATTTGACTCTTACAATTGTCCTTTGTATATAAATGCACTCAAAAAAAAAAATTAAAAAAAATGCAATTTTTGAATGCATTTGTTGAAACTTTATACCCCATAAACTTTTTTGAAACCTGCATAAATCGAAAATATATAATTTTTTTACATAAAATTGAGTACCGACTTTTTGTATTTTGTTTCTGTAAGTTTCCCTAGAAAGGGGATGTTAATATCAAAGTTTTCATGTATATTCGGTCTTTGTATGTGTATTGGTTCATGAGTTATATGCATTTAAGTGCACTAAAAAGAGAAATAAGTTCCATTGTGTTTGTAATACGTGTTCTCTGTAACGCGTGAATCAATTTTATTTCTGCAAATTTCCCATGAAAGGTGACGTCAATGACATGCATTTTATTGCACTTACCTTACCGTTTGCGTAAATGGGTATATGGGGAAATGTTTCGAAGGTTATTGTAAGAGGGTGAAATAGGGTAAACAATTGTACTTTTCGAAGTTTGATTTTCGAGCTTGAAATTTTGATTCTAAAGGGTCAAAAAAGGGGGATAAACAGGGAAAATATATTTTTATAATTATTGAACTAAAAATTCAAAATTTTTAAATATGGGATCCTCCAAGAGAAAGACATTTTCAAATTTAAAATTTTTAGGGTACCTATTAGGTACTACCTAAAGATTTGCACTTAGTGTTTATAAAAAACCGACATTTTGGAAAACCGGTTTCTCGGTTAACCGAAATTCAGCTTTTTCGGTTAACCGGTTTTTTCGGTTAAACCGGATGTAATGGGTTTGGCTTATTCGTTGGTGTGCAATATTTGTGGCTTGTGACACGGTGGCAAACCGGCTACTCGACGGCATTGGAGAGGTTCTTTACCACTGCACACTTAAGCCCCATACATAAACATTCGTGTCACTAATGTTAAAGAAAAGATAAAGTAAGAGAAAAAGGAAAACAAGCACATAGAGATCATACCAATATGCAACGAACAGAATCCTCCAGACATACGCCCCATCATACATTCTATAAACCCCCTATGATTATTTGTATTTTTTTTTTATTACAGGCAGACTATATATCCCTACATTCAATCTAACTCTATTCGCATACATACCCTCAGTCATTCACCCCCGCATTCACTCTAAAAAAAATGTCCAGTCCGTGTGAGCTAACCCTCCCCTCCTGCGATAACTGCAGCCTGTGAATTGCCTAAGCTCGATATTTGTTTTCAGCAATTCCCTTAACACAAAAAAATTTGTCTGTCCGACCGTCTGTTTGTTAGCACATGTCTTGCCGAACGAACTCACAGTACCCTACACTTCCATCCCCACAATGTTTATGTGACTTAGCAGATCATGTTTTGATTAAGCCAAGCTTGAAAAAAAATCAACAACATTTTGTTTAGTTGAAAACAACATCAAAAAAAAATTCAAGACATTGATATTTTATTCAAAAACAATTTCATTATATGATGTCTGTAAATATGTATATGTATTTCTAAACCTATTTTTTTTTTTTTTTAAATTAATCTTATTATATAAAAAAAATTCATTATTTTATTTTTTTATGATGAAAAGTTAAGCATTTTGATTTAACTCAATATAAAAAAAAATGAGATATACTTGTTTAAAAATAACGTCGTTTTTTTAAATTGCAATGACGAAAAATAGGACGAAGAAAAGAAAGAAAAATAGAAATTTTTGTGAAATAAATATGAATATTATTTTTTTAGTTTGTTTTGATTTTGTTTGTTTTGGGTTTTAGATTTTACTAATTTTATTTTATTGATATTATTTTTGTAAAAAAAATTGAAGAAGAATTTTGTAAAAAAAAACAGGCAATTAATAATAAATGTTATGAAAAAGAAAACGTTGTAAATATTATTTTTTTTTTTCTTTTTTTATAAAAAAAAATAAAAACAAATGTGAATATAAAAAGCAATAAGAAACAAAAATTTTAGACTTACCGATACGTTGATATTGGCGCCAGCATCGACGATCGTGTGTGATAGAGCAGGACCTATATAGCAATCAAATGTTGCTAACTTTTTTTTTCTAAATTTTACTTTTGATTACTACTTCTATATTCACTTTAATTAATTTTATTTAACTAATATTTTCTTTTTTTTTTCACATAAATTGGCAAATATTATTAATTTCTTTTTCCGATGTCTATAATTCTTTTTCTTTTTAGTTTAAATAAATTACAATTGAAAACTTTTTTTTTTTTTCTCAAAAAAATCACAAAAATAACCGTTAACTTTAATTTTAACAATTTTTTTTTCTAGAGATTTTGCTGTTTTGTTTTACACTTGCGGATATTTATTTTTATACTTTTTTTCTTTTCTTGGTCACTGTATGAAATTTAATTTATAACAATTTAAAAAAAAATACTTTATTTATTTAATACCTTTCTAAATTATTTTATTTTGGCACACCCGAATATTATCGCTTTAACTTTTCACCATTTAATTTTTACTATGCTTCTTTTACGACTAAATGTTCACTGTTTCTTTTCTAATTCCTTTGACATTTACTAAACCTATACCCCTTCTACTCTTTCTCGGTTTTTGATCCTCTCAGTTGAGTAGCTCTCTGAATTTGACAGTTAAGGCAAATATTTCTATTTGTTTTTTTACAAAGTTCCTTAACTTGATTCCGAAAATTCTCTTATCGTTAAATGTCAATCCAAAAATCATCTCAGCAAAGAAACATATGGCATAAGGGAAAGTGATTACTTTGAGGCCCCTTGGAAATATTTCCTAATGACAAGGCACCTGCAATAATGATTACACAAAGAAAGGGGAAAATGGATATATAATGTGTAATGACGAGAAAAAATATGTGCTTTACCTCATAAAAATAAATGTTCTAACAAAATAGAAAATTATCAGCAGCGGTAAAACAAAATCCAATCGTATATCTAAAACGAATAAATATATTTTTTCTGGTAATTCATTGAATTTTTTTTTTTTCCTTTTTTAATATATTACGAACCTTATTTAAAATTTCAATATTCAGAATTTTTTTTTCTGGTAAATTTTTCTTATAACATATATAACATATATGTACAAATTTCAAGAAAGTAAACGTTACTTTTTTTGTTTTTGTAAAGAAAACGTTATTTTATTTTTTCCTGTAAAAAAAAATTGAACTGACTTCGACTTTATGCAATTTCACTTCACAAAGATGACTTTGAATATGATTTTTCTGTTTTACTAATTAAACATTATACCTCTTTTTTAATATAATGAAAGCCGATTGCTTAAACAATCTCTCACTGATTGTTAAAACACGAAACATAACATACTATCCACATATTAAAATATATCCTAAATCCCTAGATATACTAAAATATATAGTATATGTTTAGGATACGGATATAAAAAGTTAGAGAAGATACAGGCGTACGTTACAAGCTCGAATCCGTCGATGTTGCCTGCAACATGGAGCGAGTTCGAAAAAAAATCAAACGCAGCCTGTTACTAAACGTGTGGCCTCGACCCACTCACTCGTGCCCATTAAGCTAGCCGGAAAAATTTTATTTATTAAACTTACATATTCTTGAAGTTCTATACAAAGCATTTGAGAAAAAAAAAAAAATAGAATTAACCTCCATTGCGCTACACTCAAAAAAAAAATCATCAATCAAAACTGAAAAATGTAATTTGAACCTATTTCCTAAGTACACTCATCAGAAAACATCTAAAAAAAATCTGTAAAACACTTTCAGTTTGTATTTGTAAATTTTTAGCAGATTTTTCTGCTGAAATATACATCTTATTTCTTTGTCATTTAGTAAAAAAAAAAATTGACAGAAATCAGCAGTTTATCCTGCTTTCCAAAAAAAAAAATGTTTCTAAGTTTGTTTCTTAAAGATGTAGTTTAAATTGTTTCTTTTTTGTTTTTTTTTTTTTGTTTTAATGAATGACATAATATTGCAGAAATAACACTTTGAAGAAAAAAATTAAAAAAAATTAAATTCGCTGTTTTATTGATAAGTCCTAAAACGAGAAAAGTCTTTTCACAAATCAAATACACTTTAGATGTGTAGATTGTTTATTTGAAAACAGCAGATCTAATCATATCATTTGACAAATACATTATTTTTAGTGTCAGGAAAAAATTTATAGACTAATTTTTTTTTTTTTTTTTACTAGGTACTGTGAAAATACACTTAATAATCACAAGAATTGCAAAACAACTAAAATAAAAAAAAATTTAAAATTATACAATTTTTTTTTTTTTTCAACACAGAAAAAAAATAAATATAGCAAATTTTTAATAGTATTGAGTATAAAAAATACAAAAAAATTAAACTGATTTTAAAACGAGTTTAATTGGTTTAAACCTCAACTGAGCCAATTAAAATTTTAATGACGTAAAAAAAATATATAAAAATAAATCAGAGGATTACTAAATTCTATCTGGTTTTAAAAATTTTTCCTGGGTGATATCGAGAAGAAAAAAAAAATGTTATGACTACAAATCAGTTTTTAATTTAATTAAGTTGAGAAATATCTGTCAAGAAAATTTAATTACACTCTAAACAAATGAGTTCAGCTTCCCACCACAAACTGGGTAAATTTCAACAAATTCAAATAATATACTACTAAAAATGTGTAAATTTCCAAAAATTTTTTTTTTTTTGTAAAACTACACATTTTGTGTATATTTACCCAACTTATAGTAGGAAACTGAAATCATTTTAGTTAGAGTGTATGTTTGCCTTACGCGGCAAACATATCCTTTGCATGATAAACGCCTAATTTTTTACCTGCCAAATTACCGAGTTCGTATAATGAATTTCCAATCACTTTTAGTACAATACACTTGATATTTGTCGGAGCCAATTTCGCATTGTATTTTTCAATTTGGCAGCTCTGTTTAAAGTTTTTTCTATAAACAATCTGTCCCTCCTTAAACTTAATGTCTTTACACCTGGTATTGTACACCTTTTCATTTCGGAGATGTGCCATTTGTAGTTCCTTAACAATTTTTTCTCGGATAAGATAATTTTTGTCTGATGGCAACACTACATTGAAGGTCGGATCTTTTAAAGAATCTAATTTTCGACCAATTTCATAAGAATTAGCATGTTGCATCATATGCATGCCAAACACTGCATAGTATGGTGATACGCCGATAGAACTATGCAAAACGCTACGCAAGGCAAAAGCTGCATCACTGATGTGTAAATCCCAACTTCTCTGATTATCGCCTATGTATGACCGAATAATCTGTAAAATAGACCTATTTACTCTCTCAGATGCATTTGCCTGCGGTGAGTAAAATGCTGTTTTAACGTGCTTAACCCCATATTTAAGCAGGAAATCCTTAAATAGCAACGATATAAATTGTTTGCCATTGTCAGAATGAACAAACTCAGGCACCCCAAATACGTGGAACACCTCACGCTCTAGGCACTTTACCACGTCACTAGCTGTAGCCTTTCTTAGTGGTTTTAAAAAAACATATTTTGAAAAATGGTCAAGACACACAAAAATAAATGTATTCCCATCCCTGGTCCTAGGGTATGGTCCCATAAAGTCGATGTAAAGGCGTTGAAAAGGTCTTTCTGTAATTTGTTGAGATCCCATAGGTGGTCTCCGTGTATTATTCGATGTTTTACAACATTTACAGACCTCACAACACTTTACTATCGCCTGAACATCTGACACCATGCCTGGCCAATAATATTTGTCCCGTAGCTTGGCTAAAGTTTTTTGAATCCCACCATGTCCCGACGATGGCGAATAATGCACTCTTTCAGTAAGTTCTGCCCGTAACTCTGTGGGAACCCACAACTTCCAGGCACGGTCCTCCTGCAAAGCATCTCCGGTACGAATTTCTGTTCGCTTATACACAAACCCGTCTGAAACACATAAGTCTGGCAAGTCCTCCTTTTTGTCCGTAACTGTTCGTATAAGTTCTGTGTACTCATCTGAAGAAAAGAATTCCGAACCTAAATCTACGTCTATTACCCTATCATTTGGCCCTATCAGCTTAAGCTCCTCAATGTCACCACGCGAAAGTGTATCTGGCACTACATTTTGAGAACCTTTACGATGCTCGATATTGAAATCGAAAGCTTGTAGCTTAAGACTCCAGCGTGCTAACCTTCCTGACAACTCCTTTTGCGACATGAGCCATTTTAAGCTCGAATGGTCAGTAATGATAGTGAAAGGTAAACCCTCCACGTATGGTCTAAATTTCTTTACACTAAGGATTGCTGCATAACACTCTTGCTCTGTGACACTGTAGTTTTTCTGAGCCTTGTTGAGTTTAGCGGACAAATACGCTATGGGTTTCTCGTTACCTTCATCATCGACTTGAAAAAGAACTCCTCCTACTCCTTCAGATGACGCATCGCACTGGATGTAAAAGTGCTTTTTGAAATCCGGTATGGATAAAACAGGAGCAGTGACAAGACTATTTTTCAGCTTTATAAATGCCTCACGTCCTTCGTCTGTCAAAGAAAACTTTTTTATTCTCTCCTTTGTCAAAGAATCATGCAGCGGTGCAGCTATATTAGCATAGTCCTTGATAAAACGCCGATACCAGCCCGTCATGCCAAGAAAGCGACGAAGCTGCTTCGGTGTTTTGGGCTCGGGAAACTCTTCCATTGCAGCAACTTTGTCCCTATCGGTTCGAAGGCATCCATCTCCAACAACATATCCCAAGTACTTCACCTCACGATAACAAAATTTACTTTTGCCGACGTTAATAGTAAGTTTTGCCTTACTTAAGCAATCAGCCACAACCTCAAGAAGTTTCATATGCGAACTAAAGTCAGGGGAACATACCAGCAGATCGTCCAAGTAAACAAAGACAAACTCGCGGATACTGGCAGGAACAACCTTATCCATTAGCCGGCACATTCGCTGGGCGGCGTTGCATAAGCCAAAGGGCATAACCGTGTACTGGTACAATGGCCGCCCAGGTACTGTGAAGGCTGTTTTTTCCCTTGATTTTTTCTCCAACGGGATCTGCCAGAATGCGTCTTTGAGGTCAATGGCCGAAATGAACTTTGTTTCTTGCAATCTGCTCAATATGCCCTCAATATGCGGCAACGGGTACGCATCTTTGATTGTACGTTCGTTGACCTTCCGTGCATCCAAACACAATCTGTTTTTGTTAACCTTTCGCACTAAGGTCACAGGGGAACTCCAACTGCTGTTACTCTCCTCTATTACCCCAAGTTTCAACATTCTGTCGAGCTCTTCAAAAACTAGGTCCTGAATAAACGGAGATATCGGGTAATGTCTTTGTTTAACCGGTAAACCCTCATCTACCACTTCTATTACATGTTCCTCAAGATCTGTTTTTCCTAACCCAAGCACCTCAAATGACGGAAACAAACTCTTAACCTTTTCTAACTGTACGACCTCACTATCCGAAAGTACATGCTGATTCGCATCTAAAACTACACTTTCACTGCCAATTGTTTTCGACAACTCCTCAAAAGTTGCATTATCTTCATTAACATTGAAACCAGTTGAACTAGCCACTAAATTTAACTCAAAAACTCGCCAAAAGTCTATTCCAAAATACATTTGCTGATTTAAGTTTGGAACAATTAGAAAATCCATATCTCTCGTTTTACCGTCCCAATCAACTGGTAAAGTCACCATACCGGTAACTGGAGTTTTTGAGCCATTCGCTGTTCGTATGTTTTGGCTCTTGACAGTCACAACCTTATGCTTCCTCTTTTCCAAAAACTCGATTGCATTTTTACCAATGCAGTTAGCACATGCTCCAGAGTCCAACAACGCTACAACTTCTTCGCCATCCACCGTTGTCCTTGCATATAACCGCTTATCTCCTTCCATGGTAATAATAGATGATACAAGAATTTTTTTTAATTTTCTTACTGTTTGGGATTTTTCTCTTAACTTTTTGATTTTTTTATATTTCCTAGTCGACTTCTTTTCTGCCAGCAAATCTTCCTGAAAAATGCGAGCTCTGGCGGCTTCATATTCTGTTATACGCTGGTGAAGACTTTTAATGTGGGCCTTTGGTGCTGACTCATTTTTAGGCGCACAGTCACCAGCGGTTTTCTGTAATATTTTTATTGGGGATTCTCCGGATTGGTCGACTCCTGGCTGAAGCTCCCGGTCAACTCCGCCAGGCTGTTGTTTAACCCCTTGCTTTCCTGACTGTTGTAGTATGATTCATTTTTGCCGCATGCAAAACATATCATTTCATGAAAAGTACATTTGCATCGACTTTCCTTTTTGGCTTCCGCGGGATTTTTGACGAAATAATCACCTGGCATTCCGCATGTGAAACACAAAGTCAAATGGAACGGAGAGTGACAAAATACAGTTCGATTATCTTGTGGATTCGATCGATGAGAATTAATAAAAGGGGTGTTGCGCGACAGACTGGTTGGAGGTCCTATATTTCCTCTAATTTCTCGAGGACGATTACCTTCTAAGCCTAGTTTACTAACACCATAATTTATGGCATCAATATTATCCATACCATCCTCGATGTTATTCTCTAATTCACTTATTTGCTTGTTGGTGGTGCGTGACCTTTTATCTGCCTTTATTTTCTTTTCTGCGTCCTTACAATCTGTCTTTAGTACTGACAGTTTTTTGTATTTGGTGGAAAATATCAGATCTGAGACACTTGGCTTGACATTATCTCTTATTAGTTTTATGAGATTCTTTTCCTTAATTTTCTTTTTTAATTTAAAAGTAAGATTATGAATGTCAGCATAAAAATCATCAAAGCATTCGGTTTCCCGTTGCTTCCTCTCCATAATTTCCCGTATAATTTCAAAATCGGAATCGGCGGTCTTATAGATCTCCATTAGTTCCTCTTTTAGTTCAAAGTAACCAAAATCCTCATCAGCATCATCCTCATGATCCTCCAGTAACTGCCAGTACCACTTTGCGGCGTTTCCGGTAACCAAATGATGAAAGTCAGTAAACAATTTTTCGAACGTGATATTGTGACGTGCTCTCAACTTTTCAATTCGAAAGAAAAAACTTTCAATAGTCATCCCCTTACTCGAACCATCGAATTTAATGTGCCACTTATCCAAATCAACCTTTTTATCCTTGTTAATAAGGGTCTGACACAAATGTCCTGATCCGATAGACAGTCCTACGTTGTCTGTTAGTCTTTCCGATCTGTTTTTCGCTCCTGGGCCTTGTGGTCCTTCAGCAGCTTCTCCTGTTCTCACTTCTGGTGTTGATGTTGATGATGGTGGTGGTATTGTTCCATGTTGAATTGACCCTTCAGTTTCAGCTACTCGACGACTTAATGAAGTTAATTCTCTTCTAAAATTCCTCATTTCGTCCATGCATTCCAGCATCACTTTGTTTTGTTGGGAAAACATTGCCATCATTTGTGCGAACTGGTCTGGAACTCCTCCCACTGCTCCATCCTCCTCAGTCGGATTTCTAAAATCACCGGGCTCAGCCCCTGAGAGATGTTCTGTGGGTTTGTTGGTCTCCATTAAACAAATCTGTTCTAATTTACTAAAAAAACTAATCGAATTGTGTGCGGAGTCTACAACCGATTGATGACTTGTTCTTGACGACGCCAAATCCTGACTCTTTCTCCCAAAAACTAAATCGGTGCAATGATCTAAATAATTTATTGGTACAAAATCTACTGGGTGTACGATTCCAGTATCTATTTGTGTCAAAATTGAGCCAACTATTTGGTTACCAAGTCCTCTTGCAACACTTCGCGTTATTGGCCGATTTGCTAAAACTATTTGTCTTCCCTTCTCTTTGTGTTTTTTCGCAGGATCAGATGAACCCTCCATTAACTTTTAGAACAATGATTCCTATTTTTTTCCTATTCTTTTTATATCAAAAGCGCAAAAAGTTTAGCGAAATAAACAAAAAAGTTCAACAACAAAGCTAACAATATGGATACAAAAACAAAAAAACTAATAGCGCCTACCTAATTACCTAAATAATTTTACTTGCAGTAATTTTTTTTCTAAAAGAACACAAGCTCGCTTCTTAAAAAAAAATTAAAAATAAAAAAACAATAAAAAACTATTGCAAAAAAAAACTTCTAAAAAAAACTAAATGTAAAAACTAAATATGAAATTTGTAAAACACCTAACTATCTATAAAAATTCAGATAAATAAACCAAGTGTTTACTTTTTAGAAGTAAATAATAAAAAAATTAAACCTTAAGAATTTATATATAAAAAACGAATAATATATGAAAAGTAAATAAAAAAATTTAAAAAAAAATGTAAAAAGTAAAAAGTAAAAAAAAATAAAAATAATACGCAATGAGCAAAAGAATTAATTATAACAACGTGGTTCAGGAAGTAATTGGTGGACCTGTTATGAGTCTTTCTGGCAAAACCTGTACAAATTGTCTTCTGTCCGTAATACCTATCATGTCGTTAACCCCTATAATGTTCTTTAGAACAAAAACATCCTAATGGATAATGATCCTAAAAAGAACGAACCCCCGTTCAACCTAATTTATGCGATCACACCACTAAAAGCTGTTCTTCCAGAAGTGGCTTCATAAATTAGATCAAACTCTGTCCGAAACAACACATTTTTGATATAACCAATGCTTTGAAACAACTTTCTGTCTATAATCAAGACAGAAGTGTAGCAAAATAACATGATTATATCACCCAGTAATACCCCAAAATATGGCATACAACACAAAGCACAGGTAAAACCCAAATTAAACTCGCTGCCATATGCCACAAAACATAAAAACAGAAAGAAAAATATTACACTCAAAAATAACAATTAGTCAAAGCTGCATGAACAAGTCCCCTTAAAAATCCACGTATAGCATTAATATGTGGTTATAGTTTATTGGCCTGCTTAAACCAAAAATACCGGCAAACGTACTCTCAAACCGCAAAAATTTATAGGGTTACTCAACAAAGAATTAAACTCCCCCTTTTATTTCATAAAAACTTATTTAAAAATATTTTTTTTTATAATAACAAGAAGAGATACCAATTTAAAAAAAATTAAATTAATTTTAACCTTGTTTTTTTTTTTTTTTTTTTTTTTATTTCGACTTTTATTGATCGCTTTGCCGAAATGGTGATAAAAACAGACTAACTCGAAAAGATTTGACCACTTGTTTTACATTATTGATAATTTATTACTTTTCTGAGTGCAATAAAAATAGATTTATGAAAAATAAGATACAAAGCCAGTAAATTAAAAAACAACTGACTTTACCTTCCGTTGGGAGCCAATGTAATGGGTTTGGCTTATTCGTTGGTGTGCAATATTTGTGGCTTGTGACACGGTGGCAAACCGGCTACTCGACGGCATTGGAGAGGTTCTTTACCACTGCACACTTAAGCCCCATACATAAACATTCGTGTCACTAATGTTAAAGAAAAGATAAAGTAAGAGAAAAAGGAAAACAAGCACATAGAGATCATACCAATATGCAACGAACAGAATCCTCCAGACATACGCCCCATCATACATTCTATAAACCCCCTATGATTATTTGTATTTTTTTTTTATTACAGGCAGACTATATATCCCTACATTCAATCTAACTCTATTCGCATACATACCCTCAGTCATTCACCCCCGCATTCACTCTAAAAAAAATGTCCAGTCCGTGTGAGCTAACCCTCCCCTCCTGCGATAACTGCAGCCTGTGAATTGCCTAAGCTCGATATTTGTTTTCAGCAATTCCCTTAACACAAAAAAATTTGTCTGTCCGACCGTCTGTTTGTTAGCACATGTCTTGCCGAACGAACTCACAGTACCCTACACTTCCATCCCCACAATGTTTATGTGACTTAGCAGATCATGTTTTGATTAAGCCAAGCTTGAAAAAAAATCAACAACATTTTGTTTAGTTGAAAACAACATCAAAAAAAAATTCAAGACATTGATATTTTATTCAAAAACAATTTCATTATATGATGTCTGTAAATATGTATATGTATTTCTAAACCTATTTTTTTTTTTTTTAAATTAATCTTATTATATAAAAAAAATTCATTATTTTATTTTTTTATGATGAAAAGTTAAGCATTTTGATTTAACTCAATATAAAAAAAAATGAGATATACTTGTTTAAAAATAACGTCGTTTTTTTAAATTGCAATGACGAAAAATAGGACGAAGAAAAGAAAGAAAAATAGAAATTTTTGTGAAATAAATATGAATATTATTTTTTTAGTTTGTTTTGATTTTGTTTGTTTTGGGTTTTAGATTTTACTAATTTTATTTTATTGATATTATTTTTGTAAAAAAAATTGAAGAAGAATTTTGTAAAAAAAAACAGGCAATTAATAATAAATGTTATGAAAAAGAAAACGTTGTAAATATTATTTTTTTTTTCTTTTTTTATAAAAAAAAATAAAAACAAATGTGAATATAAAAAGCAATAAGAAACAAAAATTTTAGACTTACCGATACGTTGATATTGGCGCCAGCATCGACGATCGTGTGTGATAGAGCAGGACCTATATAGCAATCAAATGTTGCTAACTTTTTTTTTCTAAATTTTACTTTTGATTACTACTTCTATATTCACTTTAATTAATTTTATTTAACTAATATTTTCTTTTTTTTTTCACATAAATTGGCAAATATTATTAATTTCTTTTTCCGATGTCTATAATTCTTTTTCTTTTTAGTTTAAATAAATTACAATTGAAAACTTTTTTTTTTTTTCTCAAAAAAATCACAAAAATAACCGTTAACTTTAATTTTAACAATTTTTTTTTCTAGAGATTTTGCTGTTTTGTTTTACACTTGCGGATATTTATTTTTATACTTTTTTTCTTTTCTTGGTCACTGTATGAAATTTAATTTATAACAATTTAAAAAAAAATACTTTATTTATTTAATACCTTTCTAAATTATTTTATTTTGGCACACCCGAATATTATCGCTTTAACTTTTCACCATTTAATTTTTACTATGCTTCTTTTACGACTAAATGTTCACTGTTTCTTTTCTAATTCCTTTGACATTTACTAAACCTATACCCCTTCTACTCTTTCTCGGTTTTTGATCCTCTCAGTTGAGTAGCTCTCTGAATTTGACAGTTAAGGCAAATATTTCTATTTGTTTTTTTACAAAGTTCCTTAACTTGATTCCGAAAATTCTCTTATCGTTAAATGTCAATCCAAAAATCATCTCAGCAAAGAAACATATGGCATAAGGGAAAGTGATTACTTTGAGGCCCCTTGGAAATATTTCCTAATGACAAGGCACCTGCAATAATGATTACACAAAGAAAGGGGAAAATGGATATATAATGTGTAATGACGAGAAAAAATATGTGCTTTACCTCATAAAAATAAATGTTCTAACAAAATAGAAAATTATCAGCAGCGGTAAAACAAAATCCAATCGTATATCTAAAACGAATAAATATATTTTTTCTGGTAATTCATTGAATTTTTTTTTTTTCCTTTTTTAATATATTACGAACCTTATTTAAAATTTCAATATTCAGAATTTTTTTTTCTGGTAAATTTTTCTTATAACATATATAACATATATGTACAAATTTCAAGAAAGTAAACGTTACTTTTTTTGTTTTTGTAAAGAAAACGTTATTTTATTTTTTCCTGTAAAAAAAAATTGAACTGACTTCGACTTTATGCAATTTCACTTCACAAAGATGACTTTGAATATGATTTTTCTGTTTTACTAATTAAACATTATACCTCTTTTTTAATATAATGAAAGCCGATTGCTTAAACAATCTCTCACTGATTGTTAAAACACGAAACATAACATACTATCCACATATTAAAATATATCCTAAATCCCTAGATATACTAAAATATATAGTATATGTTTAGGATACGGATATAAAAAGTTAGAGAAGATACAGGCGTACGTTACACGGAATAAAAAAACCGGTTAACCGGTTTTTTTTTCTTTAACTGACAAACCCAAAAAATACTTTAAAATTGTTAATTTTTATTAAATAAAAAATCGAATGGAACTAAAGTTAACATATTTGTTTCTTTCAGCAAAGTTAGCAACTGTTATCCTTTAAAAATAGCGGTATTTAAATACGGTGCTTTATTTTCCTATATTCACCGGAGCTTTATTTTATTTTTATTGGTTTTATTTAAAAAAAAAAATGCATCAATTCGTTATAAATTGTAGTCCGTATTTTATATTAATGTTCTTTTATTGACATTTTCTCCATTAATAAGAATTTTAGTACCTGGTTAACAGTCACATATTAAGTTTTCAATGAAACTGTCCAAAAAACGCTTATAACGGAGATAATTCAAATATTTACCAGATTAAAATTCCTATTTGGAAAATTGTTTCTTGAAGACAAAAAGTATTTTAGACTTCCTTTCTCACGGATTTTCAAGGTCTTTTTAATGAAATTTTGAAAATATCATAAAAAAAAAAGTGAAAACCCTTAATATTTGCAAAATATTCCGTTTGAATGTATTTAAAAAAACCGGTTAACCGACAGAAAAAAACCGGTTTTCGGTGCACCGGAATTTTTCAATTTCGGTTAACCGGTTTGCAAAAAAACCGAAATTTTGGGGAAAAACCGGTTTTTCGGTTAACCGGTTAACCGGTTTATAAACACTATTTGCACTACAAAGTGTGCAGGGGTTCCGCTAGTAAAAATATAAAAACATGTTTGTATTAGGTGACTTTTGCACGAGGGGTCAAGTATATGGTCTGAATGTATTTGATTTGCTGGATCGATTTACAAAAATTTTTTTAAAAATTGTGTTTATATATTGTTGGACTGTATATTTTATAACTGAATTTTTATTTAGTTCGGTTTGAGTCCATATTAATTATTTCTGAGAAATAATTTTTTTTTCAGATTTTCTCATTGTACAACAATTATTATTTCTCAGAAATAATTAATATGGACTCAAACCGAACTAAATAAAAATTCAGTTATAAAATATACAGTCCAACAATATATAAACACAATTAATACACAACTCATAAGGTACATTGCAATTTAGTAATATTTCTAAGAATTAGAAATATGAAACAAAAATTTAAACCTAACGGACATTTTTCAAGACTTGAAAAGTCATACTAAGGGTTAACAATGGGAAAAATACAACTCTGTTAAAAGTTAAGATGGATTAAGTTTCTGCCAAATGAATACAACACGAATTAATGGTGAATACGGGTTATTCAACACAAAGAGGAGTAATTCCAATTCTCAATTTCTTCAAAAGTTTAATTTAAATGGCTAATTTTAATCTGACACACATTAAGTGTGTGGCAATCGAAGGAGTGCTGATGATGGAAGGGTGGCATCTTCCGAAAGCTGTCGACATCTCCACTTAGCCTGTGTTGTCACTTGATTTTTTTCAGATTTTCTCATTGTACAACAATTATTATTTCTCAGAAATAATTAATATGGACTCAAACCAAACTTAATAAAAATTCAGTTTTTTTAAAAATTTTTAAAAAAATATTTCAATAGGAAATTGTAAAAAAACCTACTAAGTCTTTAATTTTTAATGTTTTAGTAGGTTTTTTTTTTTTAAATGTTGGTAAAAATAACAGAACAATCATTCAGCCTTACCATAGAAAAATAAAATATATTTAAAATCATCTTTTAATTTTATTTCCATACAAATTGTTTTTGTTTTAAAATCGACTTTCAAAAAATGTATTGAAAATTTGAAATTTAAAATAAAACTTTTGTTAAAATATACTTTTTGTTTTCTTGTGGTACGGGCCATTAATTTTTATTGTTTTTGTAGGTTATTTTTTTTTTCGAATTTATTGGTAAAAAAATAAAAGAAACGTTATTTTTAATGCTTAATGTTATTAATTTTAAAAAATTTTATGAATAGTAAAAAATAAATTTAGCTCTTTGTTAAAACAAATGAATAATTACTAGGACGGTTTTTAATAGTTTAATCACTTGCTTTGCAAAATGTTTTTCTTTTGTTTTAACATACAAAATATTTGAAGTGTAGGAAAATAGCGCCATTTTTTGCAAATTTCAAAAAGCGATGTCTCGTAAACCGTTTAGCGCATTAAAATTAATAAATATTAAAATCGCGACTCGCGCATTGTTTAAAAATGCAAAACTTTGATTGGCGACGCCACAGGGTTATTTAATCTGATTGACCTCAAATTTGTCCCACATAATTTTAAGGTCTAGTTGGGGGTTAAACATTTAAAAATGTATTAACATATATTTTTCAACTCGTGAGTATTTCGTGAACGTGATTATATCGTGAGCGTGATTAAATTTTTTTCTACTCGCGATAGCGTGGAGAAGCGTGAGCCAAAAAGTAGTTTGTAAGTGATCGTTCGTTATAAAAAATTGTATTTCGTCAGCGTGCGTGAGCGTGATTAAAAATACACTCACGATCCCATTTCTTATCGTCATATTAAAATTCTTTAACCCATTTTGGACCAAGATTCAATTTTATTTTTATTTTTTGGAAAAAGGTACTTTTTTAGGGTAATTAGTACCTGCTGATCACAAAAATCTTGTCAAAAAAAATTTTCAATGTGCCGTTTTCCCAGAAAAGCCTGCATTTCAACTTTTTATGCAATTTTAATATTTGGATTTATTTGCCATTTTATAAATTTATTTCATTATTTTCAAAATAAAAAGTTTCAAAATAATTCAAATTAGTGGAATTTGATGATAAATTAAATCTAAAAAAATTTTAAATTAGACAAAAAAATTAAAAGCCGAAAATCAAAAAATGCAAAATTTTCGTTTTTGCTTGAAACAATTTCTGTGCTGATTTGCATTGCATTTCATGGACATATAAATTGCGGTGGTGTAGCGGGGATATTTTTTTTTAATTCAGAAACATGAGACTTAACATTCTTAACCATATATACCCGAAATTCCATCTCTTTCTTACATAAATATTTTTTTGAAAAAGATGTTCTCTAATGTTCGAAAAATCGAACAGAGGATCGAAATGGGTTAAAATAAAGCTGTTTCTTAATGTACACGTACGTTTACCAAAAAAGAAATACAAAAAAAGCAAGCTAGAAAAAGTAACAGAAATTTAATACAATTTAAAATGACAGGAGAGAATGAAAGAAGAAGAAATGTTACGAAATATTGCGAATTATAGTAAGAAGAACAAAACATGTACGAGTACTAAACATTTTACCTATTCAAGGGTTAACCACAATCCATATATTTGCAAATTTATACATTACATTTGTCGACTTGAAGCTCTTTCTTTTTGCACTAAAAAAGAAAAACAGAATGGAAAATGTATGGTGGAAAATTTCACACGCGTATATTAAAATGAAAACATACAAAATTACTACTACATACACAACATAAGACACGAAATACAAATTTGAAAGTTAACACTTTATGAATACCAAAATACAAATGTAGAACTGTAAGATAGCAAAAGGATAACCCAGTTAACATTACTAAATATTTATGATCTGAAGGATGTTTTCGGGATAACCTTAATGACAATGTTAATCCAACGCACAGGCGGATTTTCTTTGCAAATTTCAATTCGCGATGAGGACTAATGCCTTCTATCAGCGTCGCTAAAGAATTATTGTGGTTTTGCTATGGATTCGACCACGTCAAATGTATTTTTTTTCAAGTGCTATTTTGGTACTGTTTATAAAAAAAGTACTTTATATTTGGTACATTTTATAAATAATTATTATTTTTTACTTTTTTAGAGTACTGTTTTGTTACTTACTTTATTACACAGTAATATTTTGGATTTTTTCTAAAGATGTCCTTTTTGGTACTTATTTTTTAAACGTTTTTTGGTTCTTTTTATTAAAAAGTACATATTATTTTGGTACTTTTTATTTAAAAACTTTTTAGTTAAACTTAATTTAAAGTATTATTTTAGTCCTTTTTATTAAAAAATACTAATTGTTACTTATTAAAAAGTATTACTTTGGCAAGCCGTTGCGAAGGAGAGATATTTTGGTACTTTATATGAAAAAGTACTATTTTAGTACTCTTTATAAAAAGTTACTTTTTGGTGCTTTTAATTTAAACTGACAAAAAGTCTACTTTGGTACTAGTTAGTAACCCTAGAAAGTCATTCTTATTTTTGTGAAGAAAAGTCTAACCAGAAAACCTTCATCCATTCGGTGACGGTTTTTGATGGACCTGATTTTTTTTATTACAGTGTTAGAGAAGAAATTAACATATGAAATCGATAAAAAAAATTATTTTGTTCTTTTTATTAAAAAAATTTGTTTTTTTTTTAAAGCACTATTTTGGGCTTTTCATTAAAAAAGTATCAAAAAGTACTATTTTAGTACTAATTATTAAAGGTACAAAAAACTATATTGATGAGCAGTGTTAAAAAAATTATGAAAATCAATGAAAACAGTTTTTGGATCTTTTTATTACAAAAAAATAAAAAATATTTTTGGTACTTTATATTAAAACCGTTTTATTTTAGCAGTTTTTTGTTGCAAAGTAATTTTTTTTTCTAGGTAATTTTTACTAAAAGTACGGTATTTTTTAATTTATTACTACTTATTAAATAGGTTTAATTTGGTACTGTTTTTATTAAAGAGTAAGATTGGTGCCACAAAATTCACGACTATTCAAACTTAAACATAACGAAACGCCTATTTATAAGCATCAATTTAACATGTAATAGTTGTTGCCTAACCTGAAAAATTAAGATAAATTTGCTCGATTTTTTTTTATTAAATTACACCAATATGCTTGCTGGGTTATATAAATGCAAAATATTTCTTTGTATGTGCTTGTGTACAAAAATCTCAAATGCCTCCATATCTTGTTTTAAAAGACAAACAAATACAAAAACGTTTGTAGATCCTTGAGATGCTTGCAGAATTTAAGAGTGCAAGGATAATATTTTGAAATTATACACTCAAAAATTGCGTATTTTAAACAATTTTAATAGATTTTTCTGCAGCAATCGAGATATTAGCAATATAATCAGTCATTCAATTTCAGCAAACAGGGTATTTTGTTTAAAAGTTGCTTCATTCTGTATGATGAGTTTTAATGAAATTTTTTGCAAAAAAAAATCGAGAAAACAAAACTATAAACCACGGTGAAAAATTCTGCTCTCTTTTACCAAAATTTTTTATTTATCACTTTAATGGCAAATCACATCTGCATTCAAAGAAAAAGCTTCATTATATTTATGAAAACTGTCATAAATATAATGAAAATTTTAATTACAGTTCGTCCAATGTGTTACATTCATAAATACAATGAAGCAGTTTCATAATTTTTCATAGGGTCTATATTTATGAAATATTTCATTATATTTATGAAATTTTTTATAAATAAAATTAATTAAATTCCATAAACTTTTATGAAATTTAATTTATGAACTTTTTCATAAATACTTTTTAAATATTATATTTCTTATAATATTTATGATACGAAACACTTCGTTGGTACTATGACATAGTTCCATAAATATAATTAAATACTTAAAAAAAATATTATTATGTCTATAAAGTGTTTCATAGTATTTATGAAACAGTTACTGTTTGTCTAAAGACAAACTTTAATGACAATTTTTATTCAATTACAATACAATACGTTTTTAATAATGTCAACCTAAACGAGAACTGGCTACCAACTAGCCTACAGGGACCCCAAGTTTTATTATATTTATGAAAATGTTTTATAGCATTTATGAAATATTTCATTAATTCAAGCAAATGCATTAATTTTTTATAAATAAAATATATGAAATAAAGATTAGAGGAACTGAATTAAAAAAACTTTTTTCCCACAGTCAACTTGTTAACCATATTATAAAAAAACTTATGACACGTTTCTGATTTTTTTTTATGAAATCATGAAATTTTATGAAGTGCATTTCATAGATTTTTTTCATAAAACTTCATTATATTTATGAATGTTTCATATATACACTCTAATTAAAATGATTTCAGTTTCCTACTATAAATTGGGTAAATTTACACAAAATGTGTAGTTTTACCAAAAAATTATTGGAAATTTACACATTTATAGTAGTATGTTATTTGAATTTGTTGAAATTTACCCAATTTATAGTAGGAAACTGGACTCATTTGTTTAGAGTGTATAACGAAATTTTATGACAAAATAATTATGAAACCATGTCATAAATATTATTTCTGAGTATGCTGCGCTAATGCAAGATGTTTCATTGAAAAGGGATTACAAGGAAAGTCCCCTGTTGTCACTGACAAAGAAGGTCTTTCACAGGGCACTCACCGATTGTCCTGACACTTTCATATAGGAAAGAGGGGAGCATAATAAGAGTTACCTGTGGTTTTTTAGCTGCCGAATCTCACATTTAGCGGGTCCCAGGGGAGGGGGAAACTGGGATTTTTTCGTTTTTTTTTGGATTTTTCCCATTTCTTCAAAAGAAACTATATGAAAAATTAATACAGATCGAAAGGTTTTTTGAAGGCCTATTCAATGGCGTATCGGTAGTGTCCAAATTCGGCTTCCTTAAGTTCATTATTGTCAAAAATGTATATACGTGGGGGTAGTTTATATGGAAATGTATATACGTACGTACCCTCAAAATCATATATTATAATCTCTATTAAAATTAAGCTGCCCGTATTTTTGCATTGGAAAATTCCTGCTACACACAAAGAAAAAGCTTCATTAATATAATGAAACTCATCATAAAAGTTCGTCCAATGAAACTGTTTCATTGTATTTATGAAATGTTTCATAAATATTCATGGTATTTATACAACATTTCATTATATTTATTAAAATTTTCATAATATATATATGAAAACTTCATTAAAAAGTTTCATTGGACGAAATTTTATGACAAATTGTTTTACAGTTCTTTGAGTGTAGTTTGGCTTTTATACGGATTTCCCGAGAGCCCATATTTATTCATAAGGTGGCAACCATTTTTTAAATTTGAGATTGGGCGGCTAATAAAAAACAGGTAACTGTTATTTTTCTCCACTCATTCCAAGTTTCTTGGCAATCGGTGGGTGCCCTGTAAAAGACCTTCCTTGTGAGTGTGCTGCGCTGACAGCAAGATGTTTATTAAAGCGTTTACAAGGAAAGTTTCCATGGTTTTATTTTGCAGAACAGGTAAAATATAGGAACACTAGAGTGTCCCTTATTTTGGAAATGTTGGAAATGTTGAGACGGTACCCCCTCATTTTTTTCCTTTTGACTAAAAATAACTCAGGAAAAATTTTACGCCTCTACGACCACGCCTTCCCTACGCGACGGGGCCGTAAAGAGCGGGGCCTTAAAAATCATTTTTCCATACAAAGTAGAGATGCGCGCGTGACACGAATTTTTCGTGATTCACGTGATTCACGCGTGAATCACGCGTAATCGTGAGTGAAATTTATTTTTACTCACGTGATCGTGAGTGCACGTGATTAGAAAAAAATATTTCGTGCGTGAGCGTGCGTGAGTAATTTTTGTTTCGTGAGTTTGCGTGATTGTTTTGTGCTGTTTAAAACAAAAAACAAGTAAAAAAAAACGTAATTTTATTGAATTGAGCGGGTAATTATTACAAAATTGTTATTTAAATAAATTTTTATTATTGTTTTAAGGAAGTTAAATACTTTTTTTGCACGAATTCGAAAAAAGTAAAACAAAAATTTTTTAATTTGAATTTCGTGAGTCTTCGTGAGCGTGATTATTTCGTGAGCGTGAGAAAAATTTTAGAAACTCACGTGAGCGTGCGTGAACGTGAGCAGAAAAAATTATTTCGTGCGTGATCGTGCGTGAGCAATATTTTTATTTCGTGAGCGTGAGCGTGCGTGAGTCAAAATTCACTCACGCGCCCATCTCTAATACAAAGCAAAAAAATTTTTTTTTGATTTTAAATTTTTTTGTTATTAATTATAATATAGCTTGGTTAGCTTATTCACGACAAAAAAAATGATTTTGGTGGGATGAGGCTTTCAGTTTTAAAAAAATTTAGAGCTTTTGGGGTCCTACAGTAAAAATTTTTTAAAAAATATTTTTTTTTAGTTTTGACAAGCAACCGTTTTAGTTGAATTGTTGCTTTTAATGATATATTTTCATAAAAAAATATTATTCCTATCTGTGACATCTTTATCGTGATCTAAAAAAGGGTAAAAAATGCATTTTTGATGTTTTTCGATACACGATCAAGATGTCACAGATATGAATAACATTTTTTTATGAATATATATCATTAAAAGCAACATTACAACTAAAACCGTTGCTTGTCAAAACTAAAAAAAAATTTTTAAAAAATTTTTACTGTAGGACCCCAAAAGCTCAAAATTTTTTTTTTCGAAAAATTTTTTAAAACTGAAAGCCTCATCCCACCAAAATCAAATTTTTTGTCGTGAATAAGATAACCAAGTAATATTATAATTAATAACAAAAAAATTTAAAATCAAAAAAACATTTTTTTGCTTTGTATGGAAAAATGATTTTTAAGGCCCCGCTCTTTACGGCCCCGTCGCGTAGGGAAGGCGTGGTCGTAGGGGCGTAAAATTTTTGCTGAGTTATTTTTTAGTCAAAAGGAAAAAAATGAGGGGGTACCGTCTCAACATTTCCAAAATAAGGGACACTCTAAGGAACACGTATATTTTTTTAGCGACCCAAATTCATATTTAAGGGGTTCAAATGAGGGGAGAAGAAACAGTAATTTTTTAGTTGTTTTCGTTTATTTCCTCTATTATGCATAGAAACCTTGTCATGTTATATACCAAATGAAAGGTCTTTGGAAAACCTATCTAAATGTGAAAAGAGCACGTCCAAACATGCACAACTTTTGGTCGCATGGAGTAAAATACCAAATTTTTAGGACATTTTTGTTAATAAGTCGCAAAATAATGTGTTTTTTGGCACGCTGTTAGCACCACAATATAGGCCTTTTAAATACCTACCTGATACCAAATGTGCCTATGTTAATTTTTAATAAGTAGGCGTAAATTGTTAAAAAATTAAAAAGTTCAATTTCCCACCGTACAAATCGACCCCCCCCCCCCCCTTAATATAACTTTGGGCCGCTAAAAATAAAATATTAAATTTTTATAAAGATCGGAGGGTGGCATCCCTTGTTAGTCTACTGCTGTTATTCATTTTAATAACAAAGTTGTTTATATTGATGAAGAGTTCATCAATACGATTGAATATGTTAATAAATTTTTATTTAATTGCCCTGAACATAAATTTATAAAATTTGTTGTCGTATTGATAAACAAAAATTTTCACTAAAGAGCAGTTTGCTTTTACTATAAAATCAAACAAATTGCATAAATCTGAATTTCTTTGTAATTTTCTTCCGACTCCACCAATTTTCGCAGTCAACGGACATTTTATTTCGAGTGTATACAACCATATACCTTGAGCAATATCTAACAACCACATAAAGAAGAACATTTTCAGTTGGTTGGTGGTTTGAATTCTATTTTCAAAACAAAATGAAAGAACCTCTTAGTTATTTATCTATTTTCATGTATTACGTTTAAGGAGGTTTTTCTACGTTTTTGTGGTTTCAAATTCACTAAAATTGAAAGAAGAAAAAGAGGAAAATTCCAAATCCCCCAGATTAAACTACACAGCTGAGCTAAAAATACAACAACAAAAAAAAAAACAAGTAAAAAAGTTAAATTCGGTCTTGCCGAATGTAGTGATACCCTCCACAATTTCAAAAAGATTATTGCAAACAACTTTATTTAAAAGGAAATTACTTTTGAAAAAAAAAAATTGAAAAAAAATTTCCGCGAAAAAAAAATTTGGTAAAAAAAAATCCACGATTTTTTTCTTTTTGTGACAAAAAATATGTTCGGTGCAATATTTTGTCCCCGAGAGCATTTTCCACAGACAGACAGACGGACATCGCTAGAATGTCTTAAAATCGATCGGGCATCATAAATATATATGGGGGTTTTCGTGTCAACTGACACAACTTTTGAAACCGATATCTTCCGATCGGGATGAAATTTGCACCAAGGTTAGTCCTATTGGATAGTAGTTCAGACACAATTTTTCAGCGATATTGGTCAAGGACTCTCTGAGTTAGAGGGGGTCGAAATTTGACATTTTGGCCAAAGAGGTGTTTATTCTCATCCATGTAACTTCTTACCTATTCTCTTTAGCAAAATGTGTCCCAAAGAGTTTAGATAGCTATTTCTTCAGTCTTTCGAAAAAAAATTATAAAAAAAATAAAAAAAATTTTTTGGATTTTTTTTCTTAAAAATCTAAAACTTTTTTGACTTTTTCCTCAAATTGGGCCCTTTTTTTTTTTTTTTTTTTTGATTCAAAAGAAAGCTTAGGCCTTTGCCTTTAAGAGCTATGGGGTCGCTTAGTGGGATGCGAGTGGGATATCTATGAAAATTTTTTTTTTTTTAACTTTGGAACACAAAAAACGGTTCTTCAATTTGCACTATTAGGAGTGGGATAGCTAACCCGTTTTCGATTTCGATCCGCGATACCCTCTAATTTTTATAGGTTCGAAAAAGAAAGCACGAGCCAAAAAATGAGGGCGGTGGGGTTGGGCCATATGGCTCCTCATCGGGGTCAAAATTGGGCGTAAAGAGGTTAAAATCCTCAAAAAGCCCCACAACTGCCCTAGAACTGCCCACGGAGGGGTGCAATGTGAGACCGACCTCTATTAATTTTCTGCCCCCAACATTTTTCTTGAATGTACCTAACCTCTATTTCCACTTCCTAAGGGGGCTCCCATACAAAATGACATTTTTATAAAATTTGCTCCTACCGCTCTAACTGTTCATAGGGTGCCCCTAGGGAAGTAAAGTATATGACCGACCCCCAATAATTTTTCATATCCAACATTTTCTTAGAATATACCTACCCTTTATTTTCAACTCTTAAGGGGGTCCCCATACATTTTTTTTTTTTTTATTAGTTTTTAAAAATACATGTTTTTATAACGTATGGGAGCCCCTTAAGGAGTGGAGATAGGGTGTTATTATGTTCGGACAAAATGTTGGTAACTAAAAAATAATGGGGGTTGGTCTTAATTTTTGCCTCTCTAGGAGGCACGGAAGGGGCGGTAGGAGCTGGTTTAATAAAACAAATTTATAAAAAATAAAAGAAATGTATGGGGACCACCTTAAGGGTTAAAGATACATTGTAGGTGTGTTCGCAAAAAATGTTGGAATTAATAAAATAATGGGGGTCGGTCATACATTTGGCTCCACTTGGGGCACTTTATGGTAAGTTAAAATGGTAGGATCAAATTTTTTAAAAATGTTTTGTGTGGGAGCCCCCATAGGAAGTGGAAATAGGGGTAAGGTATGTTCAAGAAAAATGTTGGGGGCAGAAAATTATTGGAGGTTCGTCTCACATTGCACCCTTCCAGGGGCGTTTCTAGGGCAGTTTTGGGGATTTTTGAGGATTTTACCTCTTTACGCCCAACTTTGACCCCGATGAGGGGCCATATGGCCCCACCCCACCGCCCTTATTTTTTGGCTCGTGCTTTCTTTTTCGAACCTATAAAAATTAGAGGGTATCGCGGATCGAAATCGAAAACTGGTTAGCTATCCCACGCCTAATAGTGCAAATTGAAGAACCGTTTTTTGTGTTCCAAAGTTAAAAAAATAATTTTTTCATAGATATCCCACTCGCATCCCACTAAGCGACCCCATAGCTCTTAAAGGCAAAGACCTAAGCTTTCTTTTGAATCAAAAAAAAAAAAAAAAAAAAGGGCCCAATTTGAGGAAAAAGTCAAAAAAGTTTTAGATTTTAAAGAAAAAAAATCCAAAAATTTTTTTTTATTTTTTTTATAATTTTTTTTCGAAAGACTGAAGAAATAGCTATCTAAACTCTTTGGAACACATTTTGCTAAAAACAATAGGTAAGAAGTTACATGGATGAGAATAAACCCCTCTTTGGCCAAAATGTCAAATTTCGACCCCCTCTAACTCAGAGAGTCCTTGACCGATCTCGCTGAAAAATTGTGTCTGAACTACTATCCAATAGGACTAACCTTGGTGCAAATTTCATCCCGATCGGAAGACATCGGTTTCAAAAGTTGTGTCAGTTGACACGAAAACCCCCATATACTTAATGGGGTCCCAGACCGATATTTCGATGAGTACAAACGGAATGACAAACTCATATATACCCTCTATCACTAAGTGGAGGGTATAAAAAACAAACAACATTGAGCGCTGAATTAAACTGAAAATCCATTTTTATTTTTGGCAAATTGAAAATACCAAATTCACATCTTGTATAGATGCCATGCCGTCTTTTCCCACCGTCTTCTAACCATTTTCATGAAAATGCTGTGCAAAAATTATTAGCGTTTGTGGTTGCTGCTGCTCGTAATGTTTCACTTTTTTTTTCGTCTTGCCTCAAATTTATATGGTTACGGTATTCTGATATGGAAATAATCGCTAAAACCTTTTTTTTTTTGTTGCTAAAGGAAATTTTGTTGCAATTGAAAGCAGCAAAGAATTTCAATTGAATCTCGTACTTCTTAAAATCGTACATCTAAAAGCGACAAGCTTAAATGAACGTGACAAGCACATCAAATCAAGCATAAGAGAACGAGTAAAGAAGATGAAGAATAAGAATTACAATTATTTTAAAACATACAAAACAAGGATATAAGGATTTATCTATAGCTACAGGAGTATCTGTTTTTTTGTGCCTTTTTTTAATGTAAAATTTATTAAAAAATAAATTTAGCTTAAAAATATTTTAACGAATTTGGTTTTTATAATGTATTACAAAGAATAAGGTTTTGTAAAAGCTTTTAAAATCAATTAATTTGCAATTAAAAATAATTTTTAAGCTTTCTAAGACTTTATTTATAAAGCTTTTTTAAACAGCAATGATAAAAATTATTCATTTAAGCAACTAACAATGGACTTCATTAAAAGCTTGATACATATGAGCTTAAAAGCTCAAAATAAGAGTTCAAAGAAAAGCTTTTGAAAATCATACAATTGAAACCAGTAAAGTAAAGTGGCATTTTTTCTTCAACTTTTGATTTGCTCAAGTGTCCGGGCAAATTTTTATCCGTCGAACGGTTTTCGAGATATCGCTATTTAAAATTTGCCAAAAATGGTGGTTTTTTCCTACGTTCAAGAAATTTAAAAAAAAAAACTTAAAATTTCTTTCCCTTAACAACTCAATAAAGCTTGAGAAAATTTTTTATTTAAACCAAATAAAGCTCTTTGATCAAAGTTTTGCATTTTTACATAATTTTCACCAAACCTCTAAACTTTTATCGAAGGGCGCCATCAGTTAAAATCTGATTCGCCTCCAATAAAGTTTAAGTTCGTCTCCAGCTCTATAAAACAGTTAACGGAAACAAAATTTTTAAATTTTTAAAAAAAAATTTCTTCAACTTAGAAAAAACCGCCATTTTTGGAAATTTTTGACAATTTTCAAATGGCGATAACTCGTAAACCGCTCGACCGATTATAAATATTTTTGGATATTCATATTCAGAATGCCAAAATTATAATGTATAGAGAGATTTTTTTTTTTCAAAAATCCAAAATTTTAGTGGAAATTGTCCAAAAATGCAAAACTTTGATCGAACGGCTCCACGGGTTAAAATGATCGGAATTGGCTCAAATTAAGTTTAAACAAAAGATCTAGCTTTATGAAAAGGTCAGGGGTATGAAAAGGTCAGGGGTAAGAAATAAAGCTCGAGACAATATTTTATTTAAACCAAATAAAGCTCTTCGATCAAGTTTTGCATTTTCACCAAAACCTCTAAACTTTTATCGAAGGGCGCCATCGGTTAAAATCTGATTCGCCTCAAATAAAGTTTAAGTACGTATCCAGCTCTATGAAATAGTTAACGGAAACAAAATTTTGAAATTTTTTAAAAAAAAATTCTTCAACTTAGGAAAAAACCGCCATTTTTGAAAATTTTTGACAAATTTCAAATGGCGATAACTCGTAAACCGCTCGACCGATTTCAAATATTTTTGGATATTCGTATTCAGAATGCCAAAATTATAATGTATAGAGAGATTTTTTTTTCAAAAATCCAAAATTTTAGTGGAAATTGTCCAAAAATGCAAAACTTTGATCGAACGGCGCCACGGGTTAAACTAATCGGAATTGGCTCAAATTACGTTTAAACAAAAGATCTTGCTTTATGAAATGGTCAGGGGTATGAAAAGGTCGGGGGTAAGAAATTTTAAGATCATTTAAAAAAAAAAAATCTAGAACGTAGGAAAAAACCGCCATTTTTAGCAAATTTCAAATAGCGATATCTCGAAAACCGTTCGACCAATTTTAAAAATTTTTTGATATTCGTATTCAGCGTATCAAAATTAATTAACTCATGACATAGTTTTTTATTTTTTTAATTTTCAAAAATCCAAAACTTTGATCGCCGGGCGCCTCGGGTTAATTTAATCCGATTGACGTCAAATTTGTACCATATACGTTTTAGGCCTAGGAGAATAAAAATTTGCCCTGATGTTCAAAATTGTTTTGTTGTATATATACAACAAAATGCCGGTCTACAGTACAGTTTTCTATATATCAAAACCGTCGAGCTTAATGCCTTTATGATCAGGGTTTGGCAAAGCACAAATTGATTGTGGAAATTATATTTTTTTATAATTCGCAATAAAAACTTTCGGAAAGACTTGAATAATATTAAACGAATTTTAACTCAATTGTTGGCTTTTAACCTGAGCGATTATTTAAACGTTATTGAGATTTATAAAAAGCTTTTTAAAAAAGTTTTTTCTGAAACATCAAAAAATAGTTTTCAAGACTCTACAGTAACAATTTTTAAAAAAACTTTTTACGTTAACAAAAAGCTTTTGAAGTAAGAAAGATTAATTGTTTAGCTCTTGCGGTCCCCTCTTGGGGCTCCCCACAAGTTTTATCAACGTAAATGGTCGATCGAGATAAAACTTTTAGAAATGCCTCTATGAATGTTTTAAATTAAACTTTTAACGACTCAAAAATGGGATTTTATACCACAAAATAAAGGTCCTCTCAGCGATTATTTTCCTAAAAAAGCTTTTCAACAGACCACGACAAGAAATCTCAAATTTAGGAGTTTTTAAAAACAAAAAATTGAAACTTTTGAACAACTTATTGGGTTGTGGTTTGAAATATGAGGAATCCCACTGGATTTAAGATTTATTAAAGCTGTTAAGAGCAACACTCAAGAAAAACCTTGTAAAATGACAAGAAAAATTTGTTATTTTTTATTTTTTTTCTGCTTTCTATTTGACCAGAATTGCCTTTTTACCAATAATTTTACAAGCAAGCTTTTTACCAATAAAATTGTTAATTTACATTTTTTTGACGCGATAAAACTTACAAGGGGGCTTCGTAACTTTACTAAATATTTTGCGAGCTTTTTTGCAATTTTACAAGCTTTTTCCAACAAAATTGAAAATTAACAACTTTTTTTGAGGAAATAAAACTAACAAGGAATTCTCGTCAATTTACTAGATTTTTTTTTGTAAAAAAACTTTGGGAATTTGTTAAATTGCAAAAAAAATTGTAAAATTACAAAAAAAAAATGTAAATTTCGATCGAAAATTTTTTGTTAAAAAACAAGGAAAACTGGTAAATATTGGTAACTTTTTTTTAGTAATTTGACAATTTTTTTTTGTGAAGTTTTGCTAAAGCTTTAGTTTACAAAAACCATAAAAAAGCTTTAAAAAAGACACAAAAATTTTGTATGTGAATAACCCTTAAAAACTTTAACGGTTTTGTTTCTATTTAAGTTTTCTACTAACAAAGCTACTAAGTTTGAAGTAAAGCTTTTTACTACTTTTGGGCTTTATATTTTTCGAAAAAGTTTAAAATAGCTCTTGATTAAAGTTTTTAAAAATTGCTCGGCAAAAGTTTTACAAAAGCTTACGAAAAAAAACTCAATCTATATTTTAGTTAATCTTTACAAATCCCACAAATGAGGTTTTATTAAAATTCCTTTTATCGCAGCTTTTGAGAACAATTCAAATGAGATAGAATTAAAGCTATGGAAAGGCTCACGATTGAGATTGTATTAAAAAAATACAATAACAATAAAACCTTTTACAAACCCATTAACCCCCGCCCCCCCCCACGCACTCCATATGCTGTTGCTAAGCACAATATTTGGATTTAAAGAAAGTGTTTTGAACCTCCATCCTTCAGTTATATATTTTTTAACCACAGAGTTGGAGTTTCAAAAATCTTTCTTCAAATCTGCATCTTGGACTTTACTCTTCACAAATAAAACAAATTCCAAGCTTTCCATACCACCTAAAAAATAAGTTTTATAAAATTTAACGCAAAACTCTTTTATCCTTTATTCCAATCTCACTCCTTCTTCTTAGCTATAAAAACCTCGATTTGATTTAACAAACAATTCTAATCTTTATCTAGAAGAAATGACCTCTTTTATCACAAATCCAAGCAAAAAAAAAAAAAAAGGTTTAAAGATCACAAACTTTATATATAACCCTTAAAAAATGTTTACGAATTTGTTTCTATTACAGCTATTCACTAACAAAACTTCTAAGGTGGTAGAAAAGCTATTCACAACTTTTAATTAATTTAGAAAATCTCTTGAGTAAAATTTTTATAATATTTTCTGCTAAAGTTTTACAAAAGCTCATGAAAAACATCAATCTTTGTTTTAGTTAATCTTCAAATCTTATTAAAATACCGTTCATCAAAGCTTTTGACAACTATTTAATTGAGATACAACTAAAGCTGTTAAAAAGCTCTCACTTGAGATTGTATTAATCAAATAAAAGAAAACCTTTTAAAAACCTTCCCCTCCTTGCGATATTGTAAAGCAGAAGATTCGGATTTGTCATTAAAAAAAGCTTTCCACTTACAAAAGTTCTACGGTAGTAGAATCGCAATTCAAACCTTTTAACTAGTTTAAAAAAGCTCTTGTGTAAAGTTTTTAAAAAATATTGGGCTAAAGTTTTACAAAAGCTCTTGAAAAAAAAAAAAACTCAATCTATGTTTTAGTTAATCTTGAAATTTTATTAAAATACCGATCATCAAAGCTTTTGAGAACGATTTAATTAAAATACAACTGAGGCTTTTAAAAAGCTCTCGATTGAGATTGTTTTAAGCAAATGCAAGAAAAGCTTTTACAAACCTCACAATCCTGTGAGGTTTGGTAAAGCACAGGATTCGGATTTGAAGAAAGCGTTTTGAACCTCCATCCTGTATTTATATTTATTTAAACACCAGAGTCAGAGTTTAAAATTTTGTTTTTTTCAAATCTAAATATTAGACTCTACTCTCCACAAATGAAAAAAAAAAACATGCAAGCTTTCCATTTCAGTTCTACCACCTAAAAAATAAGTTTTATAAAATTTAATGCTAAACTCTTTAATCCTTTTTTTCAAACTCACTCCTTCTTTTAACCTTTAATATCCTCGATTAGATTTAACAAACAATTCTAATCTTTTTCTCAAACAAGATGACCTCCTCTATCACAAATCCAAACAAAAAAAAAAAAAAACACCAGGAAAAGGTTGGCAAAGTACAAAAAAAAAAATAAGTCAACCTAGAAAAGAGACAATAAAACAAACAATGAGCTGATATTCGATTAGAAGGAGTAGATATACGACGAATATAATGGCCAAACAGAAAATGGAAAAATAAAAATGCTGATGGTTTCATTTCCGATAAGTAACAGTAAAATGGTACAAGCGACGGCCAACGTCGACAACGACAAAGGCCAGAAAATGAGCTGAAGATGAGCAGAAAAAAATACAACAAAATGATAAATTGCCTCAAAGAAAGGTTGACATTTTTTTCTAACTCTGCACTATGTTTTGAGAAAAGCTAAAAGAAGATGAAATAACAAAGTTAAGGAAATTAGAAAATGTTTTAAAAAAAAAATCTAACAAACAAACAGAAATGAACAATAGGGGGAAATTTTTTTAAAACAGGAGGTTTTGGGAGACTAAATCGGCTAGTTTGAATTCCTGCCTACGATACAGTCACACCCCACAGGAATCGTCGAACCTACCTGAATTTTTTGTGGACCCCCAATTACTGGTTTTTTAAGTGCTAGAAAAATTTGGATGTCAGATATTTCACCAGGATGTTTTTGTTGTCGAACAGTGTTATTATTTGGCAATAACTCGAAAACTGGATCAGCTTGGATTTTCATTACCCAATTTTTTCAGCATTTTTACACAACATAATCTTGCTTGAAGAGGGGTGTGACAGGTCGGTATTGTGATTTTGGAATACCTAAATCGCGGTTTTTGAATTTGTCGGTTATAGGTAAACTATAAATTAAAAAACCTATATTTGGGTTTTCCAAAATCACAATACCGATCTCAATCGGTCTTACAATTAAGTTTTAACTAATTAATAAATTTTCGCCAAATAAATATCGGATTTCATTCGCGGAATTTTAGTTATCGCCTCAAAACTTATGTATTCCTTTGTGAATATGGTAAAAAGGTTGACATTTAAAAAAAAAACTTCATTTTTTAAGCTTTTTTTTGTACAAATTTTGTGTTTTTAGAAAATAAGATCTGCCTCAAATAAAGTTTGAATTAAAGTTTCTTTCAATCTCTATGAAATATTAAATGGAAAAAAATGTTGAGATGTTTTTTTTTTAATTTCTTGAATGTAGATAAAACCCGTAATTTTCGGAACTTTTTTGACAAATTTCAAATGGCTATATCTAAAAAACTCTTATTATTATATTGTTGGATATTCATTCGTATTCAGCCAAAATTAATAAAAACAAGTGAGAGTGTTACATTCGGCTGTGCCGAATCTTTTATGTAATCAAAATGTAAAAAAAAACAATATAAAAAAAATCCGGGCGTATTTTGTTTTGGGGGGGGGGGGGGGGTTGGTGGGGGACGTAAGGTGCCACCTTACCCTTGCGATTTTAAACTTCTTCTGAGATAAGAATGTTGCATATGCTTAGCAAAAGTACAAAAAACCCTGCACAAAATGTGGTTTTTCTTAGGTTGGTTTAGTTCTCCAAGGGGGGACTTTTTTCCCCTTGGTCCGATTTTGCCCATTTCCGAACTTAACCTGCCTATGAATATATGACCTATTTGTGCCAAACTTCGGAAGTCTAGCTCTTTTATTTTGTACTGTATCGTGTCTTCTACAGACGGACATAGGGACAGACGGACAGACGGACGGACGGACATCGCTAGAATGTCTTAGAATCGATCACTGATCAATTAAATATATACTTTATGGGGTCCTACACCGATATTTCGATGCGTTACACACGGAATGAAAAAGTGAGTATACCCCCATACTGTGGTTGGAGGGTATAATAATGTATCGCAAGAATTTTTTTATTTGTCTTAATTTTTTAAAATTCAAAATTTTGGTGAAAATTTTGCTAAAATCTGAAAATTCGATCGAAGGGGGCACGGGTTGAAATGTTCGGATTTGGCTCAAATTAAGTTTAAATAAACGATTTTCTTAAGCTTTATAAAAGCGTCAAGGGAAAGGAATTTTTAGATTTTACACAACTCTGTGGTACAGGGTATAACGACCGAAATATTGGTCCTAGACCCAACTTAAAGTATACCGATCTACTCAGAATCTATTTCTGAGTCGATTTACCGATGTCCGTCTTTCCGTTTTTCTCTGTCCATGTAAACGTTGTGCGCACGATGCAGGTCTCAATGTTTAATCGATTTGCATAAAAATTAAAACTTAAGCTTCTATTGACTCAAGGACGAAGCTTATTGAAAATGGAAAAAAACGTCCATAATTTGACCTAGCTCCAAACGTCCCCTCTAAATTTGGTTAAAATGACTCTAATAACCGTCTTTTAATAGGTATCCTCTTGAAATCTGACAAATAAACGTATTTTGTACGTTCATAAATAATCATTCCAAATTTTAAAGATATCGGACCAGTCCGTTCTTTAGTCCCCATACAAACCACCCTCCCGTTTTCACATAAATCTCACAAAATTCATAAAAATTAAATATATATAATTTTTTTTTGTAAGTGTTAAACGAAGAGTTTGGCAATCTAATCAAATCTGATTATAATTGTACCATTTTTGGACTTAATCCCCATATAAAAATTTTGCCCGATATTCAGCTAAATCGGTCTATTAGCACCAAAAACCAAAATAGTCCACTCAAATTTAGTTTGAGTGTGTTTTTACAATAATCAAAGATCGTACAAGAGATAGATCCAATCGGATCGATTTTTGGACTTGGGTCCCATTTCCGGAAAACTCTGGTGTAGGGTATTATATGGTCGGTCTTGACCAACTATAATGTTAATACTTGTTTTTTTTTGCGAATTCCGAAATTTAAAATTTTTTAAAAAAAAAAAAGAAGATTTCCAAAAATAATTTTTAATGTTTTTGTTTTTTTTAAATGGCAAATTATTTTTTGTCTCTTGGACTTTTTCAAAAAAATTTCCGGAAATTTTGATACCCTCCAACCACAGTATGGTGGTATACTCAGCTAGTCATTCCATTTGTAACGCATCGAAATATAGGTCGAGGACCCAATAAAATTTATATACATATTATTGATCCATGATCGATTCTAAGACATTCTATGAGTGTCCGTCCGTCTCTCTGTAGATATCACAATGCAGTCTAAACTAAAAGAGCTAGGATTCTGAAGTTTTTCACGAAATGTCTTAAGGTCATAGGCAGGTTAAGTTCGTAAATAGGTAAAATCGATGCAGGGGGAAAAAAGTTTCCCATCGAAGAACTAAACGAAAATCTGAAAAACTTGATTTTGTTGTATTTTTATTAAGCAACCCAGCAAAAACTAGGTAATGAGTACCCATTCCCAATTGGATTACTTGGTAATGAGTACTAATTACTCGCTGCGTTACTTTATACCCCAAAAAAAGGCCTTACTTTTAACTTACGATGTAAATGATTTGCAATCTGAATTTTAAAAACCAGTTTCATAAAAATATTTAAAAAACAATTTTACTCTTAACTTATTTTCTCTCATTTAATAAGAGCAACTAAACAAACAATGCAGTTTTTCAACTTTTCGTAAGGGAGCTAGGAATGAGCTATTATCTGTTAGCTTTTTCGTAAGCGAACAAAGAAGGCTTTGCCTCCAATGACATCGCCTTGTTAAAGTACTTAACAATGAATTTGGGACGTAACTACCCAGGCAGAAAAATACGAACGGGAAAGCGCTGACAAAGTACCATTTATGGTCGCTTGCGTGCTGGGAAAGCATCACAGTTTGGTACTCCCCCAGCGTCCAAAATGATAACCACGGTAAACGGTATGCCGTTGCTATTTTAAAGCGCTTTGAAAGCGCTTTAAAAACCAAAAATATGGACGTATCAAAATTGTGTAAGTCCATAAGACACTTTTTTTGGTGTTTATTTGAATAAAGAAATTTATTAAATTAGGATAAAAAATTTATTGACTTATTTATGAGGATAAAAACATTTTGGACAAACTTTGCAATATTTTCTAAGTCCCGGAAAAAATTTGTTTGCAGTTTTCTTTGCGTTTTGGAATAAAAAATTTATTAAAAATGCTTCTAGGAAAATTTTTGGAAGTCCCGAAAAAAAGTGGTGTATTGAACCGAATCGGGTAGTGTTCCAAAGGGATAGGCCCAGTGACATTTCACATGTGATGTATCCGGATTTTAAGACACTTCCTCACGAAAGAAACAGGTGTTTTTACATAAAAGGTGTCAAGTTTGTAATATGTAGGTCATTGTGTCTAAGTGACACGTCACGAGAACTATCAAGGACCGGCCACTTACCCTGCAGGGAAATAAAAAATATTCCAATTGCTACGAAAATTAATAAACTTTAATAAAAAATTTATACTTTCAACGGATTTAAATAGAAAAAACTGGCAAAGCGCTTGCAAAGCACTTTTCCGAATTCATACTACCTTCTACACAAAAAATAAAGTGCTTTGCCGAGACTTTTTCTTTGGAACGGTTGGCAAAGCACTTTATTTTTTGTGTAGAAGGTAGTATGAATTCGAAAAAGTGCTTTCCAAGCGCTTTGCCAATGTTTTTCTATTTAAATCCGTTCAAAGTATAAACTTTTTATTAAAATTTATTAATTTTCATAACAATTGGAATATTTTTTATTTCCCTGCAGGATAAGTGGCCGGTCCTTGATAGTACTCGTGATATGTCACTTATACACAATGACCTACATATTACAACCTTGACACCTTTTATATAAAAACACCTGTTTCTTTCGTGAGGAAGTGTCTTAAACTTCGGATACATCACCCTTAAACTCCGAATACATCACCCTTAAACTCCGGATACATACCCGTTTCGGTTCAATACACCACTTTTTTCGGGAATTTTCCAAATTTTTTCCTAAAAGCATTTTAATAAATTTTTTATTCAAAACGCAAAGAAAACTGCAAACAATTTTTTTCCAGGACTTGGAAAATTGTTTAAAGTTTGTTCAAAATTTTTTTATCCTAATAAATGAGTCAATAAATTTTTTTATCCTAATTTAATAAATTTCTTTATTCAAATAAATACCAAAAAAAGTTATGTCTTATGGACTTATGTATACAATTTAGATACGTCCCATTTTTTTGTTCTAAAAGTGCTATAATAGTACCACATTTTTTGTTTTTAAAGCGCTTTCAAAGCGCTTTAAAATAGCAACGGCATACCGTTTACCGTGGTTATCATTTTGGACGCTGGGCGAGTACTAAACTGTGGTGCTTCCCCAGCACACAAGCGACCATAAAAGGTACTTTGCCAGCGCTCTCCCGTTTGTATTTTTCTGCCTGGGTAGTTACCTATTTTCGTTATAAATCCCAACGTTGATTACTTGGTAATGGAAGTTTTTTCTGGGAAATGAACTTCGACCCAAGTGGCTAGAAAATGTAGTTTTTTCGTAGCGCCGCCCTTTTGTAGGCGTGGATGTAAAAAAAAAAATTTTAAATGATGACTAAATTGTATTACTGTTGCTCAAAATGCATAAAAATAGAAAAACGCAGAGAAAAAACATGATTGCGACAGCCATAATGTAAGGGCAGCATAGTATGATTGATAACTTTATCATAGCATGATCTTCGCTGATCATAGTATGGTAAAAATTGGCATTTTACAATTGTTGATGATCATATTATGATTGTCATAATCATGCATACGATCAAATGGATCAACCTTAATATGTTGCCCCTTCATTATGGGTGATTTGGTGTGATGCAATCATGTTCAAACACGTTTTTTCTTTGTGTGTAGTTATAGTGAGAAGGACGGTATCCCATATCCCCCCTCCAACCAATCATTTTTGTGAAATTCTCTTTACCCCAACGTAAAAACAAGTTGTTTTCGGGGTTCAGAAAATAGTGAAAATTTCGGGACTTGAAACATTTAGTGCCAGTTTACAGAAGGCGTATGATACACACGAACGAAAATTTTACAAGTATTTTGTTGTTGTTACAATAACAAAACACATGCAAAATTTTCGTTCGTGTGTTTCGTTCGCCTTCTGTAAACTGACACTTAATATGTCCGATTGCCTCCTGTCACGATTTGCCAGTACTCTATTTTTTGGCTGTATGTTTCCCCGATCAATTTATGAACTGTTTTCTATTTCTAGTACTGGGTTCCAATAAAAAATATTATATGACTCCCTTTAATGTAGGTCCACTTTTACTCTCGTGTTTCTTATGAATGTATCTAGGGGATTAATAAGTTTAGAGTACACACAGAAAAATAAATTGCCAACTGAATTTTTCAGTTGAAGCAACTCCAAATTTGGTTGTTGCTACTTAAATATGCTGTGACTAATATATTTTATGATTGCTTCAACTAAAAGTCAGTTATATCAACGTTATTCAGTTGTGACTACCGATATTAAATTGCAACAGCCTATGTATGAGTGATTCAACCTAATTTTAGTTACATTAACTGACTTTCAGTTGGCAATTGGCAAATTTGTTTTCTGTGTGTATCCAAAACCGAAAACCGGTGCACCGGTTTTTTCAATTTCAAATGAAAAAAACCGAAACCCGGCTGATTTCGGTTTTTATTTAAATTCGGTTATTCGAAAAACCGGTGTTTTTAGGTCGGTTTAACCGGTTTATTTTTTTATTAGTAACCAATAACATTGGTGTCACTTTGTATTTTATAGAAAAAATTGGCGGCGATTTTGGTCCAAAACTTTGAGCGATATTTTGCAATCGAAAATCGAACGTGAATTTTCAACAAAAATCAAATTTTATTGAAAATAATCAAAACTCTAACACAACCAGAACTCAAAAATTGCTTTTTATTTCTAAAACATTATTTGTGAATACAAAACCAAACGTTTTTTTTTACATTTTAAATTAAGTAAAGTGAATAAGATAATTTTGTTTCTTAGTGTTTTCTACTCTCAAAAAAAAACCTTGTAAAATGATGAGAACAACTTGTTACTTTTATTTTGTTGCTACCTCCTATTTGACAAGAATTACTTGTAATTTTACAAGCTTTTTACAAATAATTTTGTAATTTTACACGCTCTTCACTAATAAAATTGTAAATTTACAATTTTTTTGACGCGATAAAGCTTACAAGGTGGTATCGTGATTTTACTAAATTTTTTGCTACCTCCTATATTACTAGAATTCCTAGTAAAAACTACGAGCTTTTTGTAATTTAACAAGATTTTTACAAATAAAATTGTAAATTTACAACTTTTTTTGCAAAATAAAACTTACAAGGGAATCTCGTGAATTTACTAGATTTTTTTTGTAAAAAAAAAGTTGGAAATTACAAAAAAAAAATTTAAATTTTGATCAAAAATTTTTTGTTAAAAAACTAAAAAAAAACTGTCAATTATTAGTAAAATGGGATTACGAGATTTTTTCTAGTAATTTGACAAGGTTTTTTTGTGTGTATTTAATTAACAAATTTAGTTTTTATTAATAAAAATCTAAAATGATCAAAAAACCGGAAAAACCCGGATTACCGGGTTTTTTTATATAAAAACTGAAACCTTAACTGGTTTATTAAATTTTAGATTTTTCGAATAATCCGACAACCGGGTTTTGAAAATCGGCGGTTTTTTGGATACTCTAATTAAGTTCCTCCCTTATCTTTAAAAAATAGCAAAAAAAAGGATAATGCCAATAACAGGACATTAGATGAAAAAAGTTTTTTTTTTACATTCTAAAATGCATTAGAAAAGGAATTTTTCAAACATAATTATAAATGCAAAAAAAAATGTAAAAATTTTGTTGACGTAAAAAAATATGTAAAAGCTGTATTTAAATACCCTGGTATTAGCTTGGGCACAGGAGGGAGTGAAATGTATTAAAATTATAAAAACATCAAGTAATAAATCATTACAGCATAGAAATGGAAATAGAAACATGTTTTCAAGGGAAACTTTTTTCCATTTTATTTTTTAATTTAGCCCATATACTCTCCAAACAATTCCTCATTGTTGGGTGTTTTAGCGTTGATAAGCAGACAAACCAATTGTAGGCAATATTTTCTATTTTCTGTTGTTTGTTTGTAACAAAATCACACGCATTTCTATATTCTTACTTCTATTATTATTTTTTTTTTCTAGTTTTCAGTTTTGTCTACAAAGACTACTTCTGTGTGTGGTGTTTATGCATTTAATCCTGATTTATTGCCATTTTCCTCGAGATTGCCTAAGATTACTTTAGCTACAAATAGATCTTTCAGTCAACACAATATACGAATTTACATTTGTATAAAAACGAGTAAAAAAAAAAAATACAATGAAATCAAACAAAAAAGAAAAATATCCTTAAAAAGAAGTTCCTTTTAAATCAACCACCTTCTTTGCCCATTTATTGACTTGCTAGGCGAATGAATGAATAGATTCATCCAAAACATTAAATCATTGTATTTTATAGAAAAACTTAAGCAAAACAAATAGAAAGACAATTTTCTAATTCGATTTCGTAGAATTTTTTTTTTGTTTTTCTTCTACCAAAAAGATAATATTTGAAATGAATTTATTCCTAAAGATTCAAATTTTAAGATTACTTGATGTTTTTTTTTTGTTTTTGTGGCAAAAAAAATCCTATTAAAATGCTGCATTGTTGCTTGTCTGGCATATTAAAGTTTTTACCTTTTTTTTAATAATAATTGTACGCTACGATCTTAAAAATTGTCGGGGTATTTTAAGTTTTTAAAAAGGAAAAGTTACGGTGCCGTGACTTAGCCCCCACAGGCATTATCCCCATTTCCAGTTTGGGGATAAAGTCAGAAATGAATTCGGCATAATGCCCATAACGGTGGTGGAGACTATGAGCGGAAAGAATTTGGACATAGTCCCAATAAAAAGTGGACATACCTCCCAGAAATCACGGGGACAATGACCATGTAACAAATAGCCATAATCCCCATTTCTGGGATCTGTTTTCAGTGGTTCCTGATGTGTGTGGGTTTTTAATTTAAAGATAGTTAAACAAAAAAAGTTTTAATCCCCATTGGTATTATGACCGTTTTGAAAATGGTCATAGTCCCTATAACAAATATGGGGGTTATGACCGCGATCTGTTCGGTCATAATCGCTGGGGGCTATGTCCGGGCACTAAAAATTACTTTAAGTATCCCAGAAAAATTTTTTGTTCCAAATTATCTACTCCAGAGCTCATTGTATTATTCTGCAAACGATTCTACTAAACATTCCAGTATCGATGATTTTTGTTGGAATTTTTTATACCCTCCGTTTGTAACGCATCGAAATATCGGTCGGGGACCCCATAAAGTATATATATTATTGATCTATGATGGATTTTAAGACTTTTCTAGAATGTCCGTATGTCCGTCCGTCCGTCCGTCCGTACGTCTGTATAAGACACGATGCAGACCAAAATAAAAGAGATAGACTCGTCAAGTTTGGCAGGAATATGTGTTTTGGTCCTAGGCAGTTTAAGTTCGTAAATGGGCAAAATCGGAACGGGGGGAAAAAAGTTCCCCTTGCAGAACTTAACTAACCTCTGAAAAACGCCATATTTTCACAGTTTTTTTTTTATATTTTTGTTAAGCAAATGAAATAATTTGATGTCAGAAAAGTTCAAGGTCCTGCACTTGGACCCACACTGAAAGAATTTTGTTCATTACGGCTATGAAAACGTACATTGATTCTATGAAAAAAATCATTAGAAGTAAGCCAATGATGCCCTTCATAGAATCTATGAAACAAATTCATAGAAACCAGATACCTATGAAAAAGTTCATAGGCTATAGAAAAAAAATTTTATTGTTCAATTCTATTTTTTTTTATTTTATTATTTAATTTTTATTTACTTTATTATTTTATTTTTATTTATTTATAATATTCTATTTTTAAAAATTTATTTATTTTTAACTGATCCCCACCGAGATTGGAACACAATACCAGTTGTTCGTGAAGCTTAGTCTCTAACCACTGAGCTAAAGTAAATAAACAAGTTATAACACTTAAAATCTATTTTGTTAAATATCCTGCTTTAAAATATTAAGCTCTGCTGCAATGCTCTGCCAAAATCTGTGTGTATGTTTGTAGAAAACAAAATGTTTGTGTATTTGCAAAAAAAAAAAATAACGAACATTACAAAACTAAGTGTTAGTCGGCGAGGTTTTCCTCCTTTGGTGGCGCTGCTAGCTAAGGCGTCGATTATAAAATTCCCAGCCGGTAGGTCTTGGGTTCGAACCCCGCCTGGGCAGCAATATTTTCTTTTTTTTTTACGTTTTTTATGTTTTTTTTATATTTTTTATATTTTTTTAATATATTTATTCAAATTATTTAATTATTGTAACATTATTTTAATTTTTAAAAAATTATTAATGACATTTTTTTTCTATGAATTTTTTCTATGAATCTTACAAAATCTATGAATAAAATTCTATGAAATATTTCAAAATACTAATGAATATTCATTCAGCCAATGAATTTTTTCATAGATTCTACGAATTTTGTTTTATGAAATATGTTCATAGATATTATGAACAATAATTCTTTCAGTGCAGGAAATAAAAAAATCGTTTTTTTGCCCGGCCCCCATTAGGGGTCGTGGATATTAAAAATGTTTTTAAATAATGATAAAATTGTATTACTTAAGCTCCAAAAGCATAATAAATGAATTTTTAAACATTTACCGCAAGGGTTTATGTGTCCCCCAAAGACCCCTACTTTTTTTTGGTTTAATTTTTTTTTTTGGTTTAATTTTTTTTTATATGTTGGAGGCAAGGTTGGCAATCGAAATGAACAACGGTATCGATATCGGTATTGGTATCGTTTTTTAATTTATTTCGGTATCGGTTACGGTATTTGCATTGAATCGGTTGCGGTATTACCGATACCGAAACTTCAATACCGGTACGTACCGGTATTATCGAAAAAATTCTAAAAGTATAAAAAACGTATAGAAACTTTAAAAAAATTTGTAAAAACAAGTAGAAAAGTTAAATTCGACTTGGACAAATCCATCAATACCCTCCACAATGCCCTTCTAAAGTCATAGTTAATTTTCTAACGTGAATCAAATTAACAATTTTGATTAGAAATATTTTATTTTGAGTAAAAAACTTTTTTTAGTCATTTTTGAAAAAAAAAAAAAAATTGACATTTTTTTTTTTTTTAGTGTAAATTTTTTTTCGATTGTAAGATTTTTTTGTTTTAGTATAAAAATTTTTGTGATTGACAAGAATACTTTGTAAAATATTTTCGTGACTCATAAATTTTTTTAAAGCTCGTTTAACGGTTTTTTCAACAAGTGAATTTAAGGTGAAACCAATCTGAAATTCACGGTTTTCTTAATAACTTTTGAACCACTGTACCGATTTGGCTGAAATTTATTACGAACCAGGCCAGGGGAACGACAAATATATATGCCAAGCTTCAGCATCCTCAGGATTGCCTTTCGAAAGTTCGCGTGTTTTTTTTATCTCGAAAATTCACGAAAAACCGTTGCCGAAATTCAGTTTTTTTTTTGTTTGAGCTGAAAAAGGGTCCAATAAGTTTCTATTTGGTGTCAAAATGACTCCGTAAAATTTATTTCCCTCCCGCATCGCGTTTAAAGTAAAAATCCCAACAAATTACATATTTCATCTTATTTTTTGGTTGGTGTTATCTATTTGGAAAAATACATATTTTTCCCTGTCTAGACAAGATCACATTCAAAAATATTGCAATGGACGATTTCTACCTCCTGCTTATATTTCAAATGCTTTCCCCGAAGTCCTGTATATATCAAAAAAATCCTTGGACACCCACATCACGGATTAAATAAAAATCCCCAAAAAACTATACTATACAAAAGGGGTCCAGAAAGTTTCTATTGGGAGTCAAAATAAATCCATTAAAATTACGTGAAAATCAATAATTTTCTTTTGCTCTCGCATCGCGAGATTTTTTTATTTTTATTTAATTCACGATGTGGGTGCCAAAAGATTTTTTGATTTTTATGAGACTTCGGTGCACACAAAAAATTATTGGCCAAAAAATATCAATTAAATCTATTGATCAACAAAATTTAATTGAGTCAATTATTGTTTTGATCAACATTTTTGTTATTTTCTTTAACTATCAAATTACAAATTTTCAACATATCAGATTTTTTTCGCTTCAATTTATTTGAATGCATTAATTCAAAAACATACTTTATACTAGGGTTTTACTTTTTTTATTGTCGGCAACATATTGGAAAGCAAAAAATATGAATTTCTTCATAATTTTTCCATAAGCTTGAAATTCATTTGTTAAATAAATCATTACTTTAATTGACTTTAAATAAAAATTTATCAAATTTTTGATCAAAATCGAAAAAATGATTAATTGAAATAAAAATCAATTAATCACCTACAATTTGATGATTGATATAACAATTTTCTTTATCGGAGGAGTTTCAATAAAAAAAAATAATTGAATCCGCGTTTTTGTTGATTGACTTTCGTTTTCAATTCTTTTTGTGTGAGGCATTTGGAGTATAATTTTTCATTTACAAAAACCAAAAAATTTACAAACTTTCTATTAATTTATTTTTGTAAAAAAATATGGTTTCTAAGAAAAACCGTTTCACTACTGGTACGTACCGATACCGAAGGAAAAGGTTTTTGGATACCGGTATCCGATAGCAAAACTGAGTGTCGGTATTGGTACCGGTATTCAATTTAAAGGGTTTTGAAACGGAAAACGGTATTGAAAAGGTATCGATTGCCAACATTGGTGGGAGGGTATCAAAGATTCGGCACAGCCGAATTTAACACTATCACTTGTTTTTTGTTTACTTTGATAAAAACTCAGGGGCTTTCCCTACTAATGTATTGTCTTGGTATTAGGAAAACAGGTTATAATGAGAAGAAAAGAGAGAGTATTGTTTGTGGATATTTAATGAGAATTTTTAAAAATTGTAGCTGACTGCAAAGACCTCTACGGGGAGTTGATTACACAATGCAAGACCCAGACTTCAAGAAGCGACTTCAGATATCAAAACCGACTAATTTGTCCCTTGATGGTGTGTAAATATTAAGGAGTCGGAGGCTCTTGATGTTCTTGTGGGGCGTCCATTGACACATTTTTGAAGCGTCGAAAGAAGCATTTAAGTGGTTAGGTTTTTTGAAACTGTATAGAAGATTTTTTACTCCATCTGACCTACTAACAGTTTATACCACATATATCCGGCCTAAAATGGAATGTATGGGCAGGTGCTTCAATATCATAATTGGAGTTACTTGACCACGTGTAGAAGCGGGCGCTAATGCTAATTGAGGTTGATGACATCGCACATGTTTTTCCTGACACTTGTAACATTTACAGATTTAAGTTAAATATCCAAAAATACTACTCCTCCTTCCCTGTTCTTACCACAATGCAATACATTTATAGGGGGCATCTTCTGAGTGTTGGTCAAAGAAAAACAACCCCCCGCCACCACAAATAAAAACGGCCCTATCAACATTTTAATTTTTTAATTATTTTACATGTTGGAGGGTATAAAAGATTTGGCGATCCCGAATTTAAAAGTTCTCACTTGTTACTTCTAATGTTGAGATTCTGGAGTAAATCGTTTTTAGGTGTTTTGATAGAGGATTCTACATTCCAAAACTGAAGTTTTTATGACCATTATTTCAGGAGATCGAAAAAGTACCAAAGTACATTTTTCAGAACTTAGTTCAACGATCCAACATTCTGAGTTTCAAGTTTCTAGAACCATTATTTTAGGAGTTCAAAGAAGTATTTTTGTCAGCACTTTTTACACAATTTAAATCGGAATTTAAAAATTGTAAAAAAGGGTATCCTATGGTCGGTCTTGATCCTGGCAAGTTATTTTCTTGTTATTTTCAACTAAATGAACTTTAGATATCATACATCTAGAAAAAAGATAATGATACAATAGCTTCGTTGCTTGTTATTTTTGTTTTTTGTATTTTTTTCTAAAAAGTTTATTTTGTTCCATTTGAAAAAAAGTAAGTTTTGTTTGTTATTGTATATGTTTTACATTGAAGGAGTACTATAACACACACAGTCACTCACACTTACTTAGAAAATAAGGATGAGGCTAAAAGTGAAACAGAGATAAGCTTACAAAATATCATTAATTATCCTTGTTGTTCGAGTTTTTTTTTGTTGTTGTTGATTTTTTTTGTAATTTTCTTGTTGTTTTCCTGACTGTTTTTTTTTTTTTGTAGTAGCAGTTGTTATTGTTTTGCAGGATAATAACACAATGGCATTGTTTTTGTTGTTTAAAACAAAAAAAGCCACTAGATGTGTTATTTGGTACACCTAGTTTTTTTTTCGTTCGTTCATTATTTTTCCGACTCAAAATTAAAAACTTTTTTTTTCTATTTTTTACTTAGTTTTCCTCTCTTTAGTTACTGGGAATATTAAGGTTGTTATAATTTTACGCAAAAAAAAAAAAAATAATAATAAAACTTTGATTTGGTTTTTTGAAAATATTTTGCTTTTCACCTTTAGCCAACACTTTGGGAATGGCCCACTAATACAGTGCTTTAGATATTAGAAAAATATGTTATGAGGAGGAGGAAAGGGGAAAAGAAACTGAGACGACTACTGCGGGGAGTTTATTTCACATTTGGCTAGTTCGACAGAAAGGAGATAGCAGATGAACTCGAGAAACTTGGAGCAGATGGGTTAAGTACCACCATAATGCTTTCACCGCCACTTCAGCATTACAAACTAAAACCAAATTCCCTTACTGTCGCTAAATGGAGGGAACTTGGGACAAGACGTGTTGGGAGAATTTTGTGGTCATGCAATGATTAAGGAAATACAAAATTCTTTCACTCACTAGAATACAATGTCGTGTATTGACAGGTTTAATAAGCGGGCACTGTATGGTCGGGAAATATGCCAAAAACATGAATCTTTTAACGGACGCAAGCTGCAAAAGGTGCGAGACACCAGGCGTCGAGGAGACCATTAAACACATCCTGTGTCACAGCCCGTCTTTGACACGAACTCTACTATCAATAAAATGTAGTTCACAGTTCGAGACTATGGAGGAAATTACGAGTATAGACCTGAAAAGTCTTAAGCAATTCACAATTAAAGTCAATGTATTTAGTATACGTCGAAAAGCAGAAAAGGTTTTATGGTATCGCTATGGACCAATTGGTCTATGCGGGGTGCCAATTTAGCATATAAAACAAACGTGTGATTAATGCCAAGAAACCGAGTGCTGCAAAGAAAAACTCTGGATCTAACTTTAAGATAAATTATATTAGCATTACATTTTCCACGGTAATGTTGTCTGACCAAGGGTCAGGATATTGTGCTAGGTGAAGATGCCTATGCTCACCATACACTGTGGGGAAGCACTGACGTCAACAGGCAAGGTGAGTCCCTATTTTTAATTTAACCAACACTCAGGTGGTGCCCCTTACATATGCAGTGCATTGATATCAGAAAAATAGATTATGGGAAGAAGGAAAGATGGTGTAGTGTTTTTAGCTGTGCATGGTAAGTAACAGGAAAGACTTCTGTATGAAGTTTTTTCACATACAACGAATAGGCTTCGTAAAGTATTTTCAAAGATCCCATGAACTTCTGATGGATACACATTTCCCGATTACAGAGGTGATGAGAGAAACTTCCTTGGGTACACTTATACTGACTGAAATTCCGATTAATCAGTAATCATCAGTAATCAATTCGAACGCAAGATAACGTGGACCTATGGGTATATTTTTGGCACTCTTGCAGAAGGCCCTCGGGATAATTATGCCATGGCAAAATTTTTTTGATTGAAGGTGGGTGTACAAGCCTAAAAGAAAGCTAGGCTAGTCCATGGCGCTCAGACTCCAAATAGTCCATTGTACCGTACCCTGGAAAGGAAGATTTAGTGAAGTATGCACACAGAAAATAGATTCAGTTGTTGCAACTGAATTGTTTGCCAACTGAATTTTTGCGGTTGCACCAACTATCACAATATTCAGTTGCCTCTACTGCCAATTCAGTTGTCTCTACAGGTAAATATCGATTATAAGAACCGAATATTTTTTGTTAAAATTGACATTGGTTAGAGTGATCGAATTTTAAAAAGCGTTATATGGTTGTACCAATCAATATTTTTTTAAACTGTTTCTTTTAAAATAAAATTTTTAATATTTTTTTTAAGCAATTTTACTAATTTATTTGATTATAAAAATTTTATAATTTAAAAAGTGAAATAAATACATACAATAGAAAAAATAAATTAAAACTGATAATTCTGATAGAAAAAAAAAATAAATCTAAGAATTTTTCTAAAAATTTTTTTTCTTAAATCTGTGAGTTTTTCTAGAGCTAAAATAACTCGAAGTCAAAATATATCTCTTAAGAAAAAATTTTAATGAAAAAATCTAAAAAATATCTCGGACTTTTAGAATTTTTTTTATAGAAACATACCTCAGAATCCGAGGATTTTTCTACAGAAAGAATGTCTCAGAATCTTTAAAAGAATATCTCAGAAAATATAATAGAATATCTTCTAAAGAAAAAATGTAGAAGTATCTGAGAATTCCTATTAAAAAAGTCGAAAATAATGAGGAAAAGTCTCAAATTCAAAAATTTTTCCTACAGAAAAAGTATCAGATTTTGAGGCATTTTTCCTACAGAAAAAGTCTCAGATTTTAAGTAATTTTCCCTGTAGCAAATGTCTCCGATTTTGAGAATAGTTTTGGATAAACCTTTGTTAACTTTAATATTCTGGCATTTATAAACCTTCAATTTGTTACCACTCTTTGGACACTTTGGACTCTAAGGATTTCTTGGAAACTGTCGACTTCTGGGTAAAATATCATCTTTAGCATTTCCATTAAATTTGCGTGTGCAAATATCTAAAATAAGATTTATTGATTTTAGTTGTTTGTATTTCGTCAGTGGTATGAACTTACCCTTAAACTTTGTAAAAATTTTTAAGGAATTTTACATGATTTTTTTTTTTTTTAATTTAAAAAACGTCTGAACACAATAACATTTTCCTTTTAACTAATAAATATTTTAATTTTTTTTTAAATTTTAGTTTTGTAATCGAAATGAAATCCTAACGACCAATTATTAGTTAAGAATACCAATACAAATTTATAATTTAGTAAAAATTTTCAAAAATAAAAAAATATTGAAAAGTTGGTTAAGTTAACCAACATTTTCAGTTGTGGGTACTATTACCTAATATTTTTGGAATTTATTAATTACAACAATTGATAATTGGTCGAGAGGGAAAATAAAGACTTAAAGAAATGGTTGTACTTACTAAATATTTTTCAAAAACTTTATCAGTTTTTAGTTTGGGTATATTTACCAAATTATTAGTTGTTGATACATCCATTCGGTCACGATTAATAATTAATTATTACTGCTGTTGTTAATTGGGTATGGTGATACAAAATTTACAATAATAACTAAAAATGTATAAGATTTATCAAAATTCAGTTGTCATTATGGAATTCCAACTAAACATTTCTCTGTGTGTGAGAAAAAAATTAAAGATAGTAAAAGGTGCTTGCCTATAATTTCTCAGTTGCTTTCACAAACCTGAGAGAGCCAGACCAGGATAGTCCATGGACCGTGTCCATTGACAGAATATCAGATTCCATTATTCGCAGTCTAGCTCTTGAAAACGCTGGGCAACAACAGATGTAGTGTTCTGTTGTATCCTCATCCTCAAGACAAGCTGCACACATAGGGTCCGATAAGGCAACCAATCTCGTCATATGACGAGCACAAGCATTGTGTCCTGAAATCAGGCCACAAGAGACAGACCCAGTTCTCACACTCTACACTCTTGGACAATTTTAGATGTTGTGACTGGAGAATCAAATGCCATGAGCGCAGCTTGACTGTCACTACAGATACTGATTCTCCTATCCCTCCATCTATTTTCAATTATCCAAGTCGCTACGTCCAAAATAGCAAACACTTCAGTCTGCAAGACTGTTGTATCAGAGTAATTTGTGAGAAGTTTATCTGGATCACACCAGTCTTCCCTTCTCGGAAAGTTTACACTGAACTTCCTACCAAATTCTATGCAAGGCGTCATACTTTGAACTTTGTCCGATGTTTGCCATGCCCTTAGACAGCATGGCAAACATCGGACAAAGTTCCGAAAGCCCATTAAATAGCAGACCATGTCCTGCATTGTAGTCTCCATGCCATGATCCATTTTTATGAAATCTGCACAGAGAGTTCATGGCTACCCCTTGTATATATAAATCCAAGGGGAGCATGTACAACAAAGCGTTGAGAGCTGCGCCTGTTGTTGTGCTCATAGCACCAGTAATCCCCAAGCAAGCCGCTCTTTGAAGTCCGTCCAGCAGAGCCCGAGTAGGTTTCACCACCGTTCTCGGCCACCAGACCACAACAGTATATGTCACAAAAGGTCTAATGACTGCTAGGTACATCCAGTGCACCTCCGCAAGTCTTAGGCCCCACGTTTTCCCAAAAGCTCTCCGACACTGCCAGAAAATCCGTTACGCCCGAGATTCTTTTAGTTCAACATGTTTTGTCCACATTAGTTTACTATCCAGAGTGACCCCTAAATACTTTACATCTGCGGACAGTTAAAGAGTAACCCCCTTCAACATAATTAATAATATAACCAGTTCATCAGAACAATGGAAGACGAACGCAAGATAACGTGGACCTATGGGTATATTTTTGGCACTCATGCAGAAGGCCCTCGAGATAATTATGCCACGTTTCTTTATGGGTAGACTGGCATCATGGTATGTACCCTCTGAATGGAGTGAGGTAAGAGTGGTCTTTATCCCCAAAGCGGGAAAGATAATCCGCACTTCGTCTAACAAGGGAAGTCTCCCTGGTGTCACCCTCCGATCTTCATGAAATTTGGATATGTTGTTAAGAACGAAAATTAATTCCACACGTATTTTTTTTTAGCGGCCCAAACTCATTTTTAGGGGGGTCGATTTGTATGAGGGGAAATTGACCTTGTTCAGTTTTTTACGATTTACGCCTATTTAAACAAAATTAATATAGGCATGTGAGGTATCAGATTAAAGGTATTAAAAATACCTATCTCGTGGTGCTAACAACGGGCCAAAGAAGTTAATATTTTTCGACTTATTAACAAAAATGTGCTAAAATTTTGGTATTTTTCTCAATGTGACGAAAAGTTGTGCATGTTTGGACACGTTCTTAGCACACGTAGATAGGTTTTCCAAAGACCTTTCATTTGGTATGTAACATGACTAGGTTTCTTTGCATAATATAGGAGTTAAACGAAAAAAACTGAAAAATGGCCTTGTCTTCCCCCCTCCTTTTTACCCCCTAAATATGAATTTGGGCCGCTAAAAAAAAATACGTGTCTCTTTATTTTTTCTGCTCTACAAAATAAAACCAATTCCATAAAGATCCGCGGGTGACACTAGGGAGACTTCCCTTGTAAGTCCAAGTACCAACGAGAGAAGACGAACACCTTCTTATAACAGAGAACGCGATCTAAATTACGGGTTCGGGAGAATATTTTGAATGCTTCGAAACAGCGCCTCGTTGAGCCTCCCGGAAAAGTGTCTTGGAGCTCTGAGGGTCTTGGTATTAAACATTGTTAAATGGGGAATCATTATAAACTGTAAACAATCTCTTTGTCGAATCAGTCAGCACACAGTAAAGCTAATCTGGATCCCTGGAGATAGTGGGGTCGCTGGGAACTAATGGCTGATGAGTGTGCAAAAAGGATTCCGGGCACTACCAAATCCTAAGTGAACAGAAAGTCTTCTTACTTTCAATAAGCGACTTTTCTAGGAGAATATCTTAGAGAATCGAGGTGGTTAAGGAAGTAGAACTTTGTTAAAGAGAGAGAGTAGGAAAATGATAATTAAGTGAACCACGATGATCCTTTATGGCCTCCGAGTGAATTTCACCAAATGGCAGACATGCATCCAACCTATCCGAACCGACAATGCTCCAATGAGTAAATGGTGTTGGATACCTTAATGTCATTGATAACATACAGTTTTATATGTATGTTCTCAATGACACTATGAGTCAACATTAGGCTTTGTGTGCATTGAACTTAATCAAATTTCCAAGACCCCATTCGGAGATTGTCAGCAGATCTTGATTACGTGGGTCATTCACAACTTTTCAAAATGCGAAGAAAGACTTATGTCCTGAGTATCCCGGAATTCTTCTCCAAAGCCCATTAAGAGAATTGTTTCGTTTAGAGGATCCAGGAGGAGTTCTGAAATTTTAATGTGCATGACAATTTCATTGCCCAGACAACTCTCTATGATCAGCGATATACACTCAAAAAAAAAAAAACTGTAATGTTAGCAAAAAAAGCTTGTAAACCTACAAGAAAATTTGCTGATTTTGAACCCACAATTTTTTTGCTAAAGTTAGCAAAAATGTTTTGCCAATAATTAGTTAACTAAATTTTTTTTTTTTTGAACTTAGTTCATACACATCTGAGAACCCCATTGGGTTCGGACCCAATAAGTCCAGACCCCGATGGCCCTAGACCTAGTTGGGTTCCTTTAAAATCGTCATAGTTTTTGATCCAAAATTTGTGTCCGTTTCGCTCTACCTTGCTTAGTTTTTGAGATACGTGATTATAGGGGACCACTGGGGTCTTGAGAATTAAAAAACTCGATAAATTCAAAAATATTACTCGGAGAGCTTTTGACTATTTTGCGGTCTTGTTCTACGTGTTGAGAGCTACAAAAATGCTTTTGGACTTTTTGTTGTGTCGGCAATATTTACCGAGATATGAGCATTTTAAAATTTTCGGGAATGATAACTTTTTTGGATCCAAAGTTAGGGCCCATTAGGGTCCAGACATGTGAAGAGGACCGGCGATACTATCGAGAGCCCGACAACCAAAAATGGCCTCCATTTTGCTCTATCTGGCTTAGTTTCCGAGATAGCGCCATTTTAAGTTTTCTGAAAATAAAAAAAAATTTACCATATATTTTGCTAATATTAGCAAAAAATATTGTAAAAATGTTGTCAACTCAATTTCAAATTTAGCAAAGGAAATTAGTTCAAAGTTTGTTTAAAATTGCTAATGTGCTAAATGAAGTTTACAAGAATTTTTTGCTAACATGCTAATTATGGGTGGGATAGTGTTGTGTGAGATTTTAAGCAGCAATATTTGGAAGCGCTAGAACCACTCATTTTGTGAGGTTGGTAAAAAAAGTGTATGAGCCAAAAAATGGGGGAGGTCGGATAGGATCTAGGGGTCGCTCATCGGGGTCAAAGTTGGGCGTAGAGGGGAAAAAATCCACAAAAAGCCCCAAAACTCCCCTGGTTTTGCTCCTAGAGGGGTCAAATGTGAGACCGGCCCCCATTATTTTTTCCCCCTGAACACTTTTGCCAATCATAACTAAGCCCTATCTCCAATCCCTAAGGGGGGTCCCATACAAAGGTTCAATTTTTAAAAAATCTTGCTCCTACCGCACTAGCTGTCCTAGAAGTTACCCTAAAGGAATCAAATGTATTACCGACCCCCAATATTTTTTCAACCCCAACATTTTCTTAGAACATACCTACCCCCTATCTTCAATCCTTAGGGTGGTCCCCATACATTTTTTTTTTATTTTTTCTTAAATTGTCACATTAAATCAGCTCCTACCGGTCCAATGGTGCCTCCTAGAGGGGTCATTATCAAGACCAACCCCCATTAATTTTTAGCCCCCAACACTTCTTCTGAACAAACCAATTCCATATCTCCAATTCCTAAGGGGTCTCCCACACAAAACGACATTTTTGTAAATCTTGCTCCCACCGCTCTAACTATTGCAGGGGTGACCCTAGAGAAGTTAAATGTGTGACCGACCCCCAATATTTTTTCAGCCCCAACATTTTCCCCAAACACACCTACCGTCTATTTTTAAGCCTTAAGGGTGTCCCCACACAATTTTTTTTTTTTTTTCATTTTTTTTTTTATAAAATTTGCGCCTACCGCTCCCACTGTGCCTTTTAGGGACGGGAAATGCAGACTGACCCCCATTAATTTTTGTCCCCTACATTTTTTCTGAATATACCTGCGTCGTATTTCCACTTTGTAGGGGTGCTCCCCTGGGAAAAACTAAGTGTTTGAAACCAAATTCGGCAAAACGTCTGGACCAGGAGTGCTAATGTTTGCGCGTTTTAAAGAGCAGTGGGAAAATATAAAAGACAAACCGTACAGTCTTGGCATATACGATGAGGAAGTGGCAGGCAACATACCAGCTCAAGTCCAAACTGATATCAAGTTGTTTTGCTGGGCTCAAATAAAAGAAAAGCAACTCAGAGACGACTACAAGGAGTTTCTTGAAATTGTTTTATTATACCTTGGCGAAAATATTCCTAATAAGCATTTTAGCCCACCAGGACCCATCAGTCATGCTCGATGGATGGCAAAAAAATATATCGGTTTGGCCAAAAAAGAATTAAATGCACTTCTTGATGTGACCGTTTTCATCATAACAATTTGCGTAAAAGCTTGGTTTAGCGCTACCAAAGCAATAGAAGCTCCAAATAATGATTTGAATTTTTTGAAAGCGATTGCCAATTATGCTTCAATTGATAAGATTCTGCCGCAACGATTGGTCAAGAGATTCTGTGGACATCTCTGGTATCTCAGTGGCGAAGCTGTTGCTCTCGCACTATTTAATCCGAATATCTCTTGTGAAATAAAACGAAAAATGTCGAATGCAATTCGTATATTTGCAGAAGAGAAAGAGGATTGGAGGAAGAGTTATCTGACGATGAGATGGACGAATCGTCTTACGAAGACAGCGAGGAAGAAGAAGACGATGATATCGGGGAAGAAGATGCCTCAGAGGATAGCGGCGACAGTGGCAACAAGGATTGTAATCCTCCAGTACATGTTGTTGGATTCGAAGGTGTGAAAAGAATTAACATGGCATCGAAACAAGTGAATCAAGAACTCTTGAAAACTGATTTAATCCACTACGTCACACCTGAGACTCCAACATTTTTTGCACGCTTCGGAATAACAACAAATTTCATTGCTTCCGATCCAAATACTTGGGAAAATCGTCAGGACTACCAGCGAGCGCTGCAAATATTACGTAAATAACATGTTGTCAACGACGCTGCCGAAAGAGGCGTAAAATTAATAGAAGACTATAGCAACATGTTGTGCCGTAACGAGGAGGAAAAAATAAAATTCAGGTCGTGGCCGAAAATCGGAAATAATATCCATCACGCGATAAAAATAAATTAATTTGATTTATAGTTATATTATTTATCATTTTTTATTATTTTCAAGTTAAAAAAAATATTTTTTTACGCTTAACAAAAGTTACTATTAAATTACAAATTAAAGACCTTGGATTTCTCGATAAAATAAATAAAAAAAATTGTTGGGTAACACCTTGAAGATAGAGGTTAGGTATGTTTGAAGAAAACGTTTTGGCTAAACAAATATATGGGCAGGTCATACATTTGACTTCTCTACATACATTACTAATTTGGTTTTCCCCAGGGGAGCACCCCTACAAAGTGGAAATACGGCGTAGGTATGTTCAAAAAAAATGTAGGGGGCAAAAATTAATGGGGGTCAGTCTGCATTTACCGTTCCTAAAAGGCAGAATGGGAGCGGTAGGCGCAGATTTTATAAAAAAAATTAAAAAATAAAAAAATGTGTGGGGACACCCTAAAGGCTTTAAAATAGAGGGTAGGTTTGTTTGGGGAAAATGTTGGAGCTGAAAAAATATTGGGGGTCGGACACACATTTAACTTCTCTAGGGTCACCCCTGCGATAGTTAGAGCGGTGAGAGCAAGTTTTACAAAAATGTCATTTTGTGTGGGAGACCCTTTAGGAATTGGAGATATGGAATTGGTATGTTCAGAAGAAGTGTTGGGGCTAAAAATTAATGGGGGTTGGTCTTGATAATGACCCCTCTAGGAGGCACCATTGGACCGGTAGGAGCTGATTTAATATGATAATTTAAGAAAAAATAAAAAAAATGTATGGGGACCACCCTAAGGATTGAAGATAGCGGGTAGGTATGTTCTAAGAAAATGTTGGGGTTGAAAAAATATTGGGGGTCGGTAATACATTTGATTCCTCTAGGGTGACTTCTAGGACAGCTAGAGCGGTAGGAGCAAGATTTTTTTAAAATTGAACCTTTGTATGGGACCCCCCTTAGGGATTGGAGATAGGGCTTAGGTATGTTTGCCAAAAGTGTTCAGGGGGAAAAAATAATGGGGGCCGGTCTCACATTTGACCCCTCTAGGTGCAAAACCAGAGGAGTTTTGGGCTTTTTTCTGGATTTTTTCCCCTCTACGCCCAACTTTGACCCCGATGAGCGACCCCTAGATCCTATCCGATCTGCCCCATTTTTTGGCCCATGCATTTTTTTTACGAACCTCACAAAATAAGCGGTTCTAGCGTGTCGAAATCGAAAACTCGTGCACTATCCCACCCCTAATGCTAATCTCAACTAAAAATTTGCTAAAAGTTAGCTAACTAGCGTTAGCAAAAAAAAAATTAGTAAATCTACTAACGTATTTTTTTGAGTGTACAATAAGAAAGGATGTCGAAGCCATCTAAGGAAGGCAACCTTCTCGCGTTGGGACTACTTATCATACCTAGTGTAATTCATAGAAAACTGAATATGGAGTCCATATATTTGTAATGCTCAATCGATACTTTGTAAATCCCACATAACCTGAAACTTCATACTGCATTAACACTGGTCTTTTACAAAAACTTGCAGACGTTGTGTCAACACAACCAGGTTAATTTATTATGGGGCACCAAGACACAACGGAATACAGGGAAATAAAAGGAACTCGAACTCGCGAAACTTGGAGCTGATGGTGTAGGTACCACGGTGCTAGTTTTACCACCGCTCCAACACTTTAAACAAAGACGAGATTCCATAAATGTTGCAATAGCAAACAGGAAGTGGAGGCAACTAACAACATGCAAAATCTTGCAGAACTTTATGGCCAACTTATGACCAAGGGAAAACTAAAACTAAATAAATTTTATCACTTACGAGAGGGGAATATCGAGCTCTGACGGGAATAATAACTGGTCACTGTCTCGTCGGCATTCATGCTAAGAATATTAGACTAACCCCAGACGCCAGTTGTAAAATATGCGCCTCACCAGGAGTGGATGAAACGATAGAACACATACTTTGTCACTGTTCAGCGGTGCTAAGGAGTCGCCGATCGATCAGATAAGCTTTAATACTTTGGAGGATACAACGCGAATGGATCTTAGAATATTAAAAAGATTCGCAATGACTTTGAACGTTGTCGTGTAAATCGTGTAAATCGTACACCGCCACCCTAACCTAACACTGGTCCTGTTAAATGTCATGGCAACCAATATTTTGTACATCAACCGATTTTTTTGTTGCATCAATTAAGTTTCAGTTGGAAATTATCAAATTTGTTTCTGTGTATGCGAATTCTATAAACTTCTAAAAGGGAGTGATTAAAGTGTTTCTTTTTTTTTTTGTTATACATATTGGATTTACTAACTGGAAAATTTCCCACTTTGGTTACCGACTATGATTTCCAAAATATTTGACAATTTATAATTTGCTTATTAATTTCACTTTGTTGATTTGTTTAACAAAATTTCACTTTGATTAACTATCCGAACAAGCAACACTTACAAAAGAGGCCAGCCAGCCATCATAATGTGTTATTTTCCAAGAAATTATCATCATCATTGAAGTAAAAGGGATGGCTAAAATACAGTTGGTTGCATGATTTGATAGATGACTTGAATGTGCATTTGCTTAGTTAATTTGAAAACAGAAAATTCCTTTTTTTATTTTTTTGTTTGTAATCATCTTTGTTGTTTTGAAATGCTGTTGCTGCTTGCAACATCTTAATCTTATGCAACTAAATATTGTACGTACATTAGCGCCCTCTGTTGTCTAGAATGCATGAGGTATGAGGAGGATGATGATGATGACAATGTGTGTGTAATTCGCATTAGCTTTAACTTGTGTGAAATGTACACAATGAGTTTTGAATTGGATTTTGTGTGTGTGTGTAGTAGTCTCCGTCGACCACAAGCAAGTGCAACTGCAACACACAGTGCAAAATCCATAAATTTCCACCTTGTCAACTTTTGATATTAATAAATTACCAACAAAGAGCATAATTAATTAAATTTGTAGAGTATTGTACGAGAGGAGTAGGAACACATCTTTTGTAGGCACCTATTATAGATATAGAACTTTGACCATGTCGCGTCCGTGGTTCCTTTTTTTTTTTTCTGTTTACTCTGCTACTGAAGCATAAGTAAATTCTTTGTATGATTGTGTGCACGCATGGTTTACGCAAAAGTGGCATCATCATTTATTTATGCTACCAATTTACTGTTTCGGTGCAATTGTATGCAGAGGCAAATGGATGAATTCATATTATATTTTATGTCTGTATTTTACACCAAAAGATGTTTATTATTATGCTACTGTTGTCATCAAGAGATTCCAAAAGCTATGTGGAGCCTGATTGTCATTAGGAACTGTTGCATTTCATTTTTGAATGTTCTATTGGGATAAAACAAATACTGAATTAACAATGAAGGTAGAAGATTTGTATTAATTAGACTTTTGAAATTAGAGTATTTAAGACTTCTGGAATCAGAATAATAAGATTTCTGACATTCGCCAAGAAAGCATACGGGTCACCGGATCGCACAACGCAATGCAGATAATGTAGGTACGACAAGGAAATTTCCAGTCAAAATCTTTCCTGTCATCTGTTTTTCCTGTTTCTTCATTTCTTATGAATAAATAAACAATTGAACTAAATGTACTAGTTCATATAGTTCAGAAGAGGTAATAGTTCAATTAATTGGATTCAAATTGAAAGACTTTCAACAGATTATCGAAGAGTTATTTATTAGTGTAGAAGCTTTGAATGTTAAGCTTACTACTAATTTTTTTAAGTATGTATACGTTACGGTCATTGAAACGATTAGAATTCCAACCAGTTTTTCCAATCTAGGCTAAAGTTAACGCTTTACGTCAGCACACATGGTCGCTGTGATCAATTATGACTTCCACCACGGGTAGGTAATGGGGTTACCCTACCAGACTCTGCCTTTAAATCTAAGGTGCTTATAAAATTACGTAATTGAATATTGACATCCTCAAATCAGAGAGATCAAGAAGCTGCCGGATTCAAAAAATTGAAACAATTCTCTTCACAAGAAGAAAAGATGTCTTGTTGTCGACTACCGCGGATTGGGAAAACATATTTTACACTGTTGGACAATGCCAAGTTCATGACTATTCACAAGAAATAAAATTAGTTCAAGAAGCTGAAAGGGAGAAGGCGTATGTATACCAGAAAATTATTGGAAACACATGGGGTCTTAATCCGAAGCTTATACACTGGATTTTAACGGGAGGTGTTAAACCAACACTAACACATGGTGCACTAGTGTGGTGGTCTTTTGTAAAAACTGCATCCCGCAGACGACGTCCACACATGCTCTATGAAAGATTCTGTATTTGACATCTTTCGACTTTACACTCAGGAGTACGCACTCAGTACTCAGACTAGGAAAAAATCGTGTGCTAAGGGTGCTGGAATGTAAGCGCACAAAACTCATATAACACCATCGATATAAGGACTGTGTGACCATATGACTCCTCATATTGCATGGCATGAAAGAGTTTTAATTGAAGTACCAACTAGAGATGGGCACATGAGCAGATTAGAGCGTGACTCACGTGATTCACGCGTGAGTGTGACTGGATTCAATTTTACTCACGTGATTGTGAGTGGAGAAAAAAATTGCGTGAGTGAGTGTGCGTGAGTAAGATTTTTGCGTGAGTGAGTGTGCGTGAGTCGATTTTTTTGTGTGAGTTTGCGTGATTATTTTCTTTTTATATTTCCTTTCGTACCAAAAAAAAGCATAAAAAAAAATGTGAAATTTGGCTTAACTTAAGATTTCGTCCCGAAAAAAGCAAAGAAAAATGTAAAATTATGATGAACTTTAAGATTTTTAAGATTTTTGAAAATTTTAGTTTTATAATTTTTTTTTTTATAAATAAGAGTTTCGTGAGTGTGAGTCAACGTGAGTGTGAGTGAAGCTTGCGTGAGTGCACGTGAGTGTGAGTTGTATTAAATTTACTCACGTGATTGTGAGTGAGTGTGAGTAGAAAAAATATGCTCGTGAGTGAGTGCGCGTGATTCAAAAATTCCTGTCGTGAGCATGAGTGAGTGTGAGTCAAAAATCACTCACGCGCCCATCTCTAGTACCAACTACGGAATTTTGGGAAAATCCACAGTAAGGGGAACATCAATTTGTGTTTTACAGTGTAGTAGTTAAGTCGGCGACACGAAATAACTCCCATATAAAATAACTCCCACCTAAAAAATGAAATAAGTCCCAAAAAAACTCCATACAAAGTTAGGAGTTATTTCATATGAAATAACTCCCAATTTAGTGGGACTTTTATCATTTTTGTTGGGAGTTATTTCATAATTTTTTCGGTGGGAGTTCTTTCATACGAAAGAACTCCCACTACAATAGCGATGAAATAACTCCCACTATTGTTTCATTGTTGGTGAAAGTATCTGGAACATTTTGACTAATAGAATATTATTATTAAAAAATTAAAATTCGTTGTGATTTTGGTACCAAATTTTAGGACGAAGTGCTTTTTTAACAAATTTGTATGTTTTAGAAATTTTGCTACCAAAACTGGCAAGGATTTTTGAGGTAAGAGCGCACTGCATCCGAAAATATTTTCGTTAGAATACAAAATTGTTATAAAAAACGGAGAACGCGAAAGTTATCTAACGTGTTGTGTTTTCGATAACATAGAAAGTTTTTCGATAACATACAAGAGTGTTGAAAAAAGCACCGCAGGTGAAAATTTAAAAGATTTAATTTGAACATGTTGTAAAAAGCGCAGCAGGCGTAAATTTGGTACCAAAAATCGCGGCGATTTTTGGTACCAAATTTTCGCCTGCGGCGCTTTTTACAACAACTTCTAATAAATCTTTTAAATTTTCGATAACATACAAATTTTCGCCTGCGGCGCTTTTTACAACCAGTTCTGATTAAATCTTTTAAACTTTCGGTAACATACAAATTTTCGCCTGCGGCGCTTTTTACAACAGGTTGTAATAAAATCTTTTAAATTTTCGGTAACATACAAATGTTTTCGAAAAACTCTAAAAAAAACAAATCAGCCGTCAAGTTTCGCATTTGGCAGTTATTATTACTTGTTTGTATTGTACCGAAAGTAACATCAGGATCCTCGTTCTCGACGAAACTGATATATCTTCCCTTATTGTTTGTTTAATTTTTGTTGAGATTTCTAAATTTTTTTATTGGGACTTCTTTCATTATTAATGGGAGTTATTTCATTGGCACTTATTTCATTTTGTAGGTGGAAGTTATTTCATTGTGGTTGGAACTTATTTCAGTTTTTTCTCCATTGGGACATAATTCATTTTTGGTGGGATTTATTTCATTGGGAGTTATTTCGTGGGAGTTATTTCATGTGGGAGTTATTTCGTGTCGCCGTTTAGTCTACTGCAAGGAACTGTGAATTGAATATAATTCAAGGCTAAATGTGTACAGGACTGCTGTAATATTTTTCAGACGGATTTGTATGCATTGTCGGAGGCAGGTAGGCTCATTTCGGTGAGACCGATTTACTCTAGTTAGATAATTTTTTACATTATCAGTCAAGCAGCTTTAAAGGCACTGGGAAATAGGAATATAAAATCAAGGGTAGTCTGCCGTTGTCGCCAATAGCTTTAGGATCTCATAAATCAACACTTTTTAAGACTGTACTGGATACCGAATCTTAAAAATATTCCAGGAAATGAGAAAACGGACAAGCTAGCCCGCATGGGCGCAAATCTACTATCAAACGCAATAAGAAAATACTCCCTTGAAAGGTTATTTTAAATTGTTAAAATTAATAAGAAATGACTTGTGCAGATGTGGTGGGGACGAAGAGACAATGGAGGATTTATTCCCTTATCTTTGTCAGTACCCTGTAGTAATATTTTTTGCGTGAGTTTGCGTGATTAGATTTTTTGATTTGCCCCATTTTTTTTTTAATTTTTTGTAAAAAATTTTTTTGGGAGTTTTTTTTTTTAAGAAATTTTATTGCGGGAGTAGATTTTGCGTGACTCACGCGTGAGCGTGATGGAATCTGGCGTGGCTCATGCGTGAGCGTGAGTAAGTTTTTTATTACTCATGTGAATAGTGAGTGAGCGTGAGAAAAAAAGAAAAATGCGTGAGTGATTAGTGAGTGATTCGATTATTTTTTACGTGAGTAAGTGTGAGTCAAAATCCACTCACGCGCCCATTAAAATTAAAGTAGAGTTAAGTCTTTGTACAATTCAATACGTGGGTAATTCCAAAAATTTTCGCCCCACTGTTCGGAAACATGCCTTTGGACGCCACTGAGAATTTGGCTCATAGATATCCACGTTTATATGAGATAAGTTGCATTTTTAGATTTTCAAAATTTGCTGTAGTTTTCAAATTATCGCGGGTCAAAGTTCGACTTTTTTAGCAAAAGTCAGAAAATACATGACGTTTAACGTGCTCTAACTTTTTAACTAGTAATCCGATTATCACAAGTAATGGCTCATATGAAAGCTTAATTCTTCTTCTTTTAGGAAATATTTTCAAAAGCATACGGTTTTTTTCAGAAGTGTTGCAAAAATTCAAAAACATTTTTTTTTTGCGAATATTTAAAAAACACATCTTCGATTTTTTTAAAAAAAAGTTTGGTGCTAAACAATACTGTTTTGTACAACATATCCAAAATTCAGAGTGGGATCCCAATGGGATCAAAAATATTCTGGTTTTAGTAAGAAGTTCTTAAATTTTACCTTAGAAAATTAAAATTTTATGTTTCTTCAATATAAAAATTTAAATTTTCAAAGAAAATTATACTATTAAAATTTTGAAAAACATTCAAAACATTAGAAATTAAAATTTTCTAAAGGAAAAATATGAGAACCTCGTACTTAAAACCAGGGTTGGCAACCGATACCCACCTAGAATAACGGTATTTGGCTATTGTACCGCAACCAATAAAGATATGGACATTTTCAAAAGCGATTATGAAAGCTGATGAAATTTCTAGTATTTAAAATGTGTCACTTCGTGTTTCTACCGGTTCGTTTTCGAAATATAGGTCAATACCTTTATAATTCCGTTTGAAACGGTATTATAACGGTATTGGCCTATATAACTAAAACGAACCGGTAGAAATACGAAGTGACACATTTAAAATACAAGAAATTTCATCAGCTTTCATAATCGCTTTTGAAAATGTCCATATCTTTATTGGTTGCGGTACAATAGCCAAATACCGTTATTCTAGGTGGGTATCGGTTGCCAACCCTGCTTAAAACAGAATATTTTTTGATCCCATGGAGATCCCACTCTGAATTTTGAATATGTGTTATTTTTCACCAGAATTTTTTTAAAAAAAATCGAAGATGTGTTTTTATAAATATTCGAAAAGAAAAAATGTTTTTGCATTTTTGCATCATTTCTGTAAAAAAAAACTGTGTTATTTAAAAAATATTTTCTAAAAGAAGAACCCCAGCTTTCATATGAGCCTAAATTTGTGAAAATCGGGTCATTGGTTAAGAAGTTACAGCTCTTTAAACGTGATGTATTTTTCTCACTTTTGCTTAAAAAGTCAATCTTTGACCCGCCATAATTCGTTAAATACACCAAATGTAAAAAAACGATATATGGTACATTAGAGTGTCCCTTATTTTGGAAATGTTGGAAATCTTGAGACGGTACCCGCTCATTTTTTTCCTTTTGACTTAAAAATAACTCAGGAAAAATTTTACGCCCCTAGGACCACGCCTTCCCTACGCGACGGGGCCTTAAAGAGCGGGGCCTAAAAAATCATTTTTCCATACAAACCAAAAAAATTTTTTTTTGATTTTTAATTTTTTTGTTATTAATTATTATATTACTTGGTTTGCTTATTCACGACAAAAAATTTGATTTTGGAGGGATAAGTCTTTCAGCGCTAAAAAATTTTTCGCAAAAAAAAAATTTGGGCGGCCGGGGTCCTACAGTAAAAAATTTTTAAAAAATATTTTTTTTTAGTTTTGACCAGCAACGGTTTTAGCTGCTATGTTGCTTTAAATGATATATATTCCAAAAAAAAAATTATTCATATCTGTGACATCTTTATCTTTTTCGAAAAAAAAAATTTTGAGCCGTAGGAATCCTACGGTAAAAAATTTTTAAAAAATATTTTTTTTTAGTTTTGAAAAGCAATGGTTTTAGTTTTTATATTGTTTTTAATGATATATATTCCAAAAAAAATATTATTCATATTTGTGACATTTTTATCGTGTATCGAAAAAAATCATCAATGCATTTTTTACCCTTTTTTAGAACACGATTAAGATGTCACAGATACAAAAAATATTTTTTTATGAATATATATCATTTAAAGCAACATAGCAGCTAAAACCGTTGCTGGTCAAAACTAAAAAAAAATATTTTTTAAAAATTTTTTACTGTAGGACCCCGGCGGCTCAAAATTTTTTTTTGCGAAAAATTTTTTAGCGCTGAAAGACTTATCCCACCAAAATCAAATTTTTTGTTGTGAATAAGCAAACCAAGTAATATAATAAATAATAACAAAAAAATTAAAAATCAAAAAAAAAATTTTTTGGTTTGTATGGAAAAATGATTTTTTAGGCCCCGCTCTTTAAGGGCCCGTCGCGTAGGGAAGGCGTGGTCCTAGGGGCGTAAAATTTTTCCTGAGTTATTTTTAAGTCAAAAGGAAAAAAATGAGCGGGTACCGTCTCAAGATTTCCAACATTTCCAAAATAAGGGACACTCTAATGGTACATATATCATATTTATGAGGGCTATCTATGTGTCAAGGTTCAAATTTATCTGAGACACCATTTCCAAAAATGACTAAAATTTGAGCTAAATTTTCTGGAATGGCCCACGTACTTTACAAAGATGTTATTTGCTTTATTTCTAGCAGTTTTCTTTCGTGTGTAAATGCACCCTTGAACCTTTGCATCGATTGGATTTTCAGTAAAAACTTTACATTACTTAGAGCAATTATTTTCTTTGGGAGCCTTTGTCTTTAGGTTTTAAGTGGCTGCTTAGACTAAACAATGCCCAGATTTCCTTTTAAACTTCAGCGCGTATTTTCTCTGAAAGTTTTTTAAAATTTTTACTATCAAAATTATATCTACCATTTATATTTTGTTTGCCACAAGTCAATTAAAAGTGATAACATACTCACACTCAATAATTACACCTAGAAACAAAAATTATTTTTTTTTTTTGCAAAATAATAACAATAATCATCATCTGCCGCAGCAGCAGCAACAAATTTTTTATAAAACCGTTAAAGTGTTAGACATTTATCAGGTAAATTGTCTGATTTCACAGCCTCACAAACATACGCGTCTTTTTACAACCAAATCAAAAGACATCAAAATGTCTTAACACTTCTTCTGTCTGTGTGTCTCTCTATCTGCATGTTTTTTTCATTGCAATTTTAACATTTAACATATGATCAAACCAACTGTTTAATTTAAAATTTTAAGATATTTTTCAAAATAATTCGTTTTTTTTTTTTCTTTTTTGTTGCAGCTGTAACAAAACTGAATAAAAGTGGCTGGTTGGCTGGCAGTAGAGGAAGAGAAAAAAAACACATTTGTTGCTTAAAAATAATAATTTAATTGACAAGATTTATCGTTAAGGCAATTAGACTGGCAACTAAGCGAGTGCTACAATCAACGACTGTTGAAAAATTTATTTTTGCGAAAAATAATTTTCTATCTTCTCTTTGCTGCGCGCGTAATTCGGTGGTCATTTGAATGTTTCTACACTTCTTAAACATGATGGCATTTTAAATTTTTTCTTTGCTGTTCAGTTTTTTTGATTTCTTAAAGGCAAATGATAATGCAACAACATTCCTGGTTGTTTTGAATGAATACTACAAAATGTTAAAATGTTAATAAATTTTATACACTATTTTTCCTTGCATTTCTTTGCCTCTATTAATGATGATGATTGTAAGCTTTTGGGTTTTAAATTTGGTGTTCCTAGGAATATTATTCGGAACTGACTTAAACAACACTTGTTTAGAAGAGGATAATTTTCAGACGATCTCTATTCAGGCAGAAAACCAATATGGTTGGGGTAATCAACCATATTGGTAACAACTAAAATCGAAATGGGATGAAACAAAGAGAAAATGAAAGTTGATTTATTTTGAGTTCAGCACTAGATTTTTTTTACAAGCATTTAAAGTTGGTCAACTTTTATCATAGTTATCAGAGAAACCAAAAATATGCAGTATCATGTTTTTTCCTGTGTATTTTATTGATAATCGGGTAAGGTATTTATCCGTTTCAGAAGTTTTTAAGAAATCTGGCATCGATTTGTTTGAGCAAATTTTTGCATATTTTAGCCGTAAGAGCATATTTTTGCAAATTTTAGGTTTAAGAGCATATTTTAGCATAAGAGCATATTTTTAGAGCATATTTTCAATTTTTAGAACATTTTTCACTTTTTTTACATTTTTAGAGCATTTTTTTTCAATTTTTAGAGCATTCTTTTCCAATTTTTTTCTGACGACATTTATTTTTAAATTTTGTATCCAACAAGGATTTTTTTCAACAATTACGGAATGTGACGATTGATTCCTCTTTGGTCTGTTCTTGCTTCATATCGGTATATGAAACTATGCTTTTAGAGCATATTTTTGGTTTCCCTGATAATTATAATAATAATTGCTTGAAAACTGTAGGCGTATGCTTACGTAAACTTACTTGCCAGGGCCCCCTTATATTTGGAGTTTTTTAAATTTAATACACTACAGCCTACGATTCTAAGCATTTAAAAAAACCTCAGAGTCTATGAATTTTTTTCTCGAAAGATTTTTAAGAACTAAGATGTTTTTCTTTACGAAAAAATATTTCAGACTCGAATTTTTTTTTGAATTTCCGAGTCATATTTTCTGTTTTAAAATGTTCAGATTCTAATACATTTTTTGATAAAAACTTAGGTATTTTTTCTAAACAGAAATTGCCAGATTTAAAAATTCTGAGACATTTTTTTATAGAAAATTCTTTGATTCTAAAAAATTTTGCAGTAGATAAACTAGTGTTTCCAATTATTCGACCCTGCCGGTTAACCGGTTAGGGCATTATTCGAAAAATTACAAAAACTCATTAATCGGTTATTCGGGTCGATTAATCGGAAAAATTGGCGATTAATCGATTAATCGTAAAAAATAAAATTTATTTAAACTATTTATTTATTTGTATTATTTTTAAAATTTTGAAAATAAAATTTTATGGCTAAAATTGTGCAGCTTTAAAACAAGATAAAACATAAATTAAACAGCCAATTGAAATTTTAAAATTACCAATATTTTCCGAATTTTCTCAATTTCAATTGGCAATTTCTGAATTTCAATTGGAATTTCGTACACTCAAAAAAATAAAACTGTAAAGTTAACAAATTTTTTTTTGTTAACTCGAGTTTACTGGCTTTTTAGCAAATTTTTAGTTAAAATCAGCGTTTTAACTACTTTTTTGAGTTAAGTTCAATTTACGGAAATACTAGTTTTGAACAAAATTTGAATTAATTCTTTTTGTTTAATTTTAAACTGAGTTTACGAATTTTTACTAATTAATTTGTTGATTTCTCGTAACATATTTGTTAAGTAATTTTTTTTTATATATATCTTGTGAAGCCTCCTATGCAAATCTCATAAGTTCTACTTAAGCTGAACTTAATGCTGTGAAAAAAAAAAGAAAAAAATAAGTGAAGTGTTAGTGTTAAAAACCAATATTTAACAAACTTAAAATTTTTTACAAAAAAGTAACAAAAAGTTTAGCTGAATTCAAATATTTTTTTTTGTTAATATGTACATAAAAATGTTACAAAATTTTCAGCTGAATTTTTAGTTAAAGTTACTGCTTTTTTTGCTACATTTATTCTACGAAAAGTTATCTAAATATTTTTAGTTAAATTAACTAGAAATTTTGTAGGTTTAAAATCATTTAAATTTAACTAAATTTTTTGCTAACTTTACAGTTTTTTTTTTTTGAGTGTAATTTAATTTGAGTGTCATGAATTTCAGTTGTGCTTTTGTGAATTGCTTTTGATTGTGCTTTTGTGAATTCTGAATTTCATTTCAGATTTCTGAATTTCAATTGGCTTTTTTGAAATTCATTTGGAATTTTAAATTTCAATTAAGATTTCCAAATTTCAGTTGGCTTTTTTGAATTTCAATTAATCGTTAGTGATTTTAAAATTTCAACCTTGCTTTTCTAAACTCTTAATTGTGTTTCTGAATATCAATTTGCTTTTCTGAATTTAAATTTGGTTTTTATAAATTTCAATAGGGCTTTTCTAAATTTCAATAGAGCTTTTCTTGAAATTTTAAGTTCATTTTCTTATAGAGTTTTGTAAATTCCAATTGGGATTTTTTGAATTTCTATTGAGATTTCCGAATTTTAATTGGCTTTTCCGATTTTCAGTTCTGGTTTTTAAATTTTAGTATTGATTTTTTAAGTTTCAGTTGGCTTTTCGAAATATCAATTGGAATTTCAAAATTTGAATTGGGATTTCTAAATTTCAATTATCTTTTCTATATTTCAAAAGGATGTTTCTGAATTTTAATTTGGGTTATCAATTGGGTTGTCAAATATTTTGTCCGTAGTTTTGCTTTTATTTTTTTTTTTGCTTATCGTTTTGTAAAATAACAAGTGTTTGCAAAATTAAGACACTTTTGGACAACATTCTGGAGAATATAGATATAATTATGTTAACCGGTTAATCGAACCATTTTAACCGATTAATCGGGTCGAATAATTATTTGCGTTTTAAATTATTTGTTTCGACATTAACCGAAATAGAGGCGATTAATCGAGGAATCGGTTAATCGATTAACCGAATTGGAAACACTAAGATAAACTCACTGATTCTAAAATAGTTTCTAATGAAAAATCTGAAAGGTTTTGTTTTAAAAAAAAAATTTCTAATACCGAGAGATTTTTGAAATAATACTGAGGCATTCTTTTATAAACAACTCACAGATTCTAAAAATTTTTCTTTAGAAAAATTCTCAGATGTTAAAGCATTTTGACGGATTCTGAGACTTTTTTTTAAATTCACGGATTATTTATTTTATTTTTTTAATAAAAAAGTTCTCAGTTTCTGAAACATTTTCATGTAAAAAAATATTAGATTATTACTTATCATTGATTAATTCCCTTGCCCCTCGCGGAAAATGTTTACAAATTAATTTTAATCTGCTTTTTGCACAGTAATGTAATTTTATCAGTAGTTCAATTTATTAATTTATTAATCCACACTCTCAAAAGGGGAGGACACAAAAAAAGACGTTTGCTAATCCACTAGGTCCAAGTGCACGACTTTAAACTTAAAAATGTTTTATTTGTTTTACAAAAATAAAAAAAAAATAAACGTCTAAAAGATGCGTTTTTCAGATGTTGGCTAAGTTCTTCAAGAGACGAACATTCCCTAGGGGCCCCGACATGGTTAATCCGGCCGTGCATATATGTTGGGCATTTACCTGGTCAGGTTGGTATTGAATACAGTGAAATCGGTCCAGTGCACGCACAGTGCCACATTTGGCCAATCTAGGACTACAAAAATCCAAATTTATTTAAATTGACTTGAAATTCAGTATACATGTTCGTTTTGACTTCGTTCCCCAGCAAAACTTAGATTACCAAATAAGGTATAAAATAAGGTATAGGATCTCTTATTTTATACATTGCAGCATTGATGATTTTAACAGGCGATGAGACTCAAAGTAATGCATCCACATTATCACATAGAATACCAGTAAGGTATAAAATAAGTCATAAATTTATAAAAAAGAATACGAGTAAGGTGTAAAATATATGATATTTTATAGGTTACGAGAAATGAAATAATATAGCATACCAGAAGATAATATAGAAGGTGTTACGAGTAATGAAAAAGTAATTTTGTATTAAATTTACTCACGTGATTGTAAGTGAGTGTAAGTAGATAAAATATGCTCATGAGTGTGTGTCGTTAGAAATTTCCTGTCGTGAGCCCATCTCTAGTTAAAACTTATGTATTTTTTTATAAAATAATTATTTTTTATGTTATTGTAATGCGTTATGCAATCAATTATAAATAATGCATTATTTCAAACTTTCAAATAATACATAATGTAACCAAATATAAGTCATCCATGATTTAATCTTTAGAAATAATAAATATGAAATACATTTTTTCCAATAATCATGCATTACGTAGCAAATTATTAGTAATGCATTATTTTTCACTTGAAAATAATACGTTGTGGAACAAATGTTTGGTAAGACATCCTAAAATAATGATACAAATAAGGTATATACATTACCTGGTAATGTGTTATATAATCACTACCCATTACCAAAGTTTTGCTGGGTCGTTGACATTATGAAAAATATGGGAGGCTGGTTTAGGGCCACGCCCACTTTTTAAAAATTTTTTAATTTTGGTTATAATTTCTTTAAATTTGGTACATATACTCTCAATGACTGTAGAAATAATATCACAAAAAGGGGGACAGTCAGACAACTGCCACGCCCACTTTTTAAAACTATGTTTAAAAAATATGTAAAAACAAGGTTTCAAAATAGCCCCAATGTATTCGGCGTCGCAGACGGTCGCAAAAGTTAGCCGCTGAAATAAGTACTATGGATTTTGCTCAATATGTCTGAAAAAGTCCGGCGACCAATGCGGACCAAAAACAAAAGTTCTATTCCATCAAAAAAATTAAATATATAATTTTCTTTTCAAAAATGTGTATTATGTTAAAAATTTAATAAAAAATAGAAACAATTGTTTAAAAAAAAAAAATAAAAAGTTACAACAGTTTAAAATCGACTTAATTAATGCGAAATAATGAGCACTTACTTACAGGATTTTACAAGATGCAACTTTATGCACCCACATCTTAATAACTACGGATGAAATTTTCATGCACTAAAAAACCGAAAATATGCGCTTAAAATATGCGCTAAAAAATTCAAAATATGCTCTAAAAAACCTTAAAATATGCACTAAAAAATAAAATGTGCATAAAAAAAATCTTGTTTTCATAAGAAAAACTTCTTAAAAAGCAAAAATAACGCCGGCTTTAAATAGCAACATTTAAAATCGCCCGATTTTTTTTAGAAAGTAAAGAAAATCTATAAAAAAAATTAAAAAAAAAAAAATATTTTTTTTTATTTTCAAAATTTTAAATAGTTTTTGAAAAAAATAAATTTCAATTTGTGTTTTTGCTAATTTATGTCAAAATATGCAAAAATATGCACTTTAAAGTTACAAATATGCACAAAATATGCATTTAAAATCAAAATATGCAAAAATATGCATTTTTACCAAAATATGCAAAAACAAATCGATGCCATTTTAACGGAAATTTCTTGATTCGGAAAGATAATTGGTCGATACCGTTTTTAGGCTATCTGCAAAAAACATGCATTTGCATGGAAATCTCATCCCTATTAATAACGAACAGAATTATCGTTCTTATATGAGTATTTCCGTGCTATTAGGAATGTTTTATAACACTGTACGACAAAACTCAACTTTTGGTTGCACCCATGATCGGGACCAAAAAATTCTGAAAGTAGAGCTAAAATAAAGATACCCGTGTTTTCCCAGTTTTTCTAGATCAATTCGTTTTCGCGTTTTATAAGTAAATTAATATTTTGTATAAATTCGAGTTTCAATCACTTGGGGAAGTGAGGATTACACCCGCAATAGTTAATCGTGATAGCTTATTTTTTGCTTAAATATTTGTAGATAGTGTCAGATAAAGTGCGCAAAACATGAGGAAGATCGGTACATGGGTTTAAAAGTTATGAAGAAATTTCTCAAGTTTGGATTTTTTTTTTTAAATGTTTTTATACCTTCTATTTAGTGATATTGAGTTCAAAATACTGTAACTTTTGAAAGACAATTTGGATGCTTTTAAAGTTTGACATATATATTTGTTATTTACCTGGCCATGTTGGAATTGAATTTCGAGGAAATCGATCCAGGGTTTCAGAAGTTATGATCAAAACCGTGAATTTCGGATTGGTTTCTCCTTGAATTCCCTCGTTCAAAAAAACCCTAAATGGTCTTTTAAAATATTCGTATGCCACAAATATATTTTACAAAGTAATTTTATCGCTAAAAATAATGTTTACAAACGAAAAAAAAATTTACACTTAAAAAAATCTTACACTCAAAAAAAATTTACACTCAAAATATTTTTTTTACAAAAATTATAAAAAGATATTTTTAACCCAAATAAAAAAAAAAACGAGTCAAAATTTTTAACAATTTTGTTTTCACGTTAGAAAAATGACTTAAAAGGGGCTAATAGAGGGTATGCATGGATTCGGCCAAGTCGTTTTTAACTTGTCTGGTTGTTTGTTAGTGGCAATTCTAAAGAAAATTGTGGCAACTCTGGGAAAGTTTTAAACATCTTTTAGCAATGCACACATCTTCTTTTTGTTGCCATCATAGACAATTTGGATGGCCAAAAATTTTTGAGTGTACTTTTTTTTGCGTGTAAATTTTTTTTTTGAGTGTAATTTTTTTTGAGCGATACAACTACTTTGTAAAATATTTTTGTGGCATACCAATATTTTTTAAAGATCATTTAAAGTTTTTTTGAAAGAGGGAATTCAAGATGAAACCTATTCGAAATTCACGGTTTTGATCATAACTTCTGAAACACTGGATCGATTTTCTCGAAATTCAATACCAACATGACCAGGGAAATAACAAATATATATGCCAAACTTAAGGAGCATCCAAATTGTCTTTCAAAAGTTAGCGTATTTTTAACCCTCTATCATTTAAAAGAGGGTATAAAAACATATGAAAAAACGTCCAAATTTGAGAAATTTCTTCATAACTTTTAAACCCGTAGACCTATTTTCCTCATGTTTCGCACATTTTATCTGAAATTATTTGAAAGTACTTCAGCTTAATTTAAGCCATCACGATTAACTGTTGCGCGCGTAATCCTTACTATAAAATATTGATTTGCTAATAAAACGCGAAAACGAATTGATCTAGAAAAAGTGGGAGACACGGGTATCGTTTTTTTACCTCTACTTTCAGAATTTTTTGGTCCCGATCATGGGTGCAAAATCGTGTCGTACAGTGTAATACATACAAAATAATCATAAAAATCGGGAAACATTTTTTTTTTTTGATTTTTGTCGTGCTAGATTGGCCAAATGTGGCACTGTGCAGTGGGGCGAGAATCAAAGTTTGGGAACTATTGGTTGAGACCTACACACAAAAAATTATTGGCAAAAATTGTTCAATTAAATCTATTTTTCTGTGTGGGTTAAATCAGTGTTTTGTTTTTATAGTTGACCCCTAAAAGGAGGCTACACATTTTTCGGGGGAAAAAAATATATAAACTATAAAAAAGAATTTTTCACAACTTTTTGAATAATTCCAACCACTTCTGAATCTGCTACCGCGTTTTTTTTTTTTTTTTTTGAGGAATTGTTTTTAAGGTTATTAAGAAAAATTGTCTATTTTCCAACAACAGCAGACAAATAATTTACCACCATGGCTGTCCTTTTTGAGGACAACATAGCTTCATAGCGAAATTTTTTTTTTTCGATAACAATCCAAAACAAAATGAATCATTCGTAAGATACACAGAACATTCAACAAAATATTATTCATTTATATTATAATTAACCTTATCTAAAATTGAAAAACAAGAAAAAAACCTAAAATTATTCTTGAAATAGATATACAAAACAAAAAAATATAAAAAAAAACAAGCAACATCATTAATCTTGTTAACATTTAAATGATTTTTTTCGCTTTTCCCAAAAATAAAATGCATTCAAGCAAAAATAAAGGAACAAAAATTTAAGAAAAAAAAAAGACAAAAAACAAAGTGAAACAATAGCAGAATTGTAAAAAAAACCTAAAGGAAATGATAAGGACTATGAAATAAAAAAATATAAATGAGAAATGTTTTAGCAATAAGAATATAAAAAAAAATAATTAAAAAGTCTTCAATCATTAAATGTAAAAAAACAAAATCATTAGCAAAATGTAAATGAATATAAAGAAATTCGCACCACCAAAGAAAAAAAAATGTTGGAGACCAAATTTAAATTTCTTCACTTTTTACTTGTTTTTTTTTTGGTTGTCCTAATGTATGCACAGGAAGTTAAAATGATAACTAAACGAAGTAGAAGAAAGTAATGAAAAATATTCTTAATGAATTAAACATTTTTGTTATGAATAAAAAATTTATGAAATCAAGTGAAAAATTAAAAAGTTTTCTTTTTGTGGTATTTTTCGCATTAAAAAATAATTTAAAATTTTTCAAAGTTTTCTATGCACCATTTTCAGATTAAAAAAAAAAAAAAAATAGAATGCCCATTAGGGTGGCACGAATAATGAGTTTTTTTGAATTTCGTCGATCGCCGGGCAAAAAACTCTAGTTTAGTGGTCTATAATACATAAAAAATTATAGTCGCATTTAGTGCGCAGACATTTTTTTTATTTTGTAAACTAGTGTAATTTAAAATTTTTTGTTTCTTAATGTGTCCAAATCACTGGAATACATTTCCTGAAATGGTTAGGTTGGATGGGCGTACGCCAATTTGTCGTATTCACTCGGAGGCCATAAGGCCCATTGTGATTCCCTTAAAGTTGTTTCCCTACTTCCTTCTGATATACAAAAATTCTACCTTTCAAACCACCCCGATTCTCTAAGATATTCCGCTAGAGATGTCAGTGGGACACTGTTCAGGCAATCCAGGTCTCCAATTTGTTGTCCAAATACTTAAGACGACGTTTCATCAGTCCTGGACATTCGCACAACAAGTGCTTCACTGACTCCTCCACTTCCCCACAACTTCTGCAAAAGTCCCTACACTCAAAATAATACATTAGTAAATTTACTAATTTTTTTTGCTAATGCTGGTTAGCTACCTTTTAGCAAATTTTTAATTAAGATTAGCATGTTAGCAAAATTTCTTGTAAACTTCATTTAGCGCATTAGCAATTTTAAACAAAATTTGAACTAATTTTTTTTTGCTAGATAAAAAATTGATTTGACCAAATTTTTACAAGCTTTTTTGCTAATATTAGCAAAATAAATGGTAATTTTTTTTTTATTTTCAGAAAACTTAAAATGGCGCTATCTCGGAGACTAAGCCAGATAGAGCAAAATGGAGGCCATTTTTGGTCCTCGGGCTCTCCATAGTATCGCCGGTCCTCTTCATATGTGTGGACCCTAATGGGCCCTAACTTTAGATCCAAAAAAGTTAGCATTCCCGATAATTTTAAAATACTCATATCTCGGTAAATATTGCCGACACAACAAAAAGTCCAAAAGCATTTTTGTAGCCCTCAACACGTAGAACAAGACCGCAATATAGTCAAAAGCTCTCCGAGTAATATTGTTGAAGTTATCGAGTTTTTTAATTCTCAAGTCCCCAGTGGTCCCCTATAATCACGTATCTCAAAAACTAAGCAAGGTAGAGCGAAACGGACACAAATTTTGGATAAAAAACTATGACGATTTTTAAGGAACCCAAATAGGCCTAGGCCCATCGGGGTCTGGACCCATCGGGTCCGAACCCAATGGGGTCCTCAGATGTTTATGAACTAAGTTAAAAAAAAAAAAAAAATTTAGTTAACTAATTATTGGCAAAACATTTTTGCTAACTTTAGCAAAAAAATTGTGGTTCAAAATCAGCAAATTATCTTGTAGGTTTACAAGCTTTTTTTGCTAACATTACAGTTTTTTTTTGAGTGTATCAGGAATTCCCAAACGAACGACCATTCGGTCAATTATACAGTGTCCTGTCAGTACCCCTATTAATAGGCTAACCGTCCGTTTGTCAAAGGAAAGAATACTTTTTGTCCTCTTAGGATCTGGAAGTGGCCACATGGTTCGAAATATCCTTCACGTGGTCAGTGATATCCACCTATCCTTCATCCTATTTTCCGATATCCTATCAATTTCGTTCATCAACTCTACTATAGAAATCGAGATATTATGTTCGACACGTTCCCCCACCGACTCAGAGCCATTTCTTGCACATTCGTCAGCTAATTCGTTACCATCGACCCCATTAGCTTAACTATGTGCTGACTGATTCGATGAAGGGATTGCATACAGTTGCAAACAGTTCTCGATTTTACAGTATTCGATTTCAAGGCTTTCTGAGTTGCAAGACTATCCACATAAATGTTAATGGCGCAAGGACTTAGGTCCTTTGTCATAACCATCTGCGCGGCTTTGTCAATTGCTAGAACTTCGGCCTGGAAAAAACTACACTTGCCCGGGAGCCGCACTGAGGCCCTGATTCCAAGGCATTCAGAGTATACTCCCGAACCTGTACCCATCTCTATCTTCGATCCGTCCGTAAAAATTGAGATCGCATTCCTCGTAATAACAGAGTTATCCGCCCAGTCTTCCCTAGTTGGTATTTGGACCTCGAAGTTCCTATCAAAGTTCGTCTGCGGTGAGATATAGTCGGTTTTCTGTTCTAATTCCGTCCCGCATACCATACTTAATATAGTGTCCCCAAGAGCGTTGCTTAAGCATTCGGGACTCTCTAAGCTTGGGAGCCGATTTTGCCGCTATGCTCTTGATGTAGATATATACGGGCTGAATGTTTAGTATCACTTCCAGGCCGGCGTGGGGTGCTGATCTAATAGCACCAGTGATACCCACGCACGCCAGTCCCTGTACCTTCTGTAGGTTGCAGAGATATGATTTCTTATCCGCTGCTTTCCACCACACAAGGGCCCCATAGGTAAATATTGGTTTAATTATCGCACCATACATCCAGTGGATAACATACGGTTTTAGACCCCACCTTCTTCCGAAAGTTCTTCTGCAGGTGTAAAAAGCACATAACGACTTTTTTATCTTTTCCTCTGCATTCCTTTTCCAAGAAAGCTTTGAGTCCAGGATTACACCCAGGTGATTCCACCTAGTTTGGGAAGAACAAACCTGTCTATCTTAGTCGTTTTTGTGAACAAGACGAGTTCGGTTTTGGCGGAATTGACTCCCAGATCGTTTTTCCTTGCCCACGTTAAGAGTATCTTAAGTGCTGATTCCATGAATTCACTAATCGTTGGCAAAAACTTGCCTCTGATTAGGATCACAACGTCATAAGCGTAGGCAACCACCTGAAATCAACTACATCTTATTTTCTTATGTTACCGTACATTAAATTCCATCAAAAATATATAGTTATTGTCTACTTTATGGCTTAAATTACAATAAAACTAAAAGCATACTTTTTGGGGTTTCTATATTGTATATAAACTTGGCATATTTTTAGGTGTTTTCTATCAAAATACAAAAAAGCCAAAATTGATTACCTACTTAAAGGTTTGACATAACATTAAAAACTAATGCATACTTTTAGGGTTAACTCAATCATTTCAATTTGGTTTGGTTAATTCAAAATACAAACAAACACACACACACACACACATTATTTCTTCGCAATATGTTTTGTGTTTATTGAAAGCGTAGTTTTTAAGTAACCACTTTTCAAAACATACAACATACAAGAACATTTCGTGCTCTTTACAATTGTTTTACCTCAAGATTACTTGTCATTACCTTTTTTGAGGTCAGTGCACCACATGATTATAGGACCTATAATTTTCCTATAATATTCGTGTTTATGTCAAATTGTTTTTTGTGGGCTCAGCATGTTATAATATGAAATATCAACTACATAAATATACGTATGGACACAGGTACATACATATGCTTGTGTTTGTACACAATATTGTATATTGGAAAGTTGTTGTAACACGTACATTTATGCAACAACAACAACTATAGCAGCAACATCAAATACAAGTGCAAAATGTAAAATGCATGAAATGCATGCATACAAACAAAGAAACAACAAATATGTATGCAACAGCAGCAACAACAACATAAATATCGAACAAACAACTGAACAACAGGAGAATTTTGAGGTTAAATACAAAATTTTAATGCGATAATTTGACCAGGCATTGTGGTCAAATTGACTAATTGAACAGGTGTGGTGGCAATCAAAATAGGAGCCACAATTGTAACGCAATGTAAAGTGAATAATAATATTTAATAATAAAATATATATATGTATGTATACAAACACACATAGTAAGTACCTTAAATATTTATGGAGAGACAAGTGTACTGTGGCCAGTATTAGTAGCAGGCAGGGACTTAAAGGAGAGCAAACATAGATCAACTAAGGCAGTTTACTTAGAAATTCCGATTTCATGATGCATGGAAGTATTCGTTAATTTAAGGTTTAATAGCAGACGGCAAAGAAAATCGCAACCTTAAATGGAAACACAGTGCAACACCCAAAATCGGAATGGGATGAAACCAAAAGCAAATGAAAGTTGACATATCCCATAACAAACTCCTCAAGGCTTTTTTCTAGTTCAGAGCTAGATTTTTTTTACACGCATTTGAAATTAGTGTACTTTTATTATAATTATAATAAAAAATGCTTGAAAATTGTATTAGTAGCGAATGAATAATATTGTAATTGCCTTTAAATAACAATCATACGCAACGGTGTCCAGTAGTTTATATTAATAATTGCCTGTAAATAACAATCATACGCAACGGTGTACAGTAATTTCAGTAAATAGGTACTGGAGCGATTGCAGAAAAATTCATACCAGTCATAGCTGAAGTAATTTTTAGTTTGGAAACTGGACCCTACATGTCCAATAAGGGCACCACCAGGGGCCTTTAAAGTAGGACATGTTTAGTACACAAAAACTTTAAACGCTTTAAAATCACCAACTTTAAATGCGTGTAAAATAAAAACTAGCTCTGACCTAAAAAAAGGCCTTGAGGGTTTTGTTACGGAAAACGTCAGCTTTCATTTGCTTTTGGTTTCATCCTATTCCGATTCCAAAAGTTCGATTTAGTATCACTGTGAAATTAATGACAATGTTCATTACTATCGCGAATATTCTATATTACAAGTTAGATTGTTCACATGCGAGACTTTCTAACTTTGGACGATCATAACAATTTTTATTCTCTACAATAGCGCGTGTACCACAATTTTTTTGTGGGTCACGTCTAACCGTCATTGGAAATTTGTTTAACTTACGTGGTTGTAGTAAACAAGATAGAAAAATACACCTCCACATTTTTATACCCTCCAACCACATGCATGGGGGTATACCACTTTGTAATTCTACTAGCAGGCCCGCCCGGAACTTTGTTACCGGTAATATTAAATACCGTATTAAAGAAGGATCAGGATTAGAGTCCCCATTTCTTAAATTCTCCCCTACATTATTAAATTTTTATTATAAAATTAAATCAGCCCCGTTTAGCCCGGAATAATGTTCGTTTCGGTAAAAAACCATCTAAAAATTTTCGAAATCATTTCATTTCCCGTTTCATTTCATTTCGTTCCCCGTTCTATTCCATTTTGTTCCTGTTCTATTCATCTCAATTCTTTAAATATCAATTCATTTCGTTCCATGTAGGCTTCATTCCTTTCTGTATAACATGTGTTAAAGAAATAAAAACCTTTTAGGGTCGTTATCTCAATTGATATAAAAAGTACCATATTACCCCACCTTAACCAATGTTTACTCCTTTTAACCCTTAAAAAATTTAATTTCAAAATATGTTCTTCTTTTCATTGTTCATTCTGCTGGAGGATTTCAGGGGATAGTAAAAGTACCACAGTACAATAATTTACCATTAAAATCTAAATTTCTGGAAGGTACTTTTTTAGAATGATTTTTTTGGGCTTAAAGATCCCACATTTGAAGTTTCAAGTTTCTATGACCAATATTTGAGTCTATAAACCGTACCATATGTTGAACCTGAAGGACCATTATTAATATTGGAGAGATTTTGAAATTTTACGTTTTTCTGGCCATAACTGAGAGTAGAAAGGGTGTGGTCGATGAAAGCTAGCCCATGTCCACCCTGAAGGACCATTTCCTAATATATATTGGTGATGAAATTTTTGAAATCGGATGGGTAGTTTCATCATATTTAAATTTAACGTTTTTCTTGCCTCTGAATAACCATTCCATGCATTGATGGACATATTTTGGAAATCGGATAAGTAATTTTGGGGATTTTTAATCTTTAGGATTTTTTTGGCCAAAAAGTGGGCGCAGAAGTGGGCATGGTCGATGAATCCTAGTCTATAAAAAGAAATTTAGAAAAAAATTTTGAAATCGGTTTAGTAGTTTTGGAGATTTTTAATTTTTACGTTTTTTGGCCAAAAGTGGTTGTAGAAGTGGGCGTGGTCGATGAAACCTAGCCTATGTCCGTCCTGGAATAACACTCTAAATATTGCTGAAAACGTTTTTGAAATCGGATGAGTAGTTCCGAAGATTACTTTCTACAAACAAACAAACAAACAAACAAAAAAACATACAAACATTACCTCTTTATAATATTATATAGATATAGATGTGTATCGCATCAAAATATCAGTCTACGACCACCTTTAACTACACATTATTTAGCAGTAATCGATTTTTAGACATGCTAGCGATGTCCATGTGTTCACCCGTTCTATTCTTTCTGCTACACCTTTTTTCTTATTTTTCTTAACGACCTCCTGAGCATAACTTCCAATCCTATCTTTTCTTTCGCAGACGACAAGCCTTACTAAGGTTGAAGCTATGAGGCGGAACATGAATGACACACTTGATCATGACCTCACGACAATCTCCGTGGGAGGTCTTGCAAATAGAGCCAATGTTGCATGTTGCACAGACGGCTTGTGGAATCAGCATATCCATGGGTGGTAAGCTATTGAGGAATCAGAAACTCTTAATGTTCTAGGCATCAAAGTCCAATGTGATGTTCGTTGAAACAAATGTGTTTTAAAAGTGTCGAAAGAGCATTTAAGTGTCTTGGTTTCATAAAACGGTGCAAGAATTACATCACTTTGTATGATATCCTTCCTATTTATACCGCCTATATCCGACCGAAAATGGAATACAACTCCCATATCTGGGAAGGCGCTTCAAGGAATGGGTGCAAAGGAGTGCGTTGAAGCTCACCAATGAGAGTAGAGTATCCAGCTATATTGACTCATTGAAGCATCATCGGAATGCGGGTTGTACGTCATTGTTCTATAGAAATTAAAACGGTAAGTGTTCAGATGAGATTGGTGAACTTATCTCTGTGACGCGGGTGCATGCTCGCCTTTCCATCAGATTACATCCGTTGGTTGTCGACAATCCAATTTCTCACACAACTCATTACAGAGAAATTCGTTTCTCGGTCGAACTATGTAGTCGTATGTGAAATAAACTCCCGGCAGAAGTCTTCCCAGTCAGCTATAATTAAGAAAAATTCAAATTAAATGTTTACAATCACTACTCCCTCTTTCCCTCTCCTCATAACCTATTTTTCTTATACCAACACAATGCATTGCATTGTGTTGGTATGAGTGTTGGGCCAAATAAAAAAAAAGCTGGTTAATTTCGTAAATGGATCAAATCGGACCCACAGTGTGGTCACTACACTTTCACTTGTTTCTATAAAGGGTTTACACTTACAAGGGAAGTCTTTCAGAGAGCACTCACCGATTGTCTCAAAACTAGTGTATCAGAAAGAGGAAAATAAGAGTTACGTGTTTTCCCCAGCTCAGTCTCACACTTAGCGGGTTAAAGGGTAGGGGGAAACGGGATTTTTTCGTTTTTTTTAGGATTTTTCACATTTCTTCAAAAGAACCACTGGACCGATTGACACCAAAATTGGACAATATATTAGTTTAGTCTGGAGCCAGGTTTCTCTTAAGTTTAGTCCTGATAGGTGGCGCTATTGTCGCAATATTTAAATTATTGGTATTTATAGACGATTCGGCTGAAACTCACAAAATATATTTGAAGGGCTTATTGTAAAAACTCGATAAGCAACTTTTCATTTTATGGTGGGTTTTGCCTTAAAAGTTTTAAAATAATGTAGAAAATATAACTTTTGCAGAACTTTTATTCTCAATATGCTTGAACGAAGGGTTAAAGCAAGACCTTTGCCAAAAATCTGTCAGTGGAACATCAGCAGATGGCGAAAACACGAACAAATAAAATGTTGCTTATCAAGTTCTTGCAGTAAGCCCAGTGGGTGTCAAATTGGTTGGATGCTATTTATTTTGCTCTCTCAATAAGTAGGTTCTCTTAATGTTGCCTATGCTATTGCATGTAAAAACTCTCTTAAACATTAAGAGAACCAATTTATATAAAGTGACATATTGTTTTGGGGCCTATCAAAATCTCTGATCTTCTTTACTCTATGAGTAAGCCCTTCATTTGTACCCTACACTACTCTGTGGTAAAGGGTCCCTGCAAAAAAAGTCATTACCACTTCCTAGTGGAGTGCTTTAAAACTAAAACAAATGTAATGAAATACAACAAAAATAACAAAAAACACAAGACAAAAACACACAAACAGTTTTTTCTACTCCAGAATACATAGTTATTCAGCACTTAACTCATTACCTATCGCGACACCTCCATACAAATGTAAGTAGATATTCAGTAGATAAGAACTACTCCGTGGAAGTAGTTGGAAGTTGTTTGAAAGCTCGGAGTACTTCTTATCTACTGAATATCTACTTACTTTTGTATGGGAGTGTCGCGGAAGGTAATGAGTTAAGTGCTGAATAACAACTTTTTATGGAGTAGAAAAAACTGTTTGTGTGTTTTTTTCTTGTGTTTTTTGTTATTTTTGTTGTATTTTATTACATTTGTTATAGTTTTAAAGCACTCCAAATAGAAGTACTCCGCACTTTTTTTGCTGGGGTATAATGAGTTTGTGCTGATGTTTGTAACTACCCAAAATATTGGTCCTAGACACACCTTCAAGTATACCGATCGACTCAGAATCACTTTTTGAGTCGATTTAACAATGTCCGTCTGTCCGTCCGTCTGTCTGTCCGTCTATGTAACGGTGTAAATACGATACAGGTCGCAATTATCAACCGATTTGACTGAAACTTGAAACTTAAGATTCTTTTGGCCCAAGGACGAAGCCTATTGAAGTTGGAAAAATCGGTCCATGGTTTGACCTAGCCCCCATACAAACGTTCTCTTTTAATTTCCCTCAAATGACTCTAACAACGCTTTTAAAAAATGTAACCTATCGAAATTTGGCAGGTAAAATCACAAACCACCATGCCAAATTTTTAAGCAATCGGGCCAGTTCTTGTCGCCCCCATACAAACCACCCTCCCGATATTCAAAAAAATCTCTCAAATTTCATGAAAATCAAAAATATTTTATTAAAATTTTGCTTGTATGTATTAAACGCGTACTTTAATAACCTTATCAAACCTGATTATTATCGGACCATTGTTGGACCTAGACCCATATAAAAATTTCGCCCGATATTCAGTTAAAGCGGTGTATTTGAAACAAAGAGAAGCCTAATTCACTAAAACTTGGTTTGTGTTTTGGTGTTTTTTTTACACTTATTATTAAAGATTTAACAAAAGAAATTAACAATAAGAATGGTTTCATAAACAAAAGGAGTTGTGTGTAAAAAATACCTCCAAAAAGTACTTAAAAAAGGAGTTATGTGTATGTTTTTTTGAAAATTTCTGCACCACTGGAAAACCGTTAAATGTTTCATACTTTTTTTTTTAGTATGTGAATAGCATATCGGAACAAGAATCTTTTATAGAACAAACTTTTAAAAAATATAGCGAAGGGGCGAAAAAAACAGTTTTTTTTTTCTCTCCAGATCACTTGCCCAAAAACACATGACTCCATTTTCAGGCGCAGCGTCGATAAGGCGTATGATTAATTTTGTAATTGCCTTTAAATAACAATCATACGCAACGGTGCACAATGAATTATTTTTAATAATTTGGCTATTCAGTAAGTAGGTACGGGACCGATTGCAGTGAAATTCATACCGGTTATAGCTAATGTAATTTCGAGCTTATGTTTGGACACTGTAACCCATGTTTAGTACACAAACACTTTGAATGCTTTTAAATCACCAACTTTAAATGCTTGTAAAAAATAATATAGCGATGAACGAAAAAACGCCTTGAGGGCGTATTGGGTTTGGTTTGCTTTCGATTTGATCCCATTCCAATTCGGAAAGATCGATTTTGTATCAGCGTGTTACTATACGAACGAGTTGACAGATCGAAATTAAATTTAACATGTGTTCATATGACGAATAGAAGTTTCTATCATACAAAGTTTTTCTTGTATTCAACAAATAAAAACAATGGTAATTTGTAAAAAGATTTTCTGATTTCGGTACATTTAATAAATCCCGATTGTTTCTGTATATTAATGATCATTAATATCTTTCCAATTTGAATGAATCCACTCTTTTAAACTCCTGCCTACTCTATCTACACCACACACTCATATGTAAATGTGACAGCGTGTATTTTGTACTGTCGTAATAGATGGTATTGAAATGTGCTTTAGAAAATTGAAGTAATGTATTTTTTTAGATTTTTTGCTTTCTTAAAATGTTCAATTTGTCAGTTATGATATTTGACTGGTGATGACGATGCGTGCGTGTTTCGAGTTCCTTTTGGGTTCTTTTTTTTGGAAAAGCGTCACTTTGTTAATTTGTGAGAAATGTTTCTGTAAGTATATTTTGATTATTGTCTATACTAAAGTACTACCAAATGATTGTTAACCAACCAAAGAACCTGAAGAAGAGTTACGTGTTTTTAGTACTTATTTGTGGTTTTGAACCATAAGGTTGTTTTGAAGTTTTCTACATAATTTCAGAGGGGTTTTTCTGTTTATTCGTATGTAAATTGTCGGTTCTGTTTAAGAAGTTCTGGCTTTGTGAACATCGACATTTAAATGTTGACAGCTTTTTGTAATGATTTCGAATAGTAACACAGTTCGTGAGTGATTTTTATTTCAATTTTTTTTTTTTTTTTTTGAAAAATACCTGACCATTTCTGCATGCTCATTTGAACTGTCATCTAGATGACAGATGAAAGAAATTTTAAATACATGCATGAATTGGATAATTTATTTAACACAGTTCAATTCCTTTTGTGGCTTTTTTTTCTTTTATCAAAAATTTAACAAATGTTGTAAGTTGAATTATTTATATTCATGTGTTCGGTTTTATGAGAGAAGTGATTTTTTTCCTTTGAATTATTTTATTTTGATCAGGTGTATTTATTTATTTTTTTGTTGCTGCATATTTTTAATATTTAAAAGGAAATAAATTTAAAGTATGTGATTTTGTTTTTAATTTTTCATTTCTCATTTAATTTCATAAACACTCGTTGTTTGATTATACATTTTTAATTTATCATTAACAAACGAAAAGACCAACCTTTTTGACTATTTTACAGAAGGATGCAAGTAAAATGTGTGGTCTACTTTTAGGGGATTTCTCCGATTACACTACTGAACATTTGGAAAAAAAAAACCTGATGCAACTGGGACGTGATCTCACACAGTTAACTGCAATTGTTTTAATGATCACAAATCTGGTCTCCAAACTTTTCCATCACATCAAGTTTTTGAGAAAATTGAGATCAAATTTCAAAAAAATCGCCGTTTTAGGCACTTTTGACAACACATAGCGGATGAAACCGATATGATAGCTACTTAAAATTATGTCGAGGGTAAATCTTAAGCATTGCTCTTAAGGATGCTGAGCACATTTGGTCAGTCGCATTAACCCTTAGGGCACCAATTGTCTCTCAATGATGTCTTCCCAGTTGGCAAAAAAAAATCACCCCTGACATACTGCTGACTCTCCTTTTATGAAGTCGCTGACATCTTTATACAATTTTTGAAAATGTCCCTAATGACATGTAAGCCTTTGGTCAGCAGTGTCCACCAGTATCGGTGACCACGTTTAAACAACCGCTCACCTACTGCTAACATGTCATTGGGGACATTGTGAAAAATTGGATGAATTTTTCAGCAGTTTTATAAAGGGAGAGTTAGGTATGTTTTTTTTTTGCCGATTAGGTTATTCCCAAAAACCGATTTTTTCCGCTACAAATTATATACAAAAAACTTTATGCGAATTGAACGCCACATTATACACATGATTACAATCATTCTCCTGGTCAAAAATCCGGTCTCCAAACTTTTCTATTACATCAGGTTTTTGAGAAATTTTAAATACAAAAAATCGCGTTTTCGGACATATTTGACAATTCATAGCGGATGAACCCGATGTAGGACATCTTTAAAATAGGTCAAGGGCAAAGCTCAGATATTGATCTTTAAGATGTTTAACTCATTTGATCAGTCGCATTAACCGTTGGAGCACCAATTGTCTTTTAATATGGTATCTTCCTCCAAAAACTTTTTTTGATAAGACATCATTAAAAGACAAATGAGTGCTCAAAAGGTTAAGGTGACTGACCAAATGAGTTCTTCATCTTATAGAGTAATGTTTAAGCTTAACCCTCGTTTTTTTTTTTGAAGCCGCCATCACATCGTTTTTAAAAGTGTCCAAATCGGCGATTTATTGAACTTTGACCTCAATTTTCTGAAAAACCAGATGTGAAAAGTTTGGATACCGGATTTTGGATTAGCAGAACTATAGTAATCAAGTTTATAATATCGCGTCCCAATCGCTTTTTCGATGTTTTGTTATCATAAGATGTTCTTCATACCAAATTTATTCTGACATCATAAGAAAGAAAGTCAAAATGGCTTGAATTTTAAAATTGAGATAAAGCAGATTCGGAACCGTAAATGAATCAAACGACGCCAGATGTGCTGAACTATTTGTCGCTTAAACCACTTGAACCAATTGGAACCAATTTGTCGCTTAAACCATTTGAACCAATTGGTGAAAGGGGCAACGCACATTCCGCGTGGGAAAGGGCAAGAGGGCAATACTCATGACCCCTTTTTGCCCTGGTCTCTTGATAAGTAAGAAGTACTCTTGCTTGCCCCTCTTGGAAATTCCGTATCCGCATAGTTTTCTTACAATTAGTTGGAGCTTTGTGAGATTCTAGTTTCAGTCGCCAAATGCTAGATTTTTTTTGTATGAGAAATTCCGTTGGGAGGACCGGTTAAAAAGGTTCTCATCGAGCTAAACATGAACAAATCTCCGGGACCAGCTGTGTTCTTCGACACTGGTCGAAATTTTTTTAGTATTTTATATCACGCGGGTATATATCCGCCGTGCTGGAAAGTGGTCAATAACAAACCAATCCCAAAAAGGGAAGCCTCTGACCCCGAAAATTATCTCACAATGGCCATATATTCCCACTCTCAAAGGTTATGGAGAGTATGGTAAGCTTCCATTTTTTGACCTATGTGGAGTTTAATAGCCTGTTAAGCGATCGTCAGTATGGATTCGGTAAGGGCCTTTCTACAGATGATCTGAAGGTGTTTTCTCCGAACAAATGAGTATATCTATTCAGCGACTTGGTGAAAGTATAGTTATCGCTCTAGATATTTCCAAGGCTTTGGATCGAGATGGGCACCATGCACTTATCTTCACCTCATTTAGGAACTTGATATTAAACGCAGGTTTACCACAGGGTTCTCTTCTTTCTCCATCCTTTTTTATATTTTTTTTTTTACCATATACCGGGTCAGTCCGAAAATAGACTCATGAGACAGCACATGGATAACTCTCTTAACCTTGACCTATCGAGAATAGGGTCTCTAGCACACAAGCGTATTCGAAGTGTGGAAGCTTCTAATCTATCTCCTGGAACTACGAATATTAATAAATCCACTGGAATAAACGCATTTTTGAAGTAGCGAAGAATGGATTAATAATTAGTATTTTTGAAACGTTGTAGAAGATTCTTAACACCATCTGATCTCTTGGCCGTCTATAGACTCGTGCTTCATTATATTCATTGGAGATACTTGACCGCGTACAGAAATGGTCGATAGGGGACGATGGAATATGTTATTCCATCCACTCCTTAGAGCATCGTCGGGTTGTGCGTCTTAGTTATATCGATAGTTTCACGGAATGTGTTCTGAGATAGGTGAACTCATACCTGATAGACGTGCATTTGGTAGTAATACTCACCAGTAGTAATACTTTGGTAGTAATACTCACAGTTGAAGGAACAACTCACTATAGGGAACATTTTTTCTTTGGCCTAACAATTCGTATGTGGAACAGACTTCCCGCATATAATAATAATAATAATTTGATCCAATGATCAGTTTTTATTCATTTTTTCAATTTTTATTTACAACTCATTTTAAATAATTTTAACCTAACCGAGAACTGGTAACAATGACCGTCGTCTCGTTGTAGCGAAATCGACCAAGGGTTTAGGTGGGAATCGAACCCACGACCCCCTGTTTCATAGGCTAGCACGCTACCAACTGGCCTACAGGGGCCCCCAACTTCCCGCATATATCTTTCCCGACACTTTTAACATCTACAAATTCAAGTCAAATATCAACAAATGCTACTCCCTTTTTCTGAGGGAAAGAGTGTTGGTCCAAAAAAAATAAATGTTTGACCGTTTCCTCAGTGTTAGGTTCATCGCACCTCCTTCAGCTGGCATTGGAAATGGTAATCACTTCAGTGATTCTACGTCATGCCGCGGCAGGTCCATCTAGAAAGTGAGAGTAGATAGTTAGTTGTCTTTAGAATGTAGCATGACCAGAATTTTCTACTGATTGTGCTTGTTTTTGTTAGCTCTCTCCACATTCTGTTAGACATTGCGGTGTTAATATTATCGCGTAGCGATCTGAAGTGCTGAATTGGTGGACCTATCGGCGTATTGAGAGGGGGGGCTACATTAGAAAACACAAATCTCACGAAAAGAACAACATTGTTTTGTTGTTGGGACCTGAAAAACAGTCCTGAATGCGCCGGTGGGTGTATCGATATTTACAGAAATACCAATAGCATCAGAACCTTGTTTCGTTCGTTAGATGACGATGACGTAGTAGGATTTGCCACCCAAAAATAGCGACAATTAGCTTACACATTTTTAGGAATTACAGTGGGAAAGTGGTCTCAAGTAGAGAGTTGCTGAATACTACACCATTAACAAATGTAAATCGAAAAAGATCAATTGTAATTCGAAGGTTCCACTAGTAATTCGAAGGTTGTATTTGTAATTCGAAGATTCCATTTGTACCTCGAAGATTCTATTTGCAATTCGAAGATACCATTTGTACCTCGAAGATTCTATTAGTAATTCGAGGATTCTATTTCTAATTCGAAGATTCTATTTTCAGTTCGAAGATTCCATTTGCAATTCGAAGATTCAAATTGTAATTCGTAAAAGATCAATTGAAATTCGTTAATGATCAATTGTAATTTTCAAAAGATCGATTGTAATTCGCAAAATATCAATTGTAATTCGCAAAAGATCAATTATAATTCATATAAGATCAATTGTAATTCGAAAAATATCAATTATAATGCATAAAAGACCAATTATAATTCGTTAAAGATCAATTCTAATTCGAATGTTTCATTTGTAATTTGAATATTTCAATTGAAATTCGTAAAAAATCAATTTTAATTCGAAAAATATCAATTGCTTTTCGTAAAAAGAATCTACTACAGTGTAAGAAAGTACAACTGTGTTAGGAAAAAGTTAAAAATAGATTGATTAAGTTTGAGCTAAACGATAACATATGATAATGAAATGTAATATGATTTCCGACATCTTTTCTGCCCAAAAATGTACATTTAAATAGCTGCTTTTAGTCAGACACAGTTACAGTGGTAATCGTAGAGTGCTGACGAAGGAAGAGTGGCTTCTTCCGAAAGCTGTCGACATCTTCACTTAGACCATGTTGTCAATTAATTTTTTCAGATTTTCTCATTGTACAACAAAAATTATTATTTCTCAGAAATAATTAATATGGACTCAAACCGTAATAAAATAAACTTCAGATCAATTGAAATTCATAAAAGATAAATTGTAATTCGTAAAAAAACAATTTTTATTTGAAGATTCCAATTGTAATTCAAAAAAGATTAATGGAAATTCAGTTGACACCAAAAACCTATCAATAAACGAATGCTTTAGCACTTTTGGGGTCCACTGTTGCATATTCTTACGGTGCTTTCACAAAATAGGAATTGATTTTATATAAAATGGACCTTCTGATTCTAAAACTGAAATCTATTTTTATTTTTTTAAAATCTAAACGCGATTATCTTAAAAACGTTACGTAATAGAAAAGTTTGGAAGGCAGATTTGGAATCAGAAGGTCAAAACCTATCCAGTTCATGTATTCTGATTCATCGGAGTGCATTTTTTTTGAATTTGTTCAAAAGTGTTATCTAAATTTAAAAGTAATTCCACTTGTATATCTCCTAGTTCTGCTCTGTTTAAATTCACATTTATACATTGTACAGCTATAATTGCTGCCAATTTTCATAGTAATTTTATTTTTTTTTTTTTTAAATAATTTTCAATATTATTTTTGTTCATTTAACAATGCGTTTCATTTTAATTTTTCTGATTGTTGTTATTAAAATATTGTTGTTGTATAGTAGATGTTGCTGTTATCGTCATTGTTGTTGTTGTTGTCTAGGTTTTTATGCAACAACACAAAACGTTATTACCAAATAGAGTTGAGTAAATTATTGTAATTTTAATTGAACTCATTAAAATGTTGGATGTATAAATAGGGTGGCAAACGTTCGAGGGCAATTGTTTTGTATCAGTTATATCCAATATTTTACATCCGGAAGATCAGTTTTAAATTCAGCGTTACGACATGGTGTTCAAAATTCGGCCAAAACTCTGTCGAGACTCCAAAAATAAGTGCCACCCTAATGAATAGTATGTGCAAATGTGTGTACATTTTAATATTTTTAAAATGCCTCTAGAATTATCTATAAAATGAATATAATAACAGATAATTTTCGTTTATATTAAAATTCATTTTGTTTGTTATAATTTACTCGTTTTATGTATATAAATGTGTATGTAGGTACACTGTGTTCAGAAAGTATGCAGTACTTTCTTTAAATTTTAGATTCATCAATATTTTTTGCCTTTATTGAATAGTGCAGAGAAGAACGTATAACGTTAAATACGACGGGTTACAAGCCCTTATCTGGGAGCCAAAGTTAAAGTCGGATGTAAGCTATGAGGGCCCTTATCTGGGCCCCAAAAAGAATTTCGAAATTCTTATACTTTTTAAGCATATTTAGAGGTGCAGAGAAGAATAAAGTAGAAAGTAGACCCTGATCTGTTGTAACGACCTTTTCTGCCGGGGGTATACTCAGCCTAAGTCCAGGGGTTCGTTACAAGAAATAATTACACGGATATTTTTTTCCTTTTAATATAAATCAGTTGTTTGAACAGAGTATGTTTATTTTCTTATTCTTTTATTTACAAAGTTTAATGTATAATTTATGTAAGTACATATCGCTCCTTTACTTGTATAGTGTCATAACTCAAAATATTTCATTTTGCAGAAAACACGTTTAAAGTTTACTATTGAAACTGGTTTTTAATTGAAAAAGGCCGGTACATAGAAAATGTAATAATGGCGTGTACTCTTCTCAAACGATGAGTTCAAAAGATATTAATACGAATTTTTGACACAATATAAAGCATGATATAACGAATAATTCTGCATTATTAACTCAAAAAACGCATTTTTTGAGTTATGACACTATACAAGTAAAGGAGCGATATATAGGTGCTGTGTTGTTCATTTGTTCCTCGTCCAGTGTATTCCTGATATCTACGGCTTCCAATGGGAATGATCGGGTTAAAGTTAATAATACCACCGTTGTTTGCTGCCAGATTACGTGAGTAGAATAATACGCTCGTGACTTGATATTTACTCCGGTCGTGACTCGCTTCCAGTGTCTACCCACTAAATAATTTGATTTGGCTCGTGACTTGAAAATCACTCCCGGGCTAAGCTACACATGAACTATCTTTAATGAGTATTAAAACTATCACTCCTTCGTGACTAGTGTACTCACTAGGGGGCTATTGTCTTCGTGACTTGTTAATCACTAAGTAAGTTATAGGGGTTACTAGGAAATGATTCCTTCGTGACTCGATAAATCACTTAGGAAAAACTAATGATCTACGGGAGAGGTTACTCCGTCGTGACTAGTTGAATCACTTGGGAATCTAGTGTACTACGGGAGAGGTAATTCCGTCGTGACTAGTTGAATCACTTGGGAATCGAACGATCTACGGGATAGGTTATTCCGTCGTGACTAGTTGAATCACTTGGGAATCTAACGATCTACGAGATAGGTTATTCCGTCGTGACTAGTTGAATCACTTGGGAATCTAGTGTACTACGGGAGAGGTTATTCCGTCGTGACTAGTTGAATCACTTGGGAATCTAACGATCTACGGGTTTATATATATAAAAGTTAAATTGTTAGTGACTAGTAAATCACTTAAAAAAAATATGTTGGGAAACTCTGCCTTACGTTGTTTGTGACTAGTAAATCACTGATTGGGAAACTCTGACTTACGTTGCTGTTATCTCCTTCGATGATATTCCAAGACTGATCCCTGCTTTGTAATTTCCTCTGCTTTTATACTTTTCTGTTTCAAATTCAAACGCACAAGACAATGCGTTTTGTTGTTGGGCTAACAGTGTTCAAATGTGCATAGAAATATTGTGTGTGCATAGAAATATTGTATGTATATATGTTTGTATGTACATTCTTGGTTTAGTACAAGCAGTAAACAAATTCTTGATCTTAATTCTTTTGTATGTTGACTTATGCGTGACTATTTGTATGATTGAGTGTGCATGTACTCAAACAGGGTGTGACAATAAGTTTGACTATAAACTTGTCGTCACACTGTGTGCAAAACAAAATTCTGATGTAACCTTTGCTAGCCCTTATCTGGGCGCCAAAAAAAATTTCAAAATTTGTATACTTTTGAATCATAGAATATATTATTTTTTTTTTGTATTTAAATGTGACTATCGTATTTATTTTTTTTTCATTTGACTGTGATTGGTTTGTTTGTGCACGCACTTTTATTTAAAAATATATATGCATTCATATTGTTACATGGTTGATTTTACTGGTTGGTTAAATAATATTAGTAAAAGTACATAGTAGAATACACACATGGTTGCATGGCATGCCAATTTTATTGTATTGTTATATTACTTTTTTTTACTTCAGAATATTCTGTTTTAACTTACTACTCTCGACTACTCGTATTTTATACATATTTTTTTTTTTTTAATTTTGTATGTGATTTTTTGACATGTTGACAGTTGATTATTCTGACAATTTAACTGGTTTCAATGTAAATCAGTTTTAAAAAAAAAATATAACAAAACGTAATCGTAATTTTCCGAATTGTTATTATTGTTACAAAAATTGATAATTGTTAAAACGCATACGTAAATATAAACGAGTATGCACATTTGCATTAATTTTTCTTGTTATATAAACCCAGCAAAAAGTTTTTGTTTTAGGCAGGGAGTAGAGGAAAGAGATAATCTAAGTTGACTGTCAGGTAATACTACATAAATAAAAAATAATATTCGTGGTTCGATTCTCAGCTGGGGTAGTTGTTACTAAAAATTCATATTTAAAAAAAAAAACAATTACCGTTTAACTATTAACTATGTTTTTTTCACGAAGATACACCGAATGTCGTCGATGTGTATCACAGAAGCTCTTCGTACTACACCTACGTCTGTATTAGAAATCCTTCTTAATAGCACACTTCAATGGAGGAGCAGCGATTGTGGCAATCACACAATCTCGAAAAAGACAACAATACTACAAAATATGGAATGTGCTTCCTCTATGAGTCTTTTTGAGCACCACTTTAACACTATGATACCATTCAGGAAGTCTTGAATGAGGGAAATTTCGGGTAGTGGAGCCTCTATAAACTTTTACACAGATGGATTGAAGCTACACGAACAACTGGACTTCGGAGGAGCTTGGGTTGAGCCCGGCTCGAAGATTTTCAGATCATTGCAGTGTTCATCAGGCAAAGATTCAATGTCTTGTCTACAACCGCAGTCAACATCTATTCCGACAGTCAAGACTCGGTCAAGTCTATGTTTCTGAGAAGAAGATATGCCCTTAACTGCCGTACGTTTTAAATGAGATGGACGAGCAGTTTAAAATACGACTCATTTGGGTCCCAGGGCACAGAAACATTTCAGGGAATTTCAAAGCGCATGAGATTGCAAGACTGGGAACTACCATACAGGTTTCAAGGGAATTGTAATGTGTTGGTATGCCTCTAGAAACTGAAAGCTAAATTTACGACTTTGTTTCGCAACCATTGACCTGCACTTTTTGGTTAGAGACTTGCTTCTCTGGGATCTAGGGAGCTGCACGTTCATTCTGTTATGTCGGATGTAAAAATTTAATATCTTAGCAGTTTCATTAGTAGCTTAAATTGGTTTAACGGCAGGTACTATTAGCGGGGCCCCTTTACCGTCCCGTGGTATCATTCATTTGCTCAACCAATTTGCTCAGAATACCCACGTCTCCACAATGAAAATGAATAATATTAACATCTAAAATGAGTATCTGGTACTCAGTTTTATATAACACTAACTTGGAGATATGTACGCGCTACATAAACTCTGAGCTGCCTAATGCCTCAGAGTCTGTGTATACTAATGCGACAGCAGCTTATAACCCATACATCTGTACTGTATTCCTTGTCTCCTGGTTGATATAATATGATTCTTTAACAATCTGGAACAATATTTTTGACATCACCTTTTTATAATCCACTTTATTTAACAGAAACACGATTTTATACCTTCAGGTCGTCTAACAAGGTTATACCCAACCAAAGTTTTAGAAGTTTTTAGATGAAGTCTACGAAAAATATGATCTATTTTTCAATAATGATCACAACTAAAATAACTTCATTCTATCTCTTCACTACATTAAAATGTGTCATTGCCCACAAGTGTTGTCTCGTTAATGGCCAAAGTCGATCGTCATACATTTCGTACATTGTCCGAAATATTTCGTCAACCCTAAATATATATTTGTGTCATTGAAATAAAGAAAACTCAGAAAGAGCGATGGGTACCACGGAAGAAATTTACTTTGTCAGCACATTTTCCTTTAACATGAGCCATCATACCCTCGTGATATTTTTCGTCTTTGTGGCCTCCACTTGTAATTAAGGCCACTTGTAATTGAGGCCACCTGTAATCCGAGAATTTCATACTAATTTTGAAAACCGGTCAGTTTCGATATTACAAGCTGAGAAAGTTTTTCGAAATAAAAACAGAGTTTCAAAAATATTAACCAATGACGCCCAAGTCGGGGCATAGATTTCAAATTGCAAATCAAAAACTAAAAACAACGGCAAAGTAGAACATCAACCAAAACGTTTGACCAACTAGCAACGATTTAGTCGGTTGGGAACAATTTTTGGTAAAGTATCGAGAGGTATACACTGGATACACTGTATAACTCGTAAAACACAGCCAATAAATAAAACGGAACAAGTAAAAGTGTTAAATTCGATTGTGCCGAATCTTTTATACCTCCAAAATGTGAAAAAAAAACTTAAGAAAAAAATGTAAATGTTGAACTGCTGTGGTAGTTGAGACACCCCTTCATCCTCGCGATAAATGATAACAAATTCATTTATAATGATTTTTGTGATTATTATAAAAAAAAAAAAATTTTATCCCATTTGTCCAATTTTCGGAATTTAAACTACTCTGACATAAAATTTTTTCGCTTATTAAACAAAAGTAAAAAAAACAAGTAAAAAAGTTAAATTCGGCCTTGCCGAATGTAGTGATACCCTCCACAATTTCAAAAAGATTATTGCTAACAACTTTTTTTAAAAGGAAATTACTTTTGAAAAAAAAAAAAAATTTTGAAAAAAAAAATTCCGCGAAAAAAAATTTTGGTAAAAAAAAATCCGCGATTTTTTCCTTTTTTTGTCAAAAAATATGTTCGTACTTGTTTAAATACCATTTGGTGTTTAATTATGTTCACATATGTCAACCAGAAGCCTAATTAAAGCATTTTGTGTTTTAAGGTTATGTTGAATGTACTGACATTTTTGAGGTGTGCTTACATCTTCGTTCATAACTTTTGAACCGCTGAAGCGATATCGCTCAAATGCAATACCAAACTTCTCGGGAGAACTTCCAATAAATATGTTAAGTTTCAGTCATCTCTGTGCAATATTTTGTCCGCGAGAGCATTTTCCACAGACAGACAGACAGACGGACAGACGGACATCGCTAGAATGTCTTAAAATCGATCGGGCATCATGAATATATATACTTTATGGGGTCCCAGATCGATATTTCGATGAGTTACAAACAGAATGACAAACTTATATATACCCTCTATCACTAAGTGGAGGGTATAAAAAACTATAAAAAATCGTGTTTTCAGAGGTTGGGAAACATTTTCCCCTTGTCCGATTTTGTTCATTTATGAACTCAACCGGCCTGTGATCATAAGAAATATTTGCATCAAATTGCTGGGGTCTCTTCTCCATTGAGTTCTATTGAGATAAGTAGTCTCATTCCGAAGGTAAGTGTGTTTAGTCGTAATTCACATTACTCTCAGAGCTCATCCGTTTGTCGTTGATTGGCAGGGCCGGGTTAAGGTATGCCGGGGGCCCTGGGCACACAAGTATTTGGGGGCCCCCCTGGAAAAAAAAAATTAAAATCGAATGACAAGAAAAAGTTTTTAAATTTATATTTATTATAGTTAATTGGTACAAATTCAATTCATGTTATTAACTGTTTTAAGAAACGGAACCTACACAAAAAAAAAACAAGTAAGAAAATTATAGTCGGTCAAGACCGACCATATAATACCCTACACCAGAGTTTCCCGGAAAATGGGTCCCAAGTTCAAACATGGACTGATTAGATCTATATTTTGGCAAATATTTAATAAGTGTAAAAAGCACTCACAAATCAAATTTGAGTGGAATAGGCTTCTTTTTGTTGACAATAAACCGCTTCAACTGAATATCGGGCGAAATTTTCACATGGGACCTAGGTCCAAAAATGGTCCGATGATAATCAGATTTGATAAGGTTATTAAAGTACGCGCTTAACATACACAAACAGAATTTTAATTAAATATTTTCTATTTTCATGAAATTTGAGAGATTTATGTGAAAAAGGTGGTTTGTATGGGGGCTACAAGAAGAACTGGTCCGATTTCTTTAATTGGTGATTTGTGTGTATGAAACATGATTACCTGCCAAATTTCGAAAATATACCTATTAAAATGCGGCTATTAGAGTCATTTGAGCCACAACTAAAGTCATTTGAGCCACAACTTTGTATGGGGGCTAGGTCTAAATATGGACCGATTTTTTTCAATTTCAATAGGCTTCGTCCTTGGGCCAAAAGAGGCTTAAGTTTCAAATTTCAAATCGACTCAAAAAATGATTCTAAGTCTATCGGTATACTTGAAAGTGGGTCTAGGACCAATATTTCGGGTAGTTACAAACATCAGCACTAACTCATTATACCCTGTACCACAGTGTGGTGTAGGGTATAATAAATAAATAAAAAACAAAAAAATAAAATTAAAAATTATACTCAGCCTTATTGTTAACTCAACCGACTAAGTGTTATTGCATAAATTTGTATATAAAAAATTTTTTTTGTAAGCGAATATGTTATACTTTCTACTTCTGGGGGCCCCCTTGAGGTCGGGGCCCTGGGCACGTGCCCAGTGTGCCCTAAGGGTTAAAGCGCTACTGTTGATTGGTCAAGGAACCACACAACACAGTTTTGAGAGAATTCCTTCTTTGGCCGAACTATAAGTATGTGGAAATGACTTCCCACACACGTTTTGCCTGACACTTAGAATATTTTCAGATTCAAGTCAAACATTCCCAAATACTACTCCATCATTTTTCCTTCCCATTCCAATATTTTCCGATCTTAACACAATACATTTATAGAAGGCATCCCCTGAGTGTTGGTATAAAAAAACCGATGCTGGCGTTTCATCCGATATTATTGTCAATTCCGTGTTTGGTTTGAGTATGCGAAAACCGGCGTTTAGTTACGACTAGGGTTTCTAAACTCCCGGACTTTTTCAATTTCCGGGAAAGCGTTTTTAAAAAATTGTATTCCCGGGAATTCCCGGGAATTTTTTGATTAACAAAAATTGTGAATCTTATCATATATAAAATATTATTTTTTCAAAATATGGCCGCATTTTTTAAATTCAAACACCTACAGATGTCTTTTTTTGTAAAATAGTTAACTTTACTTTTTTTAAAAGTATAAAATTTACTTTATCAGGATTGTCGTATTTGCCTTGACGTATTTTCACTCCACACAGAATGTTTTTTATTCATGAATTTATGATTTTTCAATTTTTGTGTTTGTAAAAGCTTTTTGGTAAATTCGAATTATGCTGACCAATCATAATCAAGATTTAGTTTTAAAGATACATTTCAAAAAACTTTCGAATTACTTAAACAACCTTTTCAGGACATCCGTGCCCAAACATCAGTCTTTAAATGTTTATCTTTAAAAACATTAAACTTTTGTGAAATTTTAGGCTAATAAGCTGGGGGCTTATTATGTAACTTGATAGTCGTCAATCGTATCGTTTCCATCGTTATTCCATTACCATATTGTGTCATTTTATGGTAATAGAATAATGAGCTAACGATGACGAGTATCAAGTTACATAATTAGCCCCCTGGTTTGTTTACAATACTTTTATGCAACCTGAAGCGTATCCCTACTATTTTTTCTGCAATAACTTAAATTTTATCCAATTTTTAATTTTATTTCAATAAATCATATAAAATTGTATTAAAAATGGATAATTTGATTAACTTTTTTCAAAAAAATTATTGACAAATTCCCGAAATTTCCCGATGAAAAAATCCCGGGATCTTGAGAAAAATTTTTCCCAGGAATTTTTTCCCGATTAGAAACCCTAGTAACGACTTAACCAAAAAGAGACACCCTAACTTATTAACGGAACGTAAAACGTTACAGATAATGTAGTAGTACAATTTGTGTTTCGACCTTAAGTTAGAAAAGAATTTATTGTGGAGAACTTTGGAGACGAGATTAATTCTTGTTTTAAGCACAAAAGATTTGCTGGGTTAAATAATAACAATGATCTATTATTTCTTTGAAATGTATTGTAATGACGGGTAGTAAATTAGTATAACACTTTTAGTAAGCAACTAATTGGATATGAGAATGATTGAAAGAAATTCATATGTAGTTATATGGAAAGGAAAGGAATCATTTTTTTAACTCTATTATCCATTAAAATTTTTTGGTTAAAAAAACTTGTCTGAAGAAAAATTTTAAATATATCGCTCATTTACTTGTATAGTGTCATAACTCAAAAAATGTGATTTTTGAGTTAATAATGCAGAATTTTTCGTTATCTCATGCTTTATATTGTGTCAAAAATTCGTATTTATATCTTTAAAACTCATCATTTGAGAAGAAAATACGTAATTATTACATTTTCTATGTACCGGCCATTTTCAATGAACAACGCGTTTTCTGCAAAATGAAACATTTTGAGTTATGACACTATACATGTAAATGAGCGATATGTTTTAAAATCTATCAGCCTTACCATTGAAAATTTTAAATCGACTATTAATTTTATTTCCATACAAATGGTTTGAAATTTTTAATTTAAATTTTAAATAAAACTTTTGTTAAAATAGACTTTTTATTTTTCTTTGGTACGGGCCTATAATTTTTAAATCTTTTCAATTTTCCGTGTTCAGAAAGTTATTGAGTCCGTTATGGCGACTTTGTCACATTTTGACAATGATATAGACTATGTTCTACTACCTCCGTCCCAAAATAATCTTAACATTTCTATATTTTGGCTGGGATTATGGAGGATTTTTTGAAAAAGCTTTGTTTTTTTTTGTTAATACATATCGGGACTAATCAATAATTTAGAAATTCTTTATAGCTTTGAAATTTTTCAATTCACGTGCAAAATGGATTCAATAAACTGCATCCAGATAAATGAGACAACTTGGTTTTCGACGTTACAAACAGGCATGGTGTCCACTATGGTCAAAAAGATGAAACTAATTAAAAAATGCAGCGTATAAAATAAGAAATTTTACAATAGAGCCCCTTTTAACGGTTTTTAATAAATGCATTATGGATGCAATAGGGACATCTTGCAAATATTTTTAATTAATTTTGTTACAATTTTTGTACACGAGATTAGTATAAGATCATTTTTTTAACTTTGTCTTGTATTATTTCAACTAAAACACTGCTTAAAAAAATGTAAAGTTTATTTTGGGACAAAAAAATCTATAGAAATGTAAAGAATATTTCGGGACGGGGGTAGTATTATTTTCTCCTTCTTCTCGTTGTTCTAAACTTCTACAAATTTATTTTAAATGTTTAAACTAACACAAATCATGTAACACCCACAAAAAAAAAAACGAAAACTATATTTTGATGTTCTTGCCATCAAAACTTTTTTGAAATCATATTGATGATTTTGTGACTTTTATGGACTTTTGTCACGATATGCTAATTTTTTCTTCTATAAACTAACATTCTATAACTTTAACTTATAAAACTAAACAACAAAAGAACCGCCATTTATACATATTACCTTGAGCCATATACATATGTGTATATCAAGACTGTAGATATTAGTACTTCCATTTAAAATATCCTCCTTATATGCAGTGTCACAGGTGAAGTGTTGGAAAAGTACTCTTAAACAACGTTTGGGTTTGTGCAAACAACCTAACAAAACAACATTTTGGGATGAAAGCCAACCGGCCGACAGAACGACCAAGAGACCTAGTATATGGCAAGCACACGCCTCTTGAACTTTAGACAAAAAAAACTGTATCCTAGAATTATGGAAAACCTTAACTTTCGTATATTGTGTGCAGTGCAACTTACATCAGTATGAGTATGTGCCAAGAGAAGTAAAGCATCATTGTAGTCAGCATCATCAAAGCTTTTGTGTGAGTTTTTTTTTTTTTTTTGGGTTATAATTGAAGTACTTTTGCTGGGTAGATACTGTATGTGTGAATGTGTGGTCAACTTCAAAACATTGAAGTGATTCTAGGTATAAGCCAAGTTTTTGTAGAGATATACAGTCAGTGAGGAAGGATTATACAAGTTTATGAATTTCGAAAAAAATCTTTAGGTGGTAATTATGTTGTTAGGAGACCAAACGGGAAGACTGGGCCTCCTTGTCTGTCATAGAAATTCTCAGTGTGCATGAAGAGTTAGGAGATGAGGGCAGGTATGTTATTGAGGGTTTACTCTAACGAACTTGATATTCAGGTCCAGATTTACGCAATTCAATGCGCAATGCGGCAGGTACGGTATCAAGAGTAGACTCTTCTTCTTCAGTGGTGAAGCAATGATAAACCTTGTATACGACCGGAGACACGAAGTCTATATGCCACCTTTGTGGGGTTTTAATTTGTGTGGGATTTTAACACGTGGGAATCTCCGTGGGAATACGACAATTGCCCTCACAATGGAAGAGTGAAAGGACGCTTTCTTAACACGTGCGTGTGTTTGAATATGGTTAGACACCGTTGTGTAACGGTGCTCGCGGAGAAATAACAAATACTAGCGACCCAAAAACACAAACACGTTTCTAAATTTGAAATAATTATGAAATTATGAAATAATTTCAGCGACGAATGGATGCTTCTCCAACGCGATCTCGATTAAGACTCCCAAGAGTACACTCTAACGAACTTTTTATTCAGGTCCAGATAAACGCAATTCATTCTTCAACTATGAGAATTCTGAAATGAGATATTTAATTTCAATTAAACCTTTAAATGGAAACTTTGAAATTCAAATGAAATCTTCGAATTTTAAATGATACCTTCGAGTTTAAAATGGAACCTTCGAATTGCAAATGGTTTCTTTGAATTTCAATTGACCTTTTACGAATTACATCTTAAAATTGGATATTTGACTTGAATTAACCTACATTGAAAGAAACCTGGAAGACCTCTGCGGAAATATTATTCCACATACGGCTAGTTCGACTGACAAACGAACCTTCTCAACTGAACAGTCGATAACAAAGAGATAGGAATAATTTCGGGCTCTAGGAATAATTTCGCTTATATAATCAGAACACTTTCCATGATAATATCGATAGGACAGAGTAACACTACCCAAATTCCGAGAATACTCCAATGAGTCAATAGACTCAAGAGCTCCAAAATAGACTCTGAATAAATAGTGAGGAGATCGGATAAGGTTTAGTTATTCTTTCACCGGTTTAAAAAACCGAGACACTTGGATGCTTCATTCGACACTTAAAAAACGTGATTTTTTTAACGGACACCACACTGAATTTCCATGCCCAGAACATCAAGAGTGTGAGATTCCCCGATACCTTTACCACCCATATGTACAGATGACGCTCTTGATTCCACAGAGATTGTCAACAGGTCTCGATTAAGTGTGTCATTCATAATCTGCCTTCTGACTCCAACCTCGACAAGGATTGGCCTACGGTCAAAGGAAAATGAATGAGAAATATTGCTGTAATCTACAAATAAGTAGATAGGATTTGAAGTTATACTTGGAAGGTCGTTAAGAAAAATAGGAAAAAGGGTAGAGAAAAACAGAACCTTGCGGAACATCTGATTGAAGCTGAAACTCATCCGGGTTCTCATTTGATGAGAACAAATCTATAACAAGACATATAAAACGATCTCTAAGGAAACTTGAAAAAATCGAGAAAAGTCTTTACCGACTCCAAAGGTATTAAGATTAGATATAAGCGCACCGTTTCACACACAATCAAACGCCTTGGAAATATCCAGAGCAAGCTCCTTTCTCTTACCAAACTGGTGTATCGAACGACTCCACCGTTCCGAAAGGAGGGCTAACAGATCCGCAGTAGAACGAGTTCTAAGAAAACCATACTGTCGATCGTTTAAAAGTAAGTTTGCCTCCACATACCTAAGAAGATGGCAATTGATCATGATCTCCATCAACTTGAAGAGCGCTGATCATATCGCGTTTGGGCTGTAATTATTGGGGTTATTAGCAGCACCCTTTTTACCGATTGGCTGCACATTGGAAACCTTTTAGCATGATGGAAACATTCCCGCACGGAAAGATAAGATAAAAAGGTAAGTCAGTGGAGGCGCTAACGTCGAAACAAACTGTCAGCACCAGTGCAGAACCATCTAAATATGCAAGAGACTGTGTTTTGGAAGTTGATCCCAGTAAAACCGAACTTTTCCGTGTGGTTTGACCCAATTACTCTGGACGGCATTTAAATCGCCTTCTCTAATGGAGCTTAAAGAATAGGTAAGAAAAGCAACTGTTGCTTCATATTCCTGCAAAAGTGCCACCGATCCCATAAAAACTGGTTAAGAAATCTTACACATTTTGCTTAAGAGGCAAGTGGTTTTCATGTTGTCCATTCTGTTGACGACATGACGATTGCGGTAAAGGGATCGCACCTACCAAGGAACATTCTTTAGTGCAATAAGAGCTAAGTTTCTTAAAGTATTTCGAGATAGGAAGTTGAATATCAATCACAATCTTAAAGAACATCTTGAATATCATGCACAAAGCAACAACTGCTTGAATATCAAGTACAAAGCAACGGTTGCTTCATATTCCTGCAAAAGTGCTATAGGACCCATAGAAAGTGGTGAAGAAATCTTAATTATTTTGCTCAAGAGGTACGTGGTTGCTATGTTGTCCTTTCGGTGGACGACATGACGATTGTGCTAAGGGGATCGCACCTTCCAAGGAACATTCTTTAGGGCGATCAGAAATAACTGTCCTTATAGGCCAGAAACAGTGTTCTGGGAGTTGATCGCAGCAAGACTGGACTTGCTTTGTTTACAAGAGAAAATGAGGTTTCTGCTATTAATCTGGGTGGCAATTGGATCGTCTTCTCGGAAGGAGCCAAGTAGGATTTCAGGCACAATCTTAAAAAAAACAGTAAGAAAATTAATTGTTTCTTCATATTCCTGCAAAAGGTCCATCGCAATATTGTAAGGTCTTACCCCTAGAGTTGTTCACTGAATTTACACTGCAGTGGTGAGTACCCTTTTGCTGTACGGAATCATTGTCTGATAATACCATCCAGATAGTCTAAGATAAAGGAAAGTTCGTGTTGTAAATCCTTCTTGAATTTTTACACAAATGAGTTTGCAAATCCGGATCCTACAGAATCGGAAAATGTAGCTCCCAAGAGTAGAGATTTCGACAGTGGTTGTAGTAATTACCGGACAGTGTCCGGCGGACACTGACCTAAAGGAAACCATGCTGAGCGGCTAAAGGTTTCGTGAAACGGCTTCTGCCGTAAAAAAAGCTGAGTGGCAAAAGTTGCTGGCAATAATGGTAGTGGTGGACTGGTTGAGATTCAATGGCTTGCCTATAAACGCAGTCAACATCTGTTCTCAGAGGCAAGAAACGACTGATATGGAGATCACAGGGACATTCAAAAACTTGCAAGCAAAACGGCATTGTTTTGCGGGGGAACCTAATCAGAGATGGCCAGTTGAATTGAACTGTAAGACAAAATTTTTTTGCACTTCCAAGAAGAACATTTTCGATTGTGGTTGCTGAATTTACTAGACACTGTCTTATAGATAAGCACGCTACGCGGTTAATGATGTCGTCCAATGACTTCTGCCGGAGTTGCCTGTATAATGAGAAGTGAAAACTTTTTGAATCGTTTAACTGTCAGTTCTCGGCGCTTTCTATACAGATACGTGCTTTATTGCAATCAAGGCAGCTGCATGACATCTCTGAATTGTCGGATGTCAAAAGTCAGTACCCCAGGAGTTTCATAAGGAGCTCACATTGGTTTAACGGCAAGAACTAGTAGAATAACACTGCCACCATCCCGTGTTCTCACAACGAACGTCAATTGCTATTTGTGCGAAAGTCATCCAGCACTTTAAACCTAACCTAACATATTTTCCTAGTACTTTTCTTTGTCACAAGCTATACCTCGCATTTGGTACATGGTGTTTTATGAAAATACATACATTTTAGCCTTACAAAGGATGAGTTAGATATTATTATGAAAGCACAAGTACAACCAACAACTCCAACAACAACAATTATTGTACATACAAACAACTCGTAGATTTTGTACTACTTGTGGTTTAAAAAAAAACACAGCTGCCAATGACATTTTCCAGGTAATATGCAAAATTTTCGGTTTTCTCTGTGATGGTCGGACGACAAAAGTACTTGATGTTGTTGTTGCTATGAAGGGGTTTTCAAATGTTGTTGGGTGTTGCTCTAAGTACACATGTGTGTTTAGAGTGTATTTTGATGATTTTGTATTTAGCTTTGATGCAAATTGTTGCTTAAATGTGTTATTAACGAACACAAGAAGGCAGGGAGCAGGGTGAAAGAGTTTTAGGTAAAGGGAGATGTTTTGTTATCGAACTATGATGATATTTCTGCCAAAAGGTTTTCTATAGTGATGATAATCTTTTGAATGTTTGTCTTGCTATTGTAAATGTACGTATAGTAATGTGTATTTATAATGATGAAAGACCATTTGAATTCTTTGAGGACAATCAGAATATGCGTCCCAAAAACGAGCTAAAACCAACCTATCAATAGTGTTGTTGCTACAACCACTTATGATTGTGAAACTATCGTTAACGTGTTGTGTATGTAGAAATGTAAAGATGTGAACATGTTGCTGATGGTAGTGTTGTTGCTAGTATTGCTCATACATGCATTACCATTAAAATGTGTAGTACGTGTACCAGTCGTTGTATCAACGTACAAGTAGTTTCTAATGTAGTTGGGCGTTAGAACCGTTGTTCTCTTAGCCCACGCAAAATACAACAAAAAAAGGCTGTCATCGATTTATGTGGTATAAAGTCATTATTCGTATAATCGATAGGCCAAACTCTATGCAATTCACTCACTCATTTCCAACTTCATCTTTAGGTGAACACCACCACTACAAAGTTTCTAAAGCATGTATAATGACATTTGTGTCTTTACATTTACAAACTTTATACTCCAAAGAACTGTTTTTTTTTTTGGTTAGTTTCTAGTTTGGCATTAGTTTATGTTTTAACATGATTACCTAAGCGCTGTTGTAGGAATACCTTGGTTTTAAGAATAGCTTTACAAGGAAGGGTTCAAATAAAAGTTGTAGCTAGTGTCACTTTTTTTTATAACAGCATACTTTAGATGTGTAGAGCTGTTTTAAAAAGAGTTTCTTTTTCAGTAAAAACCTTAATCGGTGTCTTAAGTTCGAACAGAGAACCGATTATATCTCATCACAGATAACCTTTGACAGAACCTTCGAAGTCCAAATACCGACTATCGAACACTGTGCGGAAAACTCTGTTATGACATAGAAAGAGAATGTGATATCAATCTTCACGGACGGATCAAAGATGGACATGGGTACTGGTTCGAGAATTTACTCTGAATGCCGCGAAATCGGGCCCTTCATTATTGCGTCATCAACATTTTCGTGGATAGTCTTGCAGCTCTAAAAGCCTTAAAATCAAACATTGTAAAATCGGGAATCATAAGAAATTGTATACAATCCCTTGGTCGAATCCGTTAGTACACAGTCATGCTTATCTGGGTAACAAGACATAGTGGGGTTGCTAGGAACGAATTGAATGATGAATGTGCGAGATATGTTTCGGAATCGGTGCGGAAACGTGAGGAACCTGACATCTCGGTTCCTATAGTGGAATTGATGAACGAAAGTGATGGGATATCTGAGACTGACTACGTGCAGTATATCGAGAACCCTGTGTCCACTGCCAAATCCGAAGAGGACAAAAATTCTTCTTACTTTTGGCAAACGGACTGTTAGCTTTTTAGAAAGAATACTTACATTGACTATTATAGAAGTTGTGGAGTCTGTGAAGCACTTATTATGCGAATGTCCGAGTCCAATTAGAAGCCGCCTTAAGCATTTGGGGCAAAGATTTTTCGATGACTTGGATTGTCTAAACGGTGTCTCATTGACGTCTCTAGCAGAATACCTTAGAGAACCGGGGTGGTTTAAGAAGTAGAAATTTGTATAAGAGGGGAAGTAGGGAAATAGAATTAAGAGAGTTCCAATGGATCTTATGGCCTCCGAGTGAATTCGCTAAATGGCGAACGCCCATCAAACCAAACCTAACCTTGACAAAATCTTCAGATTTAGTTTACTTATTCTAGCAATTGGAAGTGTCAATTTTCCTTGTAGTTCCTTTTTGATTAAACAAACCAACCCTGCCTACTAAATCGGTACTTAATGTTAACTGTTAATATGCTGAAAGGGTTTTATTTGCTTTCATGAAGTTTCTTTAAGATCCGGAGTCACGCCCCGGCTTGGGCGCCATTTGCTAGAAAGTTCTTTTTGCCAATTTTTCTGAATTTTTATGTTTATTTGGAGCAAATTTTTTAATATATAAAACCAAAAATTTCGTGGGTCTTTACTGTTATCGATCTTGAAAGGCGAGTCTTCTGGATGCTAATGAGAGCATAGGGTTAAGTTTTTCCACTATTCTTAGTAATTTAATCAAAACCGTCTGGTAGACGATATAATTGATTGTTGGATTGATCCGTATCGCTTTGTATGGATTGGAAATTGTATGTCTTTTAAATTAGTCCAGAAGGTGGATTTCTGGGTGAATCCTCTGAATCCTCACTCCGTCCTTTCTCCTCACCATTTATACAGCCCATAACTGACTTAAGATGAAATACAACATCCATATCTGGGCAGGGGCTTCAAGGAATATTTTGAAGCTTCTGGATTAAGTGTAAAGCGGTGCCTTGAAGCTTATAAATGACAGTATTCAGAACTATTGACTTATTAGAGCACCGTCAGAATGTGGGTTGTGTATCATTGTTCTATCGATATTTCCAAGGTAAGTATTCAGCAGAGATATAGCAAACTCATCCCTGAGACGAGAGTGCAAACCCGTAGTACTCGCCTTTGCAGCATATCACATCATATCTTGGTCGACTGCCCAATAAATCGTACAACGCATTACAGAGAAAATTCGTTTTTCGGAATTCAACTCACATTTCTGGGCAGGGGCTTCAAGGTCTTTCTTGAGCTTCTGGATCAAGAGTGCTTTGAAGCTAATAAATGTCAGTAGATTATCCAGCTCCATTAAATCATTAGAGCATCGTCGGAATGTCGGTTGTGTGCCATTGTTCTATCGATATTACCACCGTAAGTGTTCAGCTAAGATAACTGAACTCATTTCTGAGCGTGCCCGTAATACTCGCCCTTCCAGTAGATCACATCCGATTATTGTTGACTGTCCAATGTATCGCACAACGCATTAGGGAATAACTTCCCGCAGACGTCTTCCCAGTCAGCTACAATTTGGAAAAGTTTTAATTAAATATCCACAAACACTACGCCCTCTTTCCTTCTCCTCGTAACAAATTTTCCTAATACTAACACAATGCATTGCTTTAGTAGGGGGTTCTCCTGAGTGTTGTCTCGAAGTAAAAAAAAAAGTTTATTTTTTTCTCAATTTATACTGCCAAATTTTAACTGAACCCCTTACTATACGAGTGTGGGTTGCTTATTTCATTGGTTTTGGGTTAGTATATTGATTTAGTTATGTCTCATACATTCATTTTCTAGCCTCTGGTCAATTTTCACAAAAATTTTCCATTTTCTGAACAAGGTCTACAATATTAGTTTTACTATTTTTTTTTTAAAGTTCTGGTTTCGTTCCATTCATTCATTCATTTCTTCCTCTCAAACATCATTATGCCATAATGACTTTGTTTTCATATTCTGTACATTTGTAGTTTTGAGTATGTTTTTGCTGGCTGGTTGGCTTGGGGATTTTCTATTTATGCATCTAAAGAAGTTCATTTTCTACGTTTTTAGTCTGATTTAGTAGTAGTTGTAGGTTGTCTCTTTCTCTTTATACTCTGCTTATAGTCTAATATTGGACAAATTACTTGCATGGTTATTGTGATGATAAAGGATTGGAAATTTTCAATTTATTGTTGACTCTATATTGACTTATGATAATGAAGCTTAAAATTATGTTTGTTATTTGTTCAGAGTTTGTCTTGTTTGTGCATGCATGGGCAGGCTTTGCAGTTTAGGTGGTAGTGTAGAGTTATTAGGCACAAACGAATTACAAAAAAAAAAAAATCACAGCCGAGAGTTATTTGTTTGTATTAACAAGAAAATAAAATTAGCCAGACTTTCAGAAATTAGCAGAAAATGGTAATGGATTATTACAATTTGTTTACTGAAAGATTTTTAATTTATGTTTTTGAGGGGAGGTTAAAATTATGGATTAGGATGATGGGATTGTAAAGTTGGTATTAAATTAAATTTAAGGTTGGGAATTATTTCATTGAATCTTCTTAATATAAGTGGAATAAAAACTTAATATTATTAAAAACTCAAACAATATCTCTTCATATAATAATAATAATAATATAATAGTTTTGATCACATGATCAATTATTTTTATTTATTCTTTCTATTTATTTACAACTCATTTTTAATAAATTCAACCTAACCGAGAACTGGTAACAATGACCGTCGTCTCGTTGTAGCGAAAAAACCAAGGGCTCTGGTGGGAATCGAACCCACGACCCTCACGTTGAAAGGCTAGCACGCTACCAACTAGTCTACAAGGACCCCTTCTCTTCATATTGTGGGAACGATAATAAAGGAGTATCTTATTATGATTGAACATTTTATCATAATTTGTTTGTTGCAACCATAACAGCAATTATGTTATTATCCCAAAGAATCCTTGAGTTCGGGGTGTGTTGTACAAGCCTAAAAGAAAACTTGGCAAGGCTATGGCGCTTAAACCATTCTACGTTAGAAAGGAATTAAGTATGAGAAAAATTTAAAGATAGTCAAAAAGGCTTGCTCAGAATCTTTCAGTTGCTTTTACAAACCTGTGGAATCCAGACAAAGGAAGTACGTTTGTCATATTCATTGACAGAATATCAAAACCCATTATCTTGAGAACGCTGGACAATTTTAGACGAAGTGTTCCGTTGTATTTTCATCCTCAAGACAAGCATCACACAGAGGGTCTGACAAGACACCTAATCTCGTCATACGATGAGTACATGCATTGTGTCTGTTCTTTCTCCTACTCTTTTTCTTATTTTTCTTAACGATGTTCTGAGTCAAACTTCAAATCCTATTCACTCTTTTGCAAATGACAGCAACATTTGTTATTCATTTTCCTTTGATCGTAAGCCAAGCATTGTTAAGGTTGAAGGCAAATAGCAGAATATGTTTGACACACTTTATCGAGACCTGTTGACAATCTCTGAGTGGGGTGTTGTGAATAGAGCCAAGTACAATGTGCGCAAGACCTAATGTTTTATGTTGAACACAGGACTGTAGAGCCAACAGCTTTATCCGTACATATGGGTGGTATGAGTATCGAAGAATCGGTAATTCTTGATGTTCTGTTCATGAAAATTCAGTGTGATGTCCATTGGAATAAGCACGTTTTTCAAGTGTCGGAAAAGCAGTCTCGGTTTTTTAAATCGGTGTAAGAAGAACTTCACCTAATCCGATTCCCTTTTAATTTATAACACCAATAGTTGGAATATAACATCCATCTATGGGCAGAGGCTTCAAAGTCTACTTTGGAGCTCTTGGATCGTATCCAAAGGAAGGCCTTAATGCTTATAAATGACAATAGGATATCCAAGTCTATTGACTTATTGGATCATCGTCGGAATGTGGATTCTGTGACCCTATTCTATCGATATTACTTGTAAATTTTCTGCTGAGATAAGTGAACTTATCCCCAAGGCCCGAGTTTTTGTTCGCAGCACTCAGTTTTCTAGTAGATTACATACGTTTTTTTGTCTGGACAACCGACAGCAAACGGATGTTCTGATAGCATTACAGATAAGGTGGGCTTATCAGCCGAACTAGACGTATGCGTAATTAACTCCCCACGTTTCTTTCAATGTAGATAAATTTAAGACAAATATCCACAAACACTCCTCAAGTAGAATATTCGTATTAAAAATTGAATCTTCGAATTACAAATGAAATCTTCGCATTACAAATAGAATCTTCGAATTACAATTGATATTTTACGAATTACATCAAAATGCAAGTGCATTCCTGCAGATCTTATATCGCATGTCCTCCCCCAAAGCTCTCTTAAGAATGCTATACTCATAATTTAGGACCATAATATGAATGCTGAAAAATTTTTTGTTTGCTATTAACATATTTTGTTAAAAATTTGCAATCATAATATGACTGTCTTAAATTATGGTTGTCACAATCAAATCTCTGCTCTGCGAGTACCCTTTGAGAAATGATGGAGCAATTAATTTAAAACGACTTATTCTGGTACTGTTTAAGGCAGGACACATCAAAGATGTGTTACACACGGTATATCAAATTCAAAACACCTCCTTTATGTAATAAAGCTTATTTTTACAAACTTAAACATCATTAAGCACGAGTAGAGAGAGGGCTCATAAACCTTTCAACTTATCTTAACAATTTTAACATCCCATGTCGTTTGCGCAAATTGACATTAATTAATCGTTAATTATCTGTAATAACCATGACAAAAATGCGAAAAAACTCATAACATGTTAAATGTTTTGGTTAATTTTTATTTTGGCGCTTTAAATAGCAGTATGTACAATGTTAAGGTAATTCTTTATAATTTAAGTGACTCTGTAATAATGTTTATAAGATGTCACGCATGCGTGTTGCTTTTGGGTACATTGATATTAAAATGCTGGTGTGGTTTGTTCCCCCAAGAAATTGGTGAGGTTTTTGACAAATTATCAGCTTTCAAATGGAGAGAATGTATATTATATACATATGAGGCATTCCACACCAAATTTCCCGCTGTATGTCCCATAAATTTCTGAATAGGTTGTATTGATAGTCCTATATTAACTAGGAAAATCGCGTTTTTCAATTTTTTAAAACCTTAGCTTATAATGCGTGGCTAATTAGTGAAAAAAGGTGTAAAATTTGTGTCAAGTTGCCGTGGTTGAATGTTTATCAATTTATTTATCGATTAAGATTTTTATTTGGAAAATTTTCAGAAATTTCTGAAAAAAGCTGTTTTTAAAAAATGTCTGGCCATTTTTTTTGGCGTTTTTTAATTTTTTATACCCTTCACAGTATGGGGGTATACTCACTTTGTCATTCCGTGTGTAACGCATCGAAATATCGGTATAGGATCCCATAAAGTATATATATTATTGATCAGTGATCCATTCTAAGACATTCTAGCGATGTCCGTCTGTCCGTCCGTCTGTCCGTCTGTGGAAGACACGCTACAGTCCAAAGTAAAAGAGCTAGACTCCTGAAATTTGGCACGAATATGTCTTATGGTATTGGGCTGGTTAAGTTCGAACATAGGCAAAATCGAATCAGGGGGAAAAAACTTCCCCTCTTAAGAACTAAACCAACCTCTGAAAAAACTCCATTTTTTATAGGTTTTTTGTACTTTTGATTAGCAAACAAAACAGTTTTATGTCAAAAGAAGTTCAAATTCCTGCAGTTGGATCCAGGAAGGTTGTCTCCAAAATTCGGCACAGCCGAATTTTACACTCACTTGTTTTTTTTTTAAGTTTGTCTATTCACACACAAAAAATAAAAAATCGCGTTTTAATTTTTTTTTCGAGAAAATCGCTTTTGAATATTAACTTCATAATAACTTTGTAAATTTCTTGTATTTTCATATTTCAACATGGCGTATGAGTTACAAATTAACGAATATCGCAAATAACTCATACGCTATGTTAAAACAAGAAAATTACAAAATTATTATGAAATTTTTTCTTATAACTGCATTTTTTATTTAGTTCGGTTTGAGTACATATTAATTATTTCTGAGGCCGAATTTTACAATCAATACTTAAGTTAAAGTAGGGACTTAAGTTCTAGGGTTTTCAAGCAGTTTGGACCATTTGAATGTTTTTTTCAGGCGGTTTTGTCTATGGAAGTATTTTAAAGCAAGAATAATTGATTTTTAGTTTAAAATTGGTCCACATTGCTTCAAAATCCCTGTACTTAAGTCTCTACTTAAACTTATGTCTCTTCTTAAACTACTGTAAAATCCAGCATGAGAAATAGTAATTGTTGTACAATGAGAAAATCTCCAAAAAAAAAATCAAGTGACAACACAGTCTAAGTGGAGAAGTTGACAGCTTTCGGAAGATGCCATCCTTCCATCATCTGCACTCCTTCGATTGCCACACACTTAATGTGTGTCAGATTAAAATTAGCTATTTAAATGAAACTTCCGAAAGCTGTCGACATTTCCACTTAGCCGGTGTTGTCAATTGATTATTTTCAGATTTTCTCATTGTGCAACAATTATTATTTCTCAGAAATAATTAATATGAACTCTAACTGAACTTGGGATTACGAGACTTTTTCTAGTAATTTGAAAAGGTTTTTTTGAGTGTACGTTATTTATGGAAAAAATCGGCCCAGGGGAAAGAAGTTTCCCCTTGAAGAAATAAACCAACCTCTTAAAAATGCAATTTTTGTAAGTGTAGATAAATTTGAAAGTACTGTGGATCATCCCAGGAGATTTTACGAAAGATTTTCGTAAAAAAGAAAATATATTTTGTTTATTTTACGAAAAATTTTCGTAAAACCAAAAAAGTATTTCGTTTATTTTACAACATAAAATCTTAAATAAAAAAAAATTGTTTATTTTACGAACATTTCCGTAAAACACAAAAATTTATTTCGTTTATTTACGAAAATATTTTGTAAAATCCTTGCAAAGATTTGCGATAGAAATATTGTCTCAGGCTCTGTTCTTATTTTTAAATAGAAAAATGTTTCAAAAACTGAGTCTTTTTGTATATGAAAAACTTAACATTCAACTTTTGTCATAATCAATACGGTTTTATTATCCTTTGAAATTGTTGGCACTGCCATATTAAGCGGCTTTAAAATTAACACTTTTACCTTCCGTTCGTTCATGTTTAATTATAATTGCGTAAAGAAAAAATAAAAAAAATTTTAATATCTTGAAATGCAACAACATTAATTACAATTACCTGTACAACTCATCGTTGTCAGTTAATTTAGATATAACAAGGCAGCAATATCAGCAGTAGTAGCAGCGGCAATAGCAGTAACAGCAACAGCAGTTGCATTAAATGACTCATTCCAACATGTTAATTGTTATTTTAATCTTTATGAAAATTACAACACAAACTATAGACGGCTTTAAAACACAACACTTTAAAAAAAATACCACAACAACAACAAAAACCATTCAAGGACAACATTCACACATCCACATGCATAATGGGGAATCGCGGTTTACCAAGGATGATCATTTCATTAATGATATTTGTATTTCAAAAAATTATTGTTTGTTCAGCTTAGCTTATCATAAATTATGTAAATGAGAATTGAACAACAAACTGCAAAGTGAAACTGAAACTGAAAACAACATTAAATATTTAGCAACATCAAAAAAAAATGCAAAAAAAAAAATTGAACAACAATTCTCAATTAATGAAGAAGTTATCACTGAAAAAGGAAAACAACAAACAACCAACAGATAACACCGAGAAAACATAAAAGGTCTGAAAGAAGAATACAAGAAACCAGACAACTAAACATCCAAACAAATGATCATCATCATCCACAACGTCGTTGGATCATCATCAATGCAAAAAAAAAATGAACATGATATTAATGAACCGAATTGAACCGTAACTAAGCATGCAAACGCCAAAAAAATATCAACACTCAAATTCCGAATTAAAATCGAAATAATAAATACAGACGAAAAGCAGACACCGAAAACAAATTTGCCAATTTAAAACTGATGTTGTGTTAATACAATAAAAATTCGATTGAAACTATTACACACAAAAAATTATTGGCTACAAATTTGCAATTAAATCTGTTGATCAACAAAATTTTTATGAGTCAATCAATGTCTTGATTAAAATTTTTGTTATTTTCTTTAAATGTCGAATTGCAAATTTTCAACATACCAGATTTTTTTCGCTTTAATTTATTTGAATAGAATAGTGCAGAAAATATACAAAATAATCGGGTTTTACTTTTTTTGGCAATATATTGGAATACAACAAAGATGAATTTTTTGGTAATTTTTTCATAAGCTTATAATTTTTTCGTTAAATCAAATATTGTTTGGATATAAATAAAAAAATTATTAAATTTTTGACCAAAATCGAAAAAATGTTTGATTAAAAAAAATTTCAATCAATCACCTATAATTTGATGATTGGTATAACAATTTTCTTAGTTGGAGGAATTTCAATAAAAAAAATTTATTGAATCTGCGTTTTTGTTGATTGAAATTCGTTTCAAATTCTTTCTGTGTAGGTGGCTGGCACGGATCCTCGGGGGAGGGAGGAAAATAGGAAATTTCCCCAAAAAGGAACAAGAAGAAGAATCGAAAATAACCTGAAATTTTTTTCTTTGAAAAGTGTCTAAGAGTTCCAAAATTTCTCTATATAAAAAATGTCTTGGGATCTCAGAATTTTTCTTTAGAAAAAAACATTTTCTTTAAGAAAAATATGAGAATATTTCTGTTGGAAAAATATATACATTTTTTTATATGAAAAATCGTAGAATTTTTCTATACACTCAAAATAATACATTAGTAGATTTACTATTTTTTTTTTGCTTATGCTTGAGTTGAGTTGAGGGTGGGTTGTACAAGCCTAAAAATATGTAAATTTTTAGGCAAGTCCATGGCGCTCAGACTTAAAATAGTCCATTGTACCGTACCCAGAAAAGAAAGATTAAGTAAGGGTGATAAAAGGTTTAGAAGAAAAAGGAAGAAAAGTGCTTGCTCAGAATTTCTCAGTTGCTTTCACAAACTTGAGAAAATCAGACAAGGAAAGTCCATGGACCGTGTCCATAGACAGAATATCAGAACCCAATATCCGCAGTCTAGCCCTTGAGAACGCTGGACAACAACATACATGTTCAGTTGTGTCATCATCCTCAAGACAAGCCACGCATAATGGGTCTGATAAGACACCTAATCTCGTCACATGACGAGCACAGGCATTGTGTCCCGTAATTAAGCCAGTAAGTCTGCGACAGTCTATTCTACTGAGACTGAGTAGATAGTTAGCCACTTTTTTGTCTGGCTTAATTACAAAACGTTTGGTATTCTTGCATGCCAACTCATTTGACCATCTTTCCATGAAAGTTGCTTTCATATGAGAGTTGATCCAACGCATCAGCCATGTCAAGCCAATACCAATTTGAGGTTCCGGATTGTAAGGATTTGTATCATAGCCAAGATTTGCTAAAGAGTCAGCAATCACGTTTCCCCGTATTCCCCTATGACCCGGAACCCACAGAAGACTGACGCTATTCCCACATGAGACCTCATTGAGTCTGCGTCTACATTCCTGGATAATTTTGGATGAAGTGACTGGAGATTCAAGTGCAATGAGCGCAGCCTGGCTGTCACTGCAAATACTGATTCTCCTATTACTGCATCTGTTCCCAATTATCCAGGTCGCTACGTCCAAAATAGCAAATATTTCAGTCTGAAATACTGTAGCCATTTTTCCCATAGCAATATAGCATTTGGTCGCATCGTCCAAATACCAGCCAGACCCAGAGCCATTTAAGGTACTGGATCCATCCGTGTAGAAAGTATCCGTGTAATTTTCCAGTAGGTCTGCTGGGTTTCCCCAGTCTTCCCTACTCGGAAATATTACAGTAAACTTCCTATCAAACTCGATGCAAGAGGTTGTATTGTCCAAAGGCATAGAAAACATCGGACAAAGTTCCGATAGCCTATTAACAGACGACCATGTCCCACATTGTACTCCCCATGCCATGTTCCGCTTTTGCGGAGCCGGCACAAAGATTTCATGGCTTCTCCTTGAATATGTAAGTCCAAGGGAAGCATATCTAACATAGCGTCCAGAGCTGCGCCTGGGGTGGTGCTCATGGCACCAGTAATTCCCAAGGCAGCCGCTCTTTGCAGTCCGTTTAGCTTGGATCGAATAGTTTTCACCATCGTTCTCGGCCAATCGACTACCGCCGCATACGTCACAATAGGTCTAATTACAGCTATGTACATCCAATGTACATTAGCAGGTCTTAGACCCCATGTCTTTCCAAAAGCACGCCGACACTGCCAGAAAATCCGAAGTGCCCGACGGGCACTGCTCGTGAAACTTTTTGTTCAACATGTTTTGTCCACATTAGTTTACTATCTAGGGTAACCCCTAAATACTTAACTTCTGTGGACAGTTGAAGAGTTATGCCCTCCAACGTAGGAAGCTGAAGACCCTTATGTTTGATTCTTCGCGTGAACAACACGAGTGTTGTCTTATTTGGATTGACAGACAACCCATGTCGATTGCACCAGTTGTCCATCAAGTCAATAACGGTCTGCATTTTCTTGCATACCAAGTTAAGTGACTTTCCGGATACTAATGCGCACACATCGTCAGCGTATGCCTGTATGTGTATACCTAGAGCTTGTATTTCAACCAAGAGTGAGTTTACCACAAAACACCACAGCAAAGGAGAGAGAACACCCCATTGGGGGCAACCTCTACTAACCTCAACCGTTACTTTTGTGCCCCACTCATCTTCAGCCGTCAACAATCTCCGTGAGAGCATAAAATGAATCCACTTGACTAGAACTGGATCCACGCCATGCAATTCAGCCGAAGTTTTCATAGAGTCGAAAGTAGCATTATCAAAAGCGCCCTCAATATCAACAAAAACACCCAGAGTATAGTCTTGTTTGTCAATGCCCTTCTCAATATTGACCACAAGATCGTGAAGTGCCGACTCACAAGATCTACACAGAAAAAAATATGGAGGAAACAAATTTGAGTAATCACTTGTTTAATTTTTTAAAAAAAAATTGAGTAATTTTTTAATTGACGCAATTAAAAATTTACTCAAAAATTGAAAATAAAATTTGAGTAAATAATTTAATACAAATTTAATATTTTTTTTTATTTATTTTTTTTTCTCTTGGTGTTTTGAATTCTCATTTAGTTTATTGTTTTTTGTATATGTATATGAAAGTTTGAAATCATCTTTATAAAATTTTACTTTGTCTTGAAGACATAAGTATATTTGGTAAAGTTTGTAAAAGCAATTTTTTTGGAAAAAAAAAATTAGAAACTTTTTAAACTTTTTAAAAAAATAATTTGATACATTTTGAGTAAATTTTTACTTGACACAATTAAAAAGTTACTTAAAAATATTAAAAAATTTTAAGTAAAGATTTAATTGTGTGAATTAATAATTTACTCAAATTTTTTATTAAGCATTTAATAATTTTAAATTTTTAAATCGTTTACTGGTGGAAAATTGAGTAATTTTTTACTCAATAGTATTAAAAATTTACTCAAAATTTTTTTTTATTTTTTTTTGTGTACCTTTCTGATACGCGTGTTGCTGACTATTTAGGGGGCATTCGATTAATGCTACTGACCTAATGAATTTCTCAACCATTCGCTCAAGACTTTTCAGTAGAAAGGATGTTAAACTGATTGGTCTAAAACTTTTTGCCAAGGTGTAGTCCTCCTTCCCAGGTTTGGGAATAAAAACAACCTTGACATCGCACCAAGATGATGGAACATACCCATAAGCCAGGCTGGCTCTGAAGATATTTTTAAGAACCTTCACTAGGGTATCTCCACCACTCTTCAACATCATAGGATATATACCATCTGGTCCAGGTGGTCTCAGAGTTTGAGAGTCTGAGACCATTTTTATAGAAAAAATGTTTCAGAAACTGAATAGAATATCAAACTTTTTCAATAGGAAAAATATCTCAGAATTTGAGAACGTTTCTTTACATGTTTAGACGAAACATGATTGCGACAATGGACGGGCAACAAATAATGATTGATAACTTTATTATTACATGATTGTAGCGATCATATTATGAACTTCGCTGATCGTAGTATGATTAAAAATTGTCATTATGTAATTGTTGATGATCATATGTGGAAGTCCAATACAAAACGTGACAATTTCACTTTAACATTTTCTTGGATACACAAAAAAAAAACCTTTTCAAATTACTAGAAAAAGTCTCGTAATCCCTTTTTGCATTTTTTAAAAATTTTTCATCAAAATTTAATTTTTTTTTGGAATTTTACAAATTTCCAATTTTTTTTTTACAAAAAAATCTAGTAAATTCAGGAGAATTTATTGTAAGTTTTATTTTGCCAAAGAAGTTGTAAATTTACAATTTAATTGGTAAAAAGCATGTAAAATTATAAAAAAGCTCGTAATTTTTACTAGGAATTCTAGTAAAATACGAGGTAGCAAAAAATCTAGTAAAGTCACGAACCTCCTTGTACACTCAAAAAAAAAAAACTGTAAAGTTAGCAAAAAATTTAGTTAAATTTAACTAAAAAAGCACCTGATTTTGGGCCTACTAAATTTTTAGTTAATTTAACTAAAAATATTTAGCTAACTTTTCGTAGAATGAATGTAGCAAAAAAAAACTTTAACTAAAAATTTAGCTGAAATTTCGTAACGTTTTTATGTACATATATTAACAAAAAAATTAGTTGAATTCAGCTAAACTTTTTGTTACTTTTCGTAAACTAAAATTTACAAAATATTTAGGAAAAAATTTTAAGTTTATTTTTTCTGTTTTTTCATCAGCTTAAGTAGAACTTATGAGATTCGCATAGGAGGATACACAAGAAATTTCACTTAACAAATTTGTTACGAAAAATCAGCAAATTAATTAGTAAAAATTCGTAAACTCAGTTTTGAAGTCAACAAAAAAAATTAATTCAAAATTTGTTCAAAACTAGTATTTTCGTAAATTGAACTTAACTAAAAAAAGTAGTTAAAACGCTGATTTTAACTAAAAATTTGCTAAAAAGCCAGTAAACTCGAGTTAACAAAAAAAAATTTGTTAACTTTACAGTTTTATTTTTTTGAGTGTATGTTTTGTCATGTAAAAAAAAATGTAAATTTACAATTATTTTTGTAAAAAGCTTGTACAACTACAAAATTAGTGGTAAAAAGCTTGCAAAATAACAAAGAATTCTTGTCAAATAGGAGGAAGCAAACAAAAAAAAAAGACAAACTTTTCTTGTAATCTTACAAAGTTTTTTTTTTTTGAGTGTAATAATCGTAATCCCACGATCTTAAGTGCGTATGATACTTGCTTGTTTCAAGTTACTTGTTGCTGCATTTATTAGGGGTTTTCTATAAAATTTCGATGACTTCAACCAAAAATTTTGAATTTATCGAAATTCTCAAAGAAAAACCCAAATATTTGCAGCAACAAGTAACTTGAAAAAAGCAAGTATCATAAAGGCATTAAAAGTTGTCCATAAAAAACAATTGTTCAATTTACAATTTAGCGATTCGTATTTCAATTTATATCTTCGAATTAAAAATGGAATTTTTGAATTACAAATGGAATATTCAAATTACAATGGAAATTTTTAAATTGAAAATGGAATCCCTGAATTACAAGTAAAATCTTGAAATGGTGTAAACTGCACAGGATTTAAACTATAAATTGAAAGGATTAAAGTCAAAGATCAACATTTTTTTTAAATACGACTCTATATAACTTTGCATTCCTTACCTGAATATCAATAAACCAATTATAATCTTCATTTAAAAATTATAAATTTAAATATTGTGTTATTTGTGCTTCCTAACAGGTTATGAATACTAAAATCTCTAAAATCTCTAAAACCCTCTCTTTTTAATTATTACAAGTTTTTCTGGTATCATAAATTGTATATCAAAACAAATCTTGTGGTATTTACTGTATGTGAATATCCTTTTAAGTACACCAATACCCCGGTTTGCGTCGCTTCGGTTTGCGTCGTTTCGAAGTTGCGTCGTTTTCAAATTTCTGTAATTTCGAAGTTGCGTCGTTTTGGTTTCAGTTTGCGTCGCATGGCTTCGAAATTGCGTCGCCAGTGCTTCGATTTGCGTCGTTGATATAAAAATGTGTGTACAAAGCTGAAACAAAAAAAGGGGATTTCCCGTTTATATTTTAGTTCGCGTAGCATGACTTCGAAGCTGCGTCGCTAGTGCTTCGATTTGAGTCGTTAATATGAAAATGTTTATAAAAAGCTATAACAGAAAAGGGGCGCTTAAGGCTAATGCAAATATGTATGTACAGGTTGTCTGCTGGTTGAAAGTTGAAGGTCGTTAGTAGTTTCAAATTACATTTGCTGAAGAAGGGTTGAATCTAAATATTTTGAAACAATGAGTCAAGAGACGCTGATAAAATTAAAAAAGTTCAAAATAAAAAAATTGCATTTTTTATTGAAAAATCTAATTTTTCTGCTAAAATTATGAATCTCGGAACCAATAAAATGAAAATCAATACAAATGTATGGAAAATCGTGCTTCGATTTGCGTCGTTTCGGTTTGCGTCGCGTTTCTCCGGTCCCAATTAACGACGCCAACCGGGGTATTGGTGTATTCAAAACTAAATACGTAAATAACTATTTAATATTCCAAGTTTAGTTTAAAACGCATAAAATTAAACCACCATAAAAGTGAACGAACACCAACAATAGCAACTAATTCCTAGCAAAATATGTATAAAAAAAAACAGCAACAATAATAATCATTAGCAAAAATCTTAACGGAACGAACAGCAGCAACAGCATTATCCAACCAACAGCAAACAAAAAGAAAACGAAATAAATAGAATTTAAAACTTCTACATATAATGTTAAGCATGCAAAAGATCTTTAGTAGTAAATGAATACTAGATCAGTTAAATCCAGATCTACAAATAAAAAACTTAAAAATACACAAAAAATATGCATAAAAATCATAGTATTGAAAATGGGATTTTTTAAACATTTAAAAGAAGAAAAGTTTTCAGGCAGACCAAGAGACGACAAATAAAACTTTGTTTTAAAGGGTACCCTATAAAAATATAGCCGGTGAACACAGAATATGATGGGTTTGAGTGTACATTTGAAACATATCTCTCCTACTTTAGCTAAACACCAGTGTCACATGTTGTTCCAAAAAAAAAAAAAAACAATTGGAAATCCAATTTGTTGTTTGAAAACTTTATTTGAAGATCCAAAAGGATCAGTTAAATTTCCTTAGGAAATTTTCGGATTTCGAATGAAATTTTTCGAAATTTAATTTCGTTTAGGTTAAATTAAATGGATGTCCGTCTTTTAAAAAATTCATGAGGAGGCCATAAGGTCCATTGTGACTTTTTAAATCAGTCCCAGGAAAATTTTTTTGATCAAATTTCTGGTTCAATCGATTCTTGAATATATTCTACGGTAATCACAACAAAATTTTCTATGTAAAATTATTTTTCAAAAAAAACTACTTGCTCTAAAAAACGATTGCTTTCAGGACAATTTCAAACAAAAATCATTGATTCTGGAATGGTAAGTAGAATCGGTTGCAGAGTAAAATGATGCATTCTGGAACAGATTATTTGCAACAGAAAATTTTGCTGGGGTATTTCGTAATTCCCCATCTACTACAAAGTTTTACTTGTTAAACCGCACCTATTCCCTACACAGAAAACTAAAAATAGAAAAAGGTCGAAAATAACTTTAATAAACAAAAAAATAATTTAAAAATACGTAGATTTAATTAAAAATTTTATTAAATACGGACAAATCTCTAAAATTTGTCATACTCACTCGGAGACCATAAGCCCCATTGTGATTCCCTTAATTTTATTTCCCTACTCCCCCTCTGATACAAAAACTCCTACTTCTTAAACCACCCCGATTCTCTAAGATATTCTGCTAGATATGTCAATAAGACATAGTTTAGGCAATCCAGTTCGACGAAAAATCTTTGCCCCAAATGCTTAAGGTGGTTGCTCATCAAACCCGGACATTCACATAACAAGTGCTCTAATGACTCTTCCACCACCACTTCCCCCCAAATTCATTTGGCCAATTATACAGTGTTCTGTAATTACAGCCACTAATAGGCTAACCGTCCGTTTGTCAAAAGTGTTCTTTTAGGATTTGACTGTGTCCACAATGTTCGTGATATCCTGCACGTAATCATTGATATTCACCTATCCATCAATTCCACTATTGGAACCGAAATATCAGGTTCGACTCGTTCCCTAACCGACTCGGAGCCATTTCTTTCACATTATTCAGCCAATTCGTTCCCAGCGACCCCACTATGTCCAGGAAAGCAGATTAGCTTGACTGTGTGCTGACTTATTCGATGAAGGGATCGTATGCAAATCCTAACAATTCGCAATTTTATAGTGTTTGATACAAATGCCTTCAGGGCTGCAAGACTATCCACGAAAATATTAATGGCACAAGGACTTAGCTCCCCTGTCATTATCATGTGTGCAGCTTTATCAATTGCACAACATCAGCCAGAAAAACACTACACTTGTCCGAAGTCTCACTAAGGCCCTGATTTCGAGACATTCAGAGTATACTCCCGAACCTGAAGCCATCTTTGACCCGTCCGTAAAGATTCGCATTCTCTGTCATAACAGAGTTTTCCGCCCGTTCTTCCCTTGTTGGTATTTAGACTTCGAAGTTTCTATTATATCTCTCGTATGCGGTGAGATATAGTAGGTTTTTTGTTCCGGTTCCGTCCCGTGTACCGTACTTAATATGGTCGAGTTTCCTCAAGAGCATTGCTTAAGCATTTGAAACTCTCTTAACCTGCGCGCCCATTTTGCTGCTGTGCTCTTGATGAATATATCCACGGGCTGAATGTTTAGTATTACTTCCAGGCGGGCCTAGGGTGCCGATCTTATAACACCACGTGATGCCCACACAGTGGTTGTACCTTCTGTACACTCAAAAAAAAGTGAACTAAAATCTGGGAAAATTAACTCAATTTTGAGAAAATAGGGAATGATTTGGCTTCAAAGATTTTTTTTTGTTGGTTTTAGATCATAATTTTTCCAAAAATAAGGAAAACAAAGTTATTTAATTTTAACTAGAAAATGGGAAAATTATACTTCACATTTTAGAAATAGATTGGGTCTAGACCCTGGACCCATGGGTTCGGACCCCATTTAACTCGAGACCCCGTTGGGTCCTTTAAGGGTCCAATAGATTTTGAACCAAAACTTGTGTCCGTTTCGCTCTAACTTGCTTAGTTTTTGAGATACGGTAATAAGGGGCCTGATAGGGTCTTGAGAATCTTAAAAACCGGATAACTCAAAAACTATTAATCGGAGGGCTTTCGGGTATTTTGAGGAAGTGTTCTACGAGTCAAGAGCTACAAAAATGCCGTTGGACCTTTTCTCGTGTTGGCAGTAGACATGGGCGTGTGACTCATACTATAAAGGAAATTCACGTGATTCACGTGATTCTGCATTACAGCGTGAGTCACATGCCCATGTCTAGTTGGCAGTATTTACCGAGATATGTGCATATATAAAATCTCGGGAATTTCAAATTTTAGATCTAAAATTAGGGTCTTGAGACCCCGACAGATATGCAGAGCTATGCTATTCCATATTTTTCTTTGTAGTCTTTCGCCATTTTGAAGTTTTAACTAAATTCTAAGAAGTTATTTTCTAAATTCTCAGAAGTCATTAACTAAAAGTACACTTCCTCAATTCAAAGAAGAGAAATACGATGATGTTTTTTTTAGTAAATTTTAACTAAACTTGAACTAAATTGTTTTTTAAGAAATATGTCTTAAAAATAAAGATACGATTCTTAAATTTGTGGAATATTTCTTTGGCAGTAAGAATTTTTTTCCTAGTATTAAAAAAATCCATTTAAAGAAAACTATGAACTAATTACAAGTAAATGAACTAAACTTTTTTCCTTATAGTTAAGAAAATTTCTCATTTTTAAGTTAAATTTAACTTAATTTTATGAAAATTCCACCTTCTTCCAAAAGTTTTTCTGCATATGTAAAAAGCACATAACGAATTTTTTATCCTTTCCTCTATATTCCTTTACCAAAAAAGCTTTGAGTCCAGGATTAATCCAGGTTTTTCGCCTCATTAGATAGTTTCATGTTGATATTATCTATTTTGGGAAGAACAATCTTTTCCTTTTTGTGAACAAGACGAGTTCGGTTTTGGCGGAATTAACTCCTAGACCGTAGTTTTAAACGCTGATTCAATGAGTTCGATACTCGATGATTTTATTTATTACAAGATTCCACGAAAAGGAGAGATCACTCCCTCTTGCAGAGTGCCCCTTGTAACTACTATTCTCGCTTCACCATCACCTATCTTCGAGATAATTGTGGGTGGTGAAATAAAGCCATTAGTAATAAGGCTATATGGCCTTATTTCTCAATGAGTTGAGAACCTAAGGGCACCAGCCTCCGAATAAAAAAACCGAAAGTTAATTTTAGAGGTCTGGTGCCTGTCGGTCCTTCCCTAATTTAAAGATAGTTTAACAAAAAAAGTTTTTGTGAAATAAAGCCGCAGGAAATGTGTATCCATCCGAAGTTCAAAGGTTTCCTAAGTGCATAGGATCCATCATCTAGCCTTTTCAGAAATCCTGGTAAATTGGGGACTTTGAAAAGAACTTTACGGTTTTACCGCTTCCGTAGTTACGTCCAATTCTCCATGGAAAATAGACCAGGATTCTCTTTTCGCTTTTCGAGTTACCTTTTTAAAAACAATTAAACTGGAACGATAGTTCTTGCAGTCTTACGTCGTGTTATCTTTCTTTGCCTACTTTATATAATTAGAAGCTTGAGTTGCGGCATCCACCATGGTTCAAAAAAAGTACGAAAATTAAAAAAAAAAAATATTTTAAGTAAATTTTTAATAGCATCCAACAAAAATTACTATTTTTTTTATTTGAATCTTAAAAACTGGATACTATAAAAGTTATTACTCGGAGAGCTTTCAGGTAATTGGCGGTCGTGTTTGGATTTTTTGTCGTGTAGGCAATATACGCCCAGAAATAAGCATTTTTTAGTTTTCGGAAAGGAAAATGGAATGGAAAAACTTCGGATTTCATGATAGTGCAAATTTAAATCGTTCTAGGCCTTTCGTAAATTGTTCTACTTGTTGTTTTTTCTGTACGCTTAGAAAAGATACCGAACAAAAAACAAACAACTCTAACTGACATCATCTCCAAAACGTATAGAGATGATGTTTAAAGCCGCTGCTACATATTTTTTTTTTACTTGTTGGAACAACAGTGATCCCGCTGTTGCAGATGATCGTTGTTTATTGATAAAAATAAGAGTATACAAAATACAACTGAAGACATGCAGTGTGATTGGAGTTTTAATATTGTATGAATGTAAGTACCACAAAAGATCAACAACTAAAACTATTTGTTTAAAGAAGAATATCCTACAAACATCGACTGACTACTCTTTCTTTGGTTTTGTTTTTCTTTGAATGGCGCAGAAGAACTTCAACTTACGCGCTGAATTTAAATACTAGAAGCATTTTACCGCAATTGTAATGTCGAAAGTACATGATATAAGATTGTAGATAAATGTTATAATTTTTTTTGCTTTTTTGTTGTTGTGTGATTTTTTTTTTCGATTTTTACCATGTAACTTTGCTGCAAGTTGTTGGTTATACACTGAAAAAAAAAGATGTGAAATGATATAAAAACAAGTAAAAAAAATTAAATTCGACTTGGTTGAACCCACGGAAACCATTCACAATGCCTAAAACACTTGTTTACTAAGTAAATAATTTGTTTAGTCATTAAGGTACAAAAAAAATGTTTGAGTGTAACAAATTTTTCGAGTGTAATTTTTTTTTTGAGTGTAAGATTTTTGTGGATTGACAAAAACACTTTGGTTAACGTTTGTGTTAGTGTGCTTTTCAACACGTAAACTCGCGAAAACCCAAATGTTAATTTCACGGTTTTGCTTATAACTTTTGAACCCCCAGACCAATTTGCTGAAATTCAACACCAACCTGACCAGAAAAACTACTAATATATATGCCATGCTTCAGAAACCTCAGAGTATTTTTTTTCGAAAGTACGTACATATGCGTGTTTTCTACAGACAGACGGATATCATTAGAACGACTTAAAATCGATCAAGGGTCATGAAAATATATACATTATGGGGTCCTTGACCGATATTTATAGATGTTAGAAACTGAACAACAATATACATATACCGTCTATCACTAGAGTGTAGGATATAAAAACAATTGAAAAGCAAAACTACTCAGCATGAACTAATTAGCAATAGCCATTCTTAGTTAGTACTCTTTTCAAATCACATTACCTTCGCTTCAATAATTAAGGGGTTATAAAGCCGACAGACTGGTAATAGATCAAATCATGCTTTGGTTCTTCATTTTTATACCCTCCAACCACTGTATGGGGGTATACTAACCATGTTATTTCGGGGTGTAACGCATCGAAATTGCGGTCAAGAATCTTATACAAAATTTTGATCAGTCTTCTACTCCAAGACATCTAGCGATGTCCGTCTATCCATTCCTTTGTTCATCCGTCTGTGGAAGACTCGATACAGTCCAAAATAAAAGAAGCCACGTTCCTGAAGTTTGGCAGGAATATGCGTTATGATCACATGGTGGTTAAGAAATCCAATCGAAGAAAAAAAAATTCTTCCTTGATAAAATAAACGAACCTCTGAAAAACGGTATGTAAATGGGTCGACTTCAGAGAGTACACTTACTGCCACTTCAGTGATCTAGGCACCCCCTTCTACGTATATTCCGCGGAGAAGTTGTGTCGAAAAACAGTCCCTGCAGCAGCCGCTCGCTGCAGGTCGAATACAAATCATCAGACCAAACTTCCCAGCACCAGAAAAAGACGTTGTTGGCACCTAAGTGGTGCACGGAATGTTTCGGCTCAACAGTCAAAGCTCTAACGCTTCCAACGAAGGTAGATGACGGACACCCAATAACCTTGAAGTTGCAGATGCCACCAAAAACGTGAAACCACCCCAAGCTCTAGGCCCGGATGGAATTTCGATATTGACACTTGTACAATGTACATATTTATAATGCTTGCGAAACCTGGCTGACAACAACTGCCCTGAACTGCAAACTGCAAAGCTTTACGAACCGTTGATTGCCTTATATTCTGAAAATTTGGTGGCCAAACATCATAAGCAATAACGAATTGTACATTCCCATCATTATAAAAAGAAGAAAATGGAAATGGATCTGTCACACTATGAAGAAGAGTCCGGATGAAATAAACCGTCAAGCACTAAATTGGAACTCACGTGACCGTAGAGGAAAAAGTGGGCAAAAGGTCACTTGAAAAAGAAGCTTCCCTAAAATTATTGAACACAGCGGAACGGAATCATATTACTTGTGAATGACAGAACATCTTGGAGAAATTTGTAGATTCCCTTTGCTCCACAGGGATTTAAGCGGAAAAAAAAGAACGGATGTGATCTGCTGGAAAGGCGAGTACTACGGTTAGAAGAACGGATGTGATCTGCTGGAAAGGCGAGTACTATGGGTATGCACCCGCGTCTAAGGGATGAGTTCGCCAATCTCAACTGAACACTTCCCGTGGTAATATTGGTAGAACAATGATGCACAACAAACATTCTGACGATGATACAATGAGTCAATAGAGCTGGATACCCTCTGTCATTGATGAGCTTCAACGCAATCCTTTGCAACCGATCCAGAAGTTTCAAGATAGACCTTGAAGCACTTGCCCAAATATGGGAGTTGTATTCCATCTTCGGTCGGATATAAGCGGTATAAATAGTGGGGTGATCAGGCGGAGTGAAGTAAGTCTTACACCGTTTCAAGAAACCAAGAATGCTTTTTTCGATACTTGAAAAACATGTTGGTTCCAACGAACATCACATTGAATTTTCATGCCTAGAACATCAAGAGAGTCTGATTCCTTACTAGCTATACCACCCATGGATGCATATGACGCTGATGCCACAAACCGTCTGTGGGTCAGCATTTGGGCATTAAAATCGACCCTTTTCATTACACCCCACTCGGATATTGTCTTTAGGTCATGATTGAGTGTGTCACTTATGTTTTGCCTCATAGCTTAATAACCTCAGTAGGCGTGGTCTATGATTGAAGGAAAATGAATGACAAATGTTGCTGTCATCTGCGAAAGAATAGATAGGATTGGAAGTTTGACTAAGAAGGGCGTTAAGAAAAATAATAAAAAGTAGAAAGAACAGAACCTTGCGGTACACCTGTATTTAACCGAAACTTATCTATAACAACACGTATATCACGGTCTATGAGAAAGCTCTATAAAAATCGAGAGCAATTACTTTGAAACGAGTGTACCGTGTCGCACACAATCGAACACCTTGGAAATATCTTGAGCAACCACCTTGCTTTCACCAAATTGGTGGATAGAACGATTCCAACGCTCCGACTGGTACGCTAACAGGTCTCCCGTAGAACGAGTTTTACGAAAGCCATATTGTCGATCGCACAAAAGTGAATTGGACTCTAGATATTTGACAAGGTTGTGATTAACCATGTTCTCCATCACCATAGAGAGTGTAAAGCAAATTGGTAGTGAGCGGTAATTCCCCGGGTTCGTAGCCTTACCCTTTTTGAAGATTGGCTGGACGTTGTCCACGATCCAACATGAGGAAAAAATTCCAACCCGGTACAAGTAGAAAAATAGGTTTGGATGTTGGGGATAACAGCCGTCCTCGTAGCATGCCATTGCAACGTGACCAAAGAAACCTTGTTGGATACCCATAAAACGATTGGCCGGTCATTGGAAAACCACACAGTGACGGTGTGGTCAAGAAGAAGCTTCAGAGTTGCCAAAAGTCAGCCCTAAAAACCAGCTGCCGTTAGATGTTCTCAGAACATCATCTACATGAGTAGCCAAAGATACTTCCGGTTAAATAACACAGTCACATGCTGGCGAAAGAGTTCCTTCTGTCATGTTACCATCTGAACCATCTTGAAATTGACCTATCAGAAAAGACCCGTGGAAATATGAGATGGATATCCAGCAATACGGCATGCAACAGCTCGATTCCATCTCATACCGGGCAACATTCGGTAAAATTAACGACAACCAACTACCGAGTGCATTTCCTACTTGGAGGTCGTCCTCCACCCGTCGCAGAAAAAGAAGCTAGTCTGCCAAGAAGAACAAGAGTGTTACTGACACAATTAAAATCCTGATATTGTTGTCGGCTTAATTGTTATTGGCCGAGAACTAACCCGACTATACCCAATATGTGCTGCGTTTTTTTTTTTAGTGTATGTGATATTTTTCCATTTAAATGACGATATAAGTCCAAGATCTTTAAGGAAGTAGAAAGTCTTTAGAGATTTTTGCATTTGTTGTTTTCTCTCTTATTTTTTTTTATTAGATCATTAGTTGTGTGTATTCAAAATTGATAACAATCATAAAATAAAGAAACAAAAATAAAGGAATCTTACAAGAGTTTAGTAAAATCAGCAAAATAAAAAATAAAACTAAAACAAACTTAACTACACGCATGTTTAGCTGCCTTTACATAGATGTTTAATTGCTTTTAGATCACAATTTTGTATTTAAGGAAGTTTGGATTTTTATTTTAAATAAGACATCAAAGTTAAACGCCGACAGTATTGGTTGTTTATCTACTTAAGATGAGATGTTACACTATTTCTTTCTAAAGGAAATCAACAAATTTAGCGCCAAAGTTTAAAATAGAAAAGCGGTTGATATTGCTAATGAATATGTTAAATGTGTCGAATAAAAGTTGAGACAGTTTTTAAGATATTGGAAATAATTTAACTATTTTTTAACTAAATTCTAAATGAATATATAAACTTAATAACCAAGGAGAGGACTTTCATGCAAATGCATGTTTTTTCACTTTGGTCATAGAACAGCATAAACAAGATATCTTTGCGAATCAAAGAATTTGCTTTAAAATGGCATCGATTCGTTAGTGCATATTTTTGCATATTTTGCTTAAAATGCATATTTTGCTATTTTTTCGCTATAAATGCATATTTTTAGGTCATATTTTGTATAAATTTTAGTTTTATATATATTTTTTAGTATTTTTAGCTATTTTTAAGATTTTTTTTTGATAATTTTTTTTATGCATTAAAGCAATTATTAACTTTTTTTAGATAATTTTTATTTTTTTAATAACATTGTATACACCCTGTATATATGCATATCTAAGCTTAAAATGCCAGACTGAATTCAATTTTTTTGTTTTTTTTTTTTAATAAAAGTAAAAAACAAGTGGATATTTATGATTTTAAGATTTTTAGTGCATATTTCAACACTTTTTAGTGTATATTTTAGGCGCCTAAAACAAAGTTTTTTAGTGTATGAAGGTCCTGTCCCTGTTAATAACATATCTGGTACTTTGTTACAGAAAATATTAAAAATCGAAAAATATTAGGAATGTTAAATATTAAGCGGTCTAAAGCGGTCTTATGCATTAGAAGGTTAATGGCATATTTCAAGTTTCAAGGATGATTACACTCTAAAAAATGCATGTAATCTTACTACTATAAATTGGGTAAATTTTTGTTAAAAAGCACGCACTATGTGTTAATATAAACACTAAATGCGTAACATAATTTCAAACAAATTAAACACAGCAAATTATTAATATGTCTGTTAATTCAAATATTTTACGCACATATGTGTAAATAAAATTGTCAAACAACTACAAAAATAAAATAAACATAATACAAGTTATATCTTCAATCAAGTCAACAAGTACAATAGCCTAGCTGAAGAGTGCCAGCTTTGCGTGCAGTGGGTCCTTGGTTCGTCTCCGCTGGCAATCTACTTTTTTTATTTTATTTTTTTTTAATTTTTTTTTTTTAATTATTCCTTTTTTTAACATTGTATTATTATTATACACTCTAATCAAAATTTGTTGAAATTTACCCAATTTATAGTAGGAAACTGGACTCCTACTATAAATTGGGTAATTTTACTCTGAATGTGTAAATTGAATAAATTGACCATTAGTGGTTAATTTAAATAAAAAAGAGGTGAATAAATATAACAAAAAAACAAAAAAAAAAAAAAAAACATTCGGCGCCAGCCAGCATCGAACTCGACACCTTCCGATTTGAAAGTACACTTCTTAACCACTACGCTACGGAAGCTTATACCTTTATCTGGCGTTTTAGTTATTTAACATGTGTGTATGTATATAGAATGAACCCAAAATAATTATAATAAAAGCAAAAGAAAAGTAAAATATGTTTTTATATAACTTTTTTAATTTTTTAACTATAATAATATTAATACAATGGTAAAAAAAGTAATAATTAAAAAAAAAAAAATTAAAAAAAAAAAAAAAAAAGTTGATTGCCGGGGGAGACGAACCAAGGACCCGCTGCACGCAAAGCTGGCACACTTCAGCTAGGCTATAGTACTTGTTGAATTGATTGAAGATATAAATCGTATTATGTTTATTTTCTTTTTGTAGTTGTTTGACAATTTTGTTTACACATTTGTGTGTAAAATATTTGAATTAACGGATAATATTAATGATTTGCTGTGTTTAATTTGTTTGAAATTATTTTACGCATTAAGTGTTTATATTAACACATAATGAGTGCTATTCAACAAAAATTTACCCAATTTATAATAGTAAGTTTACATGCGTTTTTTAGAGTGTAGGTAAATAATTAAAAAAGTTATAGAGAACACATATAGACTTTTTATATACACATTTTACATTTCTTTAGCTTTTATTAAAATTACTTTGGTTTCATTCTATATACATACACAATTGTTTAATAACTAAAACGCCAGATAAAAACATAAGCTTCTGTAGGTCAGTGGTTAAGGAGTGGTGTTTCAAATCGGAAGGTGGCGAGTTTGATGCTGGCTGCCGCCGATGATTTTTTTTTTTTTTGTTTTCTTGTTATTTTTTATTCACCTCTGTTTTATTTAAATTGACCACTGATATTCAAAATACACATGCAGAGTAAAATTACCCAATTTATAGTACACTCAAAAAAAAAAACTTGTAAAGTTACCAATAAATCTCGTGATTTTACGAGGTTATTCTCGTAAAATATGACGTAGGTAAAATTCTTGTAAAATTACGAGGATTTCCTCGTAATTTTGAATGCACCAAAAATTGGTAAAATAACCAATTTTATTGGTAAAAATATTGTTTTAAAACCGGAAAAATACAAAAAAAATGGTAAACTTACAAGATAAAATGGTAAATATGTTTAAAAAAATGGTAAGTTTACAAACCAAAATGGTAAATTTACAAAAAAAAAAAATTTTTGTTAACAACATAAATCCTCGTAATAAAATCATTTTTTGTAAAATAACTGTTTTTTTTTTTTGTAAATTAACTACTCCTCCTTAAATTAATCCTCGTAATAAATTTTTCAAAATTTTGTCAACTTGTTTTTTTTTAAATATTTTTCAATAAAAAAAAAAAATACAAAAAAAAAAAGTTTTTTTGTTAAACAACATAAATCGTCGTATAACATAATTTTTGTAATATAAAGTTTTTTTTTGTAATTCAATTAGAATCCTCGTAATAAAAACTTCGTTGTAAAATTACAGTTTTTTTTTGTAAAATAACCTTTCAAAATGGTAGAATACAATTACGAAAATAAACTTGTAAAATTACCAATAAAACTGTAGTTCTCGTTTGAGCAAAGTACAAGATTTTTTTTTAAAAAACAAGGAAAATTGTTAAATATTGGTAGAACGGGTTACAAGGCATTTTACCAGGCGTTTTACCAGTTTATTTTTTTGAGTGTAAGAGTCCAGTTTCCTACTATAAATTGGGTAAGTTTCAACAAATTTTGATTAGAGTGTAGATCAGGAGATTTTAAAGCACGAAAGTATTCTTTTTACCCTGTTAAAACAAAAATTTTGAAAAATATTGCTTTTTAAGATCGATCTAAAATTTTCGTTGAAAACACAAAAGTTAAATACCAAATTTTTGCTTTTTATACACTTCGCTCTGGTGATAGAGGGTATATCTAAGTTTGTCATTCCGTTTGAAACACCTCGAAATATTGGTCTAGGACCCCATAAAGTGTATATATTCATGATCCTCGATTGATTTTAAGGCGATCTAGCTATGTCCATTCGTCCGTCCGTCTACCTGTCTCTTGAAAACACGCTAACTTTTGAAAGACTTTACGGAGGCTCCTGAATATTGGCATATATGTTGGGCATTTACCTGGTCAAATCGGTGTTGCAATCCAATAAAATCGTCCCAGTGGTTCAAAAGTTATAAGCAAAACAGTAATTTTCGGCAAGGGGTTTTCAAGAATTTACGATATAAAAACACGCTAACTTAAGAACAACAATTCTGAGAAAGCTGAAGCTTGGCATGTACTTTTGCCGTTCCTCTGGTCTAGTTCGTACAACATGTAAAAAAAACAATCAGGGGCGTATTTTTGGGAGGGGGCTTCGGCGGGGGCAGTGGGGGACACCTCCCCCTTTCGAAAAATGTATACTAATTTATTTGTTATGCTTTTTGCACTAAAGTAATACAATTTTATCATTATTTAAACTATTTTTATATACACGCCCTAAAAAGGGGGGCGGGCAAAAAAAACCTAAATTTTTTAGTCCCCCCGGTTCTAGTGCAGTACTCTGAACTTCTCTTGCATAAATTTGTTTCATTTGTTTAACAAAAATATAAAAAAAAAATGTAAAAAAAATCGTGTTTTTCAGAGGTTGGTTTAGTTCCTCAAGGGGGAACTTTTTTCCCCCTAGTCCGATTTTGCCCATTTACGATCTTAACCTGCCTAGGACCATAAGACATATTCGTGCCAAATTTCAAGAGGCTAGCTGTTTTATTTTGGACTGCATCGTGCCAACTACAGACAGACGGACGGACGGACAGACGGACATTTAAGAATGTCTTAGAATCGATCATGGATCAATAATATATATACTTTATGGGATCCCCGACCGATATTTCGATGCGTTACAAACGGAATGACAAAGTGAGTTAACTTAACGTGCTTTTAGGGGACCACCGGGGTTTTGAGAATTACAAAACTCGATAACTTCAAAAATATTACTCGGAGAGCTTTTGATTAGCATTAGCAAAAAAAAAATTAGTAAATTTACTAATGTACACTCAAAATAATAACTCTCTTAAATTACTGAAAAACTCTGCTAATTTAACAGAGTACACCATACTTTTCCAGCTAACAACATTTCTTAGTAATTTTACTAAAAATCTCTGTAAAATGATTTTGACAGAAAAAAACTGTTAATTTACAGAGTTAATAGTAAAAAATTGGTTAAATATGAAAGCTTTTTTACAGAGACAACTCTGTAATTTTACCATAAAACTCTGTAAAATGATTTGGACAAAAAAAAACTGTTAATTTACAGAGTTTCTAGTAAAATATTGGTTAAATAAACCACCATTTAGAAAGGAAAACTGAAATTTACATATATTTGATGCAAAAAAAAATTTACAGAAAAAACTCTGTAAATTTACAGAGTTTAGGTAAATGCATGTTATTTTGTAAAGTTTTTATAATATTTCTGAAAAATAAATTTTGATAACTTTTTTTGCTACTTTTTCAACTTTTTCTCAAAAAAAAAAAATATACAGATAAAATTTTGATGCTTGGTAACAAAAACAAAAACTACTCAAAACAGAAAACTTTTTTGGCTATAAAAAATACGAAGTATTTTGCTTAGATCTGTATTTTAGCAGAAAACTCTGTTAATTATCTGTAAAATTAAGATTACAAAGTAAAAAGTAATATAACAGAGGAAACTTTGTTTTTTTGTCACAACAAAATACAAAGTTTTTTCTTTAAATCTGTATTTTGACAGAAAACTCTGTCAAATATCTGTTGAATTGAGATTACAGTAATTTTACAGAGTATTTTACAGAGTTATTATTATGAGTGTACTTAAAACAAAAATTTAAAAGAATATTTTCAAAGCGTACGATTTCAGTGATCAATTCTAAGACATTCTCGTGAGTAAAAATGGTGATCACGGACAAATTATTAAATAGATATGACTGAGACTTCGCATATTTTTTTGTTGTAGTCCTCAGAAGTTTGGTATTCCATTTGAGCGATATCGGTTCAGCGGTTAAAAATTTATGAACGAAAATCTAAAAAAAAAACTCGAAAATTTATACATTCAACCTAAAAATACAGTGTGAACAGAATTGGATATTGAATGGCATTTAAAAAAATACAAACATTTTTGTTTACACAAAAACTTTTTTTCGCGGATTTTTTTTTCAACAAACTTTTTTCCCCCGATAAGTTTTTTAAATTTTAGAGGGTATCAATATATTCGGCAAGAAAGAATTTAACTTTTTTAGTGGTTTTAACTTAATTTGAGAAAAATCCGAACATTTTAACCCTTCGATCAAAATTGTGAAAATTGCTAACAAATTTTTTTATTTTGTGAAAAATTAAAAAATAAAGAAAAATATCTTTCGATTTTTTTTCGTTGAAAATTTTTTAACGATTTTGAAAATCTTTCACTTTTTTAGTGGTTTTAACTTTATTTGAGACAAATACTACAATTTTAACCCGTGACGCCCTTCGATCAAAATTGTAAAAAAATTTTAAACCAAAATTTTTATTTTTTCAAAAATTAATTTTATTTTTTTTTTCGCTAAAAATCTTTCAATGATTTTGAAAATCTTTTAACGAAAAAAAATAACAAATGGCACCAAAAGTAATAATAATTTTATTGAAAGAGTAGATTGCCTTTTCCCCCAATCATCTTTGTAATTATGTCGTTATTTTATTTCTTTTAAAATAAATTTCCCCCCTTTTTAAATTGTTTCAAATGTTTTAACAAAATATAACAAAAAGAAGTCAACAATTACAACTTAAGTCAAATTGCTTTTTCAAATTGTGTTTGTACCTCCAGCTTTAAAAATAAAACTGAATGAAACTCCCTGCCACAAATTTTGTGGATCTCTTACTAAAACAGCATATAAATAAATGAAATATAGGTGGACATATAATATGAAGGAGCTACTACATACAAAACTTCCTAAACTACATACATTCCAACAGACAGACGGACGGACGGACAAACAAGACATTGACTACACTCGACACTAACTCAAATGAAATACATACATACCACTTAACTCACAACTCCTCACATATAATATGAAAGAAAACACAGGAGGAGATCCTAAAGAAAAAAAAGTTTCACCGTTTTTTTTCCTTTTAAAAAAGAAACAAAATGAAAAATTTACCAAAATGGATTTGTAATTTCATGTCATAAATAATTGGTCGCTAAGTTAAATGCAATTGAGCCAAAACTCCAAAAAAAAAAAAAAAAAACACAAAGGTGCACATGCTCCTCTTAAATGAATGAAGCAGAAAAGAAAATGTTAAGACGATGAAATGAAAAAAAAAAACAAAGAAAAGACTTAAGGAAGTAGTTTTAACTCGTCTTAAAGGAAGAAATTTGTACAAGGGCTTAAACAACAACTGCAGCAAGCTGAAATTACACTAAATGCTGATTAAGTATACATTTATCATTGGACAGACGGACAACTGGAGAAACAGACAAACAGTTTTACTTTAACAATTCTCTTAAGGTTATTTTTGTAATTTCTTGTAAATTGTATAAGGAGGAACAATGGGGCTGCGGTGACAATTTTGAGGTTAAAAAGTGGTAAACAATGGGAAAAGTGGGATAAATTGCTACATTGTGGGGCATGTCATAGAGTCAATTCCGTTCGGAAGTGGTTTAATACTTTTCCTCTACAAGATGTTTGTTATTTTCGTGGACTTCTAGATTTTCAATATACAAATTTTTATGTCTCTTTAATTTGTTTGAATGCATTAATTGAAAAAACATACAAAATAATTGTGTTTTACGGCTTTTATTGTTGGCAACATATTGAAAAGCAAAAAATAAGCATTTCTTCATAATTTTATTTGTTAAACCAATCATTATTTTGACTGAATTTAAATAAAAAAGTTATCAAATTTATAATCCAAATCGAAAAATGTATGGTTGTAACAATATTCAGTTAATCCCCTAATATCATCACAATGGACCTCAGAGTCTACGTGTGTTGACGTAAAACGTCAGCAGCCACTTACAACCATCCCCTAATAATTTGGTGATTGGTATAACAATTTTCTTTATCAGAAGAATTTCAAAATTGATTGAAAACGCGTTTTTCGTGATTGAAATTTGTTTTCAATTCTTCCTGTGTGGGAGAATATTTTTTGGGGGAAAAATCCTTAATTTTAAGAATATGCAAATTTAAAAAAGTTCATAATTGCATTTGCATATAAAATGCATTTTTCAAACACCAATAATTTTCGCTTTAGATCGTTTAAAAACGATATATGTAGCAGTTTATAATATACACTTGCTCAAAGTTAAACAGATTCTCCAATTTTGATTTTTCAAGAAACCAAAATCGTGAATAAAACTTCGAGTTTTTGAATATTTTTGATTTGATGAATGAAATCTGTAAATGGGGCAATAGTGAATCTGTGTGTAAGATATACAGAATATCAGAACACCCTGTCAGATTTTATAAAATGACTTGTGGAATCGATGATATGATAATGATATGATAATATTTTATTTTTAGATAATTTTTGATCCATTGTCGATCCGAAGACATTCCATTAATGTCCGTCCGTGTGTAAATAACACGATCTAGTTTATAGTAAAAAATCTAGACTCCTAAAGCTTGGTACGAATGAAAAATACTTTTTTGGAAAAGTAAATTTTTTACTGCTTTTGGAGAAAAAAGTACTTTTGTAGTACTTTTTTTTAGAAAAAAAGTACTTTTGTATTACTTTTTTAGAAAAAATTCATTTTTTAAAAAAAAAGTAATTTTTAGAAAAAGATTCACGTGTTAGACAAATAGAGTTTTTTTATTCCCGCACTTTTTCATTTCCCGGGAAAGCGGGAAATTTTTTTAATTTTCCCGGGATCCCGCAGCGAAATTTCTACTCCATATAAAATGGATTTTTATTAAGAAATTTTTTTATTAAAAAGCTTAAAAAACTCTATAAAAAAGTAAGTTTGAGAAATAAGTACACAAACCTGTCCATTTAATTTACATATTAACTTAAGAACTTTGATTTTACAATTTCTTACAGTATTTTTTTATCACGAAAAAGAATTTTTCTTAAAATAATATAAAACAATAATAAAAAAAATAATAAAAAACTAGAGATATGAGATCGAAAACAACGTAACAGCAAAGAAAATTATAGGCATTGGTCGTAGTCCAAACACGAACCGATTGGATCCATATTTGGTTAGATCTTTTATTATTGTGAAATAAGTCCAAAAAGGATCTGGTTATGATCAGACTTAACAAGATCACCAAAGAACCTACACGTAACCACCTACAAAGAAAATTGTATTGGACTTTAAGAGATTTATGTGAATATGGAAAGGGCGGTTTGTATGGGGATTTGTGGTAAAAATGGTCCGATTTCTTCATAATTTGGAATTATGAATACAAAGTACATTTACCAGCAAAATTTGAAAGCATGCCTTTTATAATATGGATATTAGGCTCATTTAATAGCCTGTTCTCATTCGCGTTTTAAAAAATGTTTGAAGAAAATGTTTTATAAACGTTTTTATGGAGGATTGGTCTTAACATCGACTGTATTTTTTCCAGTTTAAAATACTCAATAGAACAACTCTGTCAAAAAATCTGTAACACAACTTTCAGTTTGAATTAGCAAACTTTTAGCATATTTTTCTGCTGAAGTGGATATTTTAACTGAATTCTCTGTCATTTAGTTCTTAAAAACAACAGAAATTAGATGATTATTTTGCTAATTTTACAGAAATTTATAGTTATCTTGTTTTCTAGAAAATGTTTTAAGATTTGTTTCAAAGATTTAAAAAAAAAAAGTTTTAAATAACTAAAAATTAACAGTTTAAAAAAAAACTTAAAAAATGTTCTTTAAAAAATTACAATCGTTTTCGTATAAGTTGAAAAAAACTTTATGCTTAAAATCTTTTTAAGTCTTTTTTACAACAACAGAATACATTTTAGATGCTTAGATTGCTTTTCTGAAATCAGCAGATTTGTATGCTAAAATCAGTAGATTTTTCTGCTTAAATCAGCAGATTTTTCAACTCAATTCAGCAGAATTTACCACTTTTTCCAGTATTTTTAATTTCCCGGGATCCCGCATAAAAAATCCCGGGAAAGCGGGTAATCCAAATACTTTATTGGAAAAAAAGAACTTTAAAAAAAATACTTTAAAAACATAAAAGTACTTTTTAGAAAAAAATATTTTTTTGAAAAAAGTACTTTTTTTAAAAAAAGTACATTTTATACTACTTTATTTTTAGAAAAAAGTACTTTTTTTCTAAAAAGTAATTTTTTCTTAATACTACACACAAAAAAAATTTAAACAAGTAAAAAAGTTAAATTCGGCCTTGCCGAATGTAGTGATACCCTCCACAATTTCAAAAAGATTATTGCAAAAAACTTTATTTAAAAGGAAATTACTTTTGAAAAAAAAAAAATTTTTGAAAAAAATATTTCCGCGAAAAAAATTTTGGTAAAAAAAATTCGTGATTTTTTTTTTTTTTTGTCAAAAAATATGTTCGTACTTGTTTAATTACCATTTGGTGTTCAATTATGTTCACATATGTCAACCAGAAGCCGAATTAAAGCATTTTGTATTTTTAGGTTATGTTGAATTTACTAAAATTTTTGAGGTGTGCTTACATTTTCGTTCATAACTTTTGAACCGCTGCACCGATATCACTCAAATGTAATACCAAACTTCTCGGGAGAACTTCCAACAAATATGTTAAGTTTCAGTTATCTCTGTGCAATATTTTGTCCGTGACAGCATTTTCCACAGACAGACGGACAGACGGACATCGCTAGAATGTCTTAAAATCGATCGGGCATCATGAATATATATACTTTATGGGGTCCCAGATCGATATTTCGATGAGTTACAAACAGAATGACAAACTTATATGTACCCTCTATCACTAAGTGGAGGGTATAAAAAAACAAAGAAAAAACTTAAGGAAGTAGTTTTAACTCGTCTTAAAGGAAGAAATTTGTACAAGGGCTTAAACAACAACTGCAGCAAGCTGAAATTACACTAAATGCTGATTAAGTATACATTTATCATTGGACAGACGGACAACTGGAGAGACAGACAAACAGTTTTACTTTAACAATTCTCTTAAGGTTATTTTTGTAATTTCTTGTAAATTGTATAAGGTGGAACAATGGGGCTGAGGTGACAATTTTGAGGTTAAAAAGTGGTAAACAATGCGTAAAAGTTTATTGCTACATTTTTGGGCATGTCACAGAGACAATTCTGTTAGGAAGTGGTTTAATACTTTTCACTTTTTAGACAAACAAGTACTTTTTAGAAAAAAAAATATTTTTTTCTAAATATAAAGTAGTACAAAATGTAATTTTTTAAAAAAGTACTTTTTTCAAAAATTTTTTATAAAAAGTACTTTTTTGTCTTTAAAGTAATTTTTTTCTAAAAAGTACTTTTTTTCCAAAAAAGTAAATTTTTATTTCAAAAACGTACTTTTTTTCTTCTTCCTATTTGAAAAAAAAAAAGTAATTTTTAGAAAAAAAATTACTTTTTTAGACAGACAACTACTTTTAAGAAAAAAAAGGATTTTTTCTAAAAAAAGTTTTTTTTTCTGACAAAAAGTACTTTTTTCTAAAAAAAAGTACTTGTTCTAAAAAAAGTACTTTTTTTTTCAAAAAAATCCTTTTTTTTAAAAAAGTTGTTTTTTGTCTCTAAAGTAATTTTTTTTTCTAAAAAGTACCATATTTTCCCAAAAAGTTATTTTTTTCAAAAAAGTACTTTTTTTATAAAAAAAAAGTACTTTTTTTTTATAAAAAAAAGTACTTTTTTTTATAAAAAAGTACTTTATTTTCTTTAGTAATACTTTTTAGGAAAAAGTAAGATTTTGTCTAAATAAGTACTTATTTCCTGACAAACAACATTTTTTTATTCTTTAAGGTGCTATAGTAATTTTCTAAAAATGTACTATTTTAGCGCTACTTTTTCTAAACAGTACTGCCTTTTCTAAAAAGTATTTTTTTTCCTAAAAAGTACTATTTTTTCTGAAAAAGTATTTTTTTTAATACAATTTTTTCTAAAAAAGTATTATTTTTTATAAAAAAACACTATTTTTTCCAAAAAAGTACTACTACTATTTTTATACTCTTCAACTACAGTATGGGGTATACTCACTTTGTCATTCCGTGTGTAACGCATCAAAATATCGGTCTAGGACCCCATAAAGTGTATATATTTATGATCAGTGATCGATTCTAAGACATTCGAGCTATGTCCGTCCGTCCGTCTGTCCGTCTGTCCGTCTGTCCGTCTGTAATTAACACGATGTAGTCCAAAATAAAAGAGCTAGACCTCCGACATTTGGCACGATCATGTCTTATGTTCCTATGCAGATTAAGTTCGCAAATGAGCAAAATCGGACAAGGGAAAAAAAGATCCCCCTTGAAGAACTAAACCAACCTCTGAAAAATATCACTTTTTTACATGATTTTTGTGTTTTTGTTTAACAAATGCCACATTTTTATGCTACAAGATGTTCAAAGTCCTGCATTTGGACCCTGAGAATTAAAAAATGTCGCCCTTCTATGGGCGTCGAATTATTATTTTTTTTTTAAATTATGATAAACTTGCATTTCTTTAGTGCAAAAGGCATAAAAATGAATTTTTAAACACATATTCGAGAGGAAATCCCCCCCCCCTACCGATCCCCGATCAAGTTACATAATTAGCCCCCTGGTTTTTCTAAACAAGTACTATTTTTTCAAAAAAGTACTATTTTTTCTAAAAGAAGGTGATATTTATTTTAAAAAAGGACTATTTTTTATATGAAAGTACCATTTTTTTCGTTAATAAGTATTTTATTTCTTAAAACAATTATTAAAAAAACATGTGAAATTTTCTATAAGCCCATAACTTGCACACGGCACATGTCCCTTGTATGGCACACAGCACATTTCAGATGTGCCATGTGCCGGTAGCATGGCACATGACACATTTGAAATGTGCCGTGTGCCATACTAGGGTACATGCTATGGCACTCGTGGTACATTTTAGATGTGCCATGTGCCAAATGTGTCATTCCTTACCCTGGTTTTTAGTAATTTTGTTACGCATTTTTGTGTCGGAAGAAGTTTAAAGTACTGTGAATAAGAAAATGACATTTGTCAGCCTACCCCTTTTGAGGGCGTGGATATAAAGAATTTATTTAGATTATTATAAAATTGTATTGCTTTGGAGAAAAAAGCATAATAAATGAATTTGCAAACATTTATAGCGAGGGGTGTTATTTAGGATTCAATTAACAATCAAAAAGAGAAAGTAGAGTTATTATCATTGCAATATAAATAATTATAAAGTATTACAGAAGCTAAATTATTATTGGTAAATAAAAGAAGATTTAACATTTAATAAAAAGTTTTTCATTAAAGATTGTTACCTCCGGCCCCTTGTTTCCATTACTTCAGCTTATGATGTTGTAGTAATACACTTCAATTTGAATTTTTTTTTTTATTTCTTTCGTAGTAATTCTCTTTAGTTTTCTCTCTATATTATTACAAAGGACGTTTTAATTGGCATGTTAAAATATAATTCTTAAAAAAACTGAAATGTTTAATTTTTGTTGCTGTAATTCTCCTTGAAATATAGTACATATGAGGCATTCCACACCAAATGTCCAGCAAAAAAAAAAAACACGTGTACCATAAACTTCAGAATAGCTTGTATGGATAGCCCTATATGGAACTTAGAAAATTGCGTTTTCGGTTTCGTGGTCAAATATTGGAAAAATGGTCAAATTTGTGTCGAGTTGCCTTGATTAAATATTTATCACATTAAAACGGATTGCACCACAATCTTAAAAATTTACATTCTTATATAGTTTCGTATGGGCTATCGAATAAATTTTTTTTCCTTGAAAAATTTTCAGAACCCGTTCTGAAATTTTCCATTTTTTAAAAAAGTCAACTTATCAAAAATCCGGCAACTTTTTTTTTTTTTTTTATTTTTTTTTTTTTTAAGTTTAGATGTTTGTCCATCCACACAAAAAAAAATCAGAAATGTATTTTTCGTTTTTTTCGAGAAAATCGCATTTGAATTTTAAATTTCATAACAATTTTCTAATTTGTTTGTATTTTCTTGTTTTATTGTTGCGAATGAGTAATATTAATTGCATGAATATTACTCATTCGACACGTTAAAACAAGAAAATACAAGCAAATTACAAAATTGTTATGAAATTTAAAATTCAAATGCGATTTTCCGTTTTAATGTGATAAGAAATTAGAATAAGAAATGATGATACATGCAGATGGTGCAGGGAATCCGTAGAAGACACCTACCATTTCTTATGCGAATGCCCTGCACTATCATTTAGAAGATTTAAAATTTTTGGTTCTTATATTTTTCAGAATTTATCAGAACTTCGGGGCACAAATCCTTGGACTCTACTGGCGTTTATTAAAGCATCAAAATGGGACGCATAAGGCGAACAACTTAGGACTAAACAGAGAAGAGGGAAAAGAATTAAAGGAATCATAATGGGCCATCACGTTAGGCTGGGTCGTATTCCAACAAACTGCTCAGATCAACTATTAATAGTGAAAAAAAGTTGGTACAAGTAAATACAAGCAATTTAAAACCAAAATGAACAAAATCGGTCCATGGCTTCCGTTCTCGCATCGCGGGTCAAAATTGGGGTTTTTGAAAAAATGGATATAATTTAAAAAAAAAATTAAATATTTAAAAAAAAATTATTAACAAAAAAAAAAATTTTTTTGTATCGCATTAATTCAAAGATATTTAGAAAAATTTTGTTTGTTTTTTTCGGATATCGATAACCCACCAAACGTGAGGCCAAAAAAAAACTCACATTTTTAACATGGAGCTCAAAACTACTTTTTCGCTATTTTAAAAATTTAGTGAAACAAAATTTTGAAATATATTAGTTTATCCACTTGATATCATTGAATACATCTCAGGGATTGTAGAAAAAAATTCTTAGTTAAATTCCTTCGTCCAGTTGGTGTGTGGAGCGATTTGAATTTAGCGGATTTCCAGAACATGTGTTTTTATCGACATTTTTGACTAATTTGTAGTTGTTAGCAACATTTTACTTAAATTAACCAACTTTTTTTGTTCAGATGGTTGTTTTGGACCATAGTAACTCTGCTTTGAAATAATAGGCTTTTTGGACAACGTTAACCCTTGCCGGCACTAGGTTAAAAATTCCTCCAATGAAATTTTCGAAAATTCCTCACTCTAAAATCGTGTATGTGCTTAAATAATGAACAATTACAAATTTATACAAAGTTTTCTTGAAGGACATCTTTAACCCTTGTTGAACGAACGCCCAAAAAACAGCTGTTTTTTTTTTTGCTCATAGTCAAAATGAACTTTTTTGACATATTAAATAATGTTTTTCACTTTTAGCTTTACACAGTAAAAACGACGAAGACGTAATGAAATTTTGGATGCCATTTTTTTTATTTTATTTAGTTTTAAACACTTTCCGCTTAAGTGCGCTTACTTTAAAACGTTAATTTAAATGCGATCGTTTAAATGCATTCCCCGCTCAAACGATTCACTCGCAGATGTATGATATGAACAGATATGAACATCTGCGAGTGAATCGTTTGAGCGGGGAATGCATTTAAACGATCGCATTTAAACGATCGCATTTAAACGATCACATAAAAATAAAATAAAAAAAATGGCATCCAAAATTTCATTACGTCTTCATCGTTTTTACTGTGTAAAGCTAAAAGTGAAAAACATTATTTAATATGTCAAAAAAGTTCATTTTGACTATGAGCAAAAAAAAACAGCTGTTTTTTGGGCGTTCGTTCAACAAGGGTTAAAGATGTCCTTCAAGAAAACTTTGTATAAATTTGTAATTGTTCATTATTTAAACACATACACGATTTTAGAGTGAGGAATTTTCGAAAATTTCATTGGAGGAATTTTTAACCTAGTGCCGGCAAGAGTTAACGTTGTCCAAAAAGCCTATTATTTCAAAGCAGAGTTACTATGGTCCAAAACAACCATTTGAACAAAAAAAGTTGGTTAATTTAAGTAAAATGTTGCTAACAACTACAAATTTGTCAAAAATGTCGATAAAAACACATGTTCTGGAAATCCGCTAAATTCAAATCGCTCCACACACCAAATGGACGAAGGAATTTAACTAAGAATTTTTTTCTACAATCCCTGAGATGTATACAATGATATCAAGTGGATAAACTAATATATTTCAAAATTTTGTTTCACTAAATTTTTAAAATAGTGAAAAAGTAGTTTTGAGCTCCATGTTAAAAATGTGAGTTTTTTTTGGCCTCACGTTTAGGTGGCTTATCGATATCCGAAAAAAACAAACAAAATTTTTCTAAATATCTTTGAATTAATGCGATACAAAAAAAAGTTTTTTTTTTTTTAATAATTTTTTTTTAAATATTTAATTTTTTTTTTTAAATTATGTCCATTTTTTCAAAAACTGCAATTTTGACCCGCGATGCGAGAACGGAAGCCATGGACCGATTTTGTTCATTTTGATTTTAAATTACTTGTATTTACTTGTACCAACTTTTTTTCACTATTAATAGTTGATCTGAGCACTTTGTTGGAATACGACCCAGCCTACCATCACGTGGCCTCTATGGACGCTGGTTTCCGCCAGCGTCATCCTTCATAACCTAACCTAACCTAATGTGATAAATATTTAATCAAGGCAACTCGCCTCAAATTTTACCATTTTTCCAATATTTGACCATGCCTTCTAAGCCCAGTTTTTGAAAATTAGAAAAACCAAAAACGAAATTTTCTTAGTTCCATATAGGGCTATCCAAACAACCTATTCAGAAATTTACGGGACATATGTTTTTCTGTAGCGGGACATTTGGTGTGGAATGCCTCATATGTATATAGCATAGTAGCAAGTAAGTAGTCTGATCTATACTACACAAAGTAATACAGAGTTATAAAGTGCTGACTTTATAATTATTAGCTTTACAACCGTTTGTGTGGTGAAGGTTTATAAATAGCAATTAGCTGATTTTGTTATAAGTCATTAGAAAAACAAAATCGTGATTTACTTTAATTGCTCTAACAACAGAAAGCAAAAAAAAAAAATAAACTTTCAAAATCATATATTTATAACCAATCGGGGACTACAATGCCAGATGATGATAACACAGTGCAACAATTTTAGTCCGATCTATGATCACAAGTAAAGTGACAAACAAGAGAATTTCGAGGCGTATAATTATTTTTTAAATGCCTTTAAATAACTATCATACGCAACGTTGCACAGTAGTTAATTTTTAATAATTCGGCCATTTCAAAAAGGACTGGATTGATTGCATCAAATTTCATACCGGTTATAGCTAACATAATTTTGAGTTTATGTGTGGATGCTGAATCCAACATGTCCAATAAGGGCATCACCTGGGGCCTAAAGTTGGACATATTTAGTATACAAAAACTTTAAATGCTTTAAAGTTTTTGTATACCAAATTCCAATGTGTGTAAAAAATATCTAGCACTAAACTAAAAATTGTTTTTTTCTGTAAGTACAGCTCGAGCTTGGCCCCTAAATATATTTGTTATAAGGGTTAAAGTTGAAAAATGCAGACGAAAAATTGAATTTCTAAAAATTATAGGCATTTATAGTATTTTCATACCTGTTTTAAACACTCCAGTTAGTTCTATCATCAGTAGGATTTTAAAATAATTCATACATTTTCCCACAATTTTGTTAAATTTTTCTAAAAGTTTTGAAACTTTCTAAACTGTACTGGCAAATAGTTCAAAGAAAAAGTGATCATAATGGAATAGAACGGGTAATGAAATAGAATTAAACAGGGAACGAAATGGAGTAAAATTTTTTGCCCTAAAATTTTTTTTGTTAACATTTTTTCACTCAATTTTTTATACCCTCCAACCACGGTATGGGGGTATACTCACTTTGTCATTCCGTGTGTAACGCATCGAAATATCGGTCTAGGACCCCATAAAGTATATATTTTATTGATCAGTGATCGGTTCTAAGACATTCTAGCGATGTCCGTCCGTCTTTCCGTCTGTCTGTCTGTAGAGGATATAGTCCAAAATAAAAGAGCTATACTTCCGAAGCTCGGCACGAATATGTCTTATATTCCTAGGCAGGTTAAGTTCGGAAATGGGCAAAATCGGACCGAGGGGAAAAAATTTTCTCCTCGGAGAACTAAGCCAAAACCCGAATTTTTTGCAGGGTTTTTGTACTTTGGCTAAGCAATTGCAACATTTTTATCTCAGAAGAAGTTAAAAATCGCAAGGCGAAGGTGCCCCTAAGGTCAAAAATATCGGCCTAGGACCCCATAAAGTATATATATTATTGATCAGTGATCGATTCTAAGACATTCTAGCGATGTCCGTCCGTCCGTCTGACCGTCTGTAGAGGACACGATACAGTCTAAAATAAAAGAGCTACACACAGAAAACAAATTTGCTAATTTCCAACTGAAATTCAGTTGTTGCAACAAAAAATCGGTGGATGCATTTGAATTAAGGTTGACACAACTAAATATCGGTAGTTACAACAAAATTTTGTTATTACAACTGTCTTTTAATTGAAACAACTATAAAATTCGTTAGCCACATCAAAACGTAGTAGCAGCAACCAAATTTTGAGTTAATACAACTGAAAAATTCAGTTGGAAATTTAATTTTCTCTGTGTAGACTTTAGCACGAATATGTCTTATATTCCTAGGCAGGTTAAGTTCGGACATGGGCAAAATCGGACCAAGGGGAAAAAAGTTCCCCCTTGGAGAACTAAACCAACCCCTGAAAAACAGTATTTTTTTGCAGGGCTTTTTGTACTTTTTTTAAGCAATTTTTATGTCAGACGAAGCTCAAAACCCTGCAGTTGGACCCAGCGGATAAAAAAAAAAAAAAAAAAAAATTTGTGCCCTCCCTTTTGTGGGCGTGGATATAAAAAATATATTTTAATAATGATTAATTGGATTAAATAATTGAAAGAATCATAATAAAACCATTTGATAACATCTATCGCAAGGAGAAGGTGTCCCCCAATGTCTCCCACCAAACCCCCAAACCAACCTCCCCCCCACCAAAAAAAGACGACCCTGAAAAATTTTCTTTATGTTGTTTTTACATTTTGGAGGGTATAAAAGATTCGGTACATCCGAATTTAACACTCTCACTTGTTTTTCACTAAATTAGTTTTTTATTTAATATTTTTTGAACTCACAATTTTTTGCGTTGAAACTTAATTAATTTTTTTACTAAAAATTGTTCACTAAAAATTTAGGTTTTCATTCTAAATAAGTACCAACGAGCTGGTGTGGGGGCAAGATGTTTCCCGACATCAAGAGGATTAAAAAATGTTATGTTTTTTCTTCTGCTATTTCTGGTGACATTTGCCCAGACACTGGTAATGCTAAGGATCCAAAGTGGTCTTCTATGCGTAGCCTTTCGGCAGCCAGACAAACCTAAAACTCCAATTTTCCAGATTGTTAGACCGGGTTTCTTACAGTGTCTCTACATAATTGTTAATAACAAAATAAAAAAACTATAATATTCTTTTGTTTATTGTAAACTTTATTAAAGCTCTAACTTTTTGTTAAATATTTTTCTTTCATCATACGATAATACTCCTTTTTTCATATGTATGTCTGCCTTATATGCTTACATATATTCCTGCATAAAGTCAAATAAATGTCTCTTTTAGTTGAAACGTTAATATAATCAGGGTTCTTTCTATGATTTTTTTTTTGTGAACTCTTATTTTTCTTCATATTCTTTCACTTCAGAGCCTGCATAAATGACACTCATGAAACTCATAATGTTGCCAGAAGCAGCAGTTGTGGCAAAAACAACAACAGTAGAAGCAATTGTAGTTAAATGTTGTATTTGTCGTTGTTGTTGTAGGAAAGGAACCTCTTGTGTTGTGCTCTAGAGAAGTATATGATTTTTACCCATAATCTCTGCTAGAAAACTGCTGGCAATTTTATATAGTTTTTTGTAATATTATATATATAGTTTTTGCCAAGTTTTTTTTTTGTGTCTCATAGAATGTAATCCGGGACAAAATGATTATACGTTTGTTTGCCAAATTATTCAGATATGTTTAATAATAAGCAACTCCTCGAAGGTCACCCAAAAAAAAAAATGAGCAAGAGAAGGAAACATTAAAAAAATAAAATTACAATTGAAGTCCAGAATAGCTTAATTGAAATTAGGAAGAGCAAAAGAGTTCATAATTTTTTGCCGGGTTGTATATGTGTTTTTGTTTGAGTGTATGTTGAAACGGTTAGTATCAGTGTTGTCATTTGCACACTTGCATACTTTTCTACATTTTATTTTGCAACTCTGATGTCACATTTTTATTTTTTATATTTTATTATATATTTTTTTTTCTTTTTGTTAATATAATTTTTCATTTCATCATGTTGCTCATGGTGTTTTATGTCTATATACACATTCATATATTCACACATACATATGTGCTTATATGTAAAGTGTAAGTTTTTTACACTCAAAAGAAAAATCCGTCTAAAAGTCCTTAAAACGAATTTTAATTTAAACTTATAAATGTTTAAGCAGTTCTTCCTTAAATCAAGTCCTTTGTAGGGTTGCCAGAAAAAAAACTTAGAAAATGGGGAGATTTTAAAAATTTTGGCAGGACAAAAATATAAATGTATAATTTTTGTCCCAACAAAATGAGGAACATTTTTCAGAAGGTTTTCGATCATAAATTTTTCGGAAGAAATTACATAATTTTATTTATTTTCTGATATCGGATCTAAAATTTGGTCATTAATTTCTAGCTCTGTTGTTGATAAAATATCGTAAACTCTAAGATCCTTCCAAATTAAGTTAAATGTACTAATAGTTCTTTTAAACACTATACATCCTTGACAATTTTGAAAGAAGCAGGAGATTTTTCTGCTTATTTCTAAAATCAGTAATTTTTTTTTTTTAGTTGAAGGGCTTATTGCAAGAACTCGATAAGCAACATTCTATTTCTTGGTGTTTTTTGCCTTCTTCTGATGTTCCATTAAATGATTTTTGCCAGAAGTTTTGTTTAAACCCTTCGTACAGATATCTTGAGTATGAAAGTTCTTCAAAAGGTATATTTTTATCATTATTTCAATAGTTTAAACGCAAAAACCACCATAAAATAAAATGCTGCTTATCGAGAGTTTTTACAATAAGCCCTTCAATTAAAAAAAATTCCGGATTTCAAAATTTTTCAGAGTCATTTGCTTAAAGAGAAAGTTTATGAGTCTGGGACATTATCCCAATAAAAAAATTCTGAGGTTCTGAGCCATTTTGCTATAGAAAAGCTTTAAAAATGTATAAAACTCTTGCTTTTGAAAATTTTTGTATGTTCTGATACACATAGAAAATGCTTACAAATTTAGGCAATTTTCCCACCAAAAATTCCTATTTTAAGAAAAAAATTTCGATTAGATTTAGTGACTTTTTTCTCCATAGAAGACTTCTAGGGTTCTGTAATATGTTTTTCTTTTCTATTTTTCGACCGAAACGTTCTTTCTTGACCAAAATTTACAGTTTTTGAAAAACGACAACCAGAAAGTACCTGATATAAGAAAAAATAAATACATAAATGCCTTTAAATATTTTTTGAGTCAATTTCCTACATTCTGAGTCATTTTTCTAAAGAAAACGTAAAGTTTTTTGAGACATTTTTCCTTAGAAAAAATCAAAGATTCTTAAACATTTTCTGAGATTTCATATTTTCTACTGAAAAGTCTGAGAATCTTAAAAATTTTTCATGCAAAAAATGTTGATTCTGAAACCTTTTTCCAATAGAAAAAGTCTCAGAATCTGAATCTCAGACAAAAAGATTCTGGGACATTTTTCAAATAGCAAAAATCGCAAAATTTAAGATATTTTCTTAGATTCTGGACATTTTTCCTAAAATATCAGATTCTGAGTTTTTTTCTTTAGAAAAAGTCTCATATTTTGAGTCATTTTTATTTTACAAAAAGTCTCAGATTCTAGAAAATTTTTTCTATAAAAACTCACAAATTCTGAAATATTTTTCTTATCGAAAATGTTTGATTGTAAGATTTTTTTATATTAGCCAAAGATTTCAGCTTTTATTATTAAAAAGTGTTAGATTCTGAGACATATTTCAAATAAAATTATTTCAGATTCCGAGATATTATCTCAGAATCTGAAACATTTGTCCTAAAGAAAAAGTCTTTCATTCTGAGATATTTTTTAATAAAAAATCTCAGATTCTGGAACATTTTTCCTATAAAAAATGTTCCAGATTCTGCGTAATTTGGCTATAAAAAAAGTCTTATTTTCTAATAAATTTTTCCTAAGAAAAATTCTGAAATTTTCCCTTAATTTCTCTTTACTTTTTTTCTTTTTCTCTTTAATTTTTTCCAATCTTTTCAGATTTTTCCTAAAGATGAATTATCAGATTTTCTTTATTGAATATTCTCATATTTTTTCTAAAGAAAAATTCTCAGACTTTTCCTATAAAAAATTCTCTAATATTTTCCTTTATAAAAATTTTTAGATTTTTCTTATTAAAATTCTCAGATTTTTTTCCTATAGAAAAAATTTCAAAATTTTTCGTCAATAAAAATTCCCAAATTTTTCGTCTAGAAAAATTATCGTATTTTTTCTAAAGAAAATTTTAAATATACCGAGACTTTCTTTGTTAGAAAAGTTCTAACATTCTGAAAAAAAAACTCTAAAGTTTTTCCTATAGAAAGATTCGCAAATTATTCCTATCGGAAAATTGTCAATTTTTTCTTAATGAAAAATTCTCAAATTTTACTTTTAGAAAAATTCTCAAATTTTTTCATATAGAAAAATTTTACATTTGAGACATTTTTCCTTTAGATAGAAAAAAATTTGAGAATATTTTTTTTCCCTTTTTTCCTCTCCCTTTTTATACCCTCCAACCACAGTATGGGGGTATACTCACATTGTCATTCCGTTTGTAACGCATAGAAATATCGGTCGGGGACCCCATAAAGTATACATATGGGTGAAATCAAAAAATGTCAGTGTTTTTAAGCCAAAATTGTACAAACAAAAAATTTTAGTTTTTGTTAAATATTTTTATTAAAATCGATATGTTACATCACTACCAATATTCCTATAAAAGGTCTCTTCTACAAATTGTTTCAAACAAATTTTATCGACAGTTTTATGATTTTTTTGGTGACGGAGTTTACTTTCACCTTAGAAAAATACATTAAATTTTTTGAATTTTCTTTGAAAACATTTTATTGCAATTTGAAACACTCATTTCTGTAATTGCTAACAATTTTTGTAATTAGGATTTTTTTCTGGTTTTTGTTATTAAAGATTTTACAATTATTATTTATTTTAATAGGATTTTTCTAAGGAAATGTAAAATAAATTTATTATTATTTCTGTTAAAATTATTTTTTTTTACTTTTTTGAATGGCTAGTGTTAATATTTGCGTCGGTTTTAACAACTACATAAGGGTTTTTAATGCTATCTGCAAAAAAAAAAAAAAAAGTTGACGGAGTTTACAGAGACGGAGGTTACATTTCGTCACTTTTTGCCCTTTTTTTCGAAAACTATTTGTCGGAAATTGGTTTCCGAAAAAAAATCATTAGATGCCAACTAGATACGTCAAAATATGACAATATTTTAGATACACGCTAAGTAGTTTTGTTGTAAACGTGGAGACGGATTTTACAGCATTTTTCGATTTTTCATTTATGAATTATCTTTTCATACCGGGGAATTAATATGCAATGACCAAACTTGAAACCAGTGATGCAAAATGATACTTTATAGCCTAGCGTTTAATAAATGGGGCAATCACCTTTTATTTTTCTAAATATAATACGTCAAAAACAACAAAATTGTCAGGTTCCATAATGTCGAAAAAAAGTGTCGAAAAATCGTTACACAATTGAAGCCGTGTTTGCATTGGTAAAAGAGATAGTTATAACTATATAAAAATATTTTTTTAAGAACGTCAACATTCCCTCTTTAAAAATGCAGTGAATTATTAAGCTCTTGGGTCATTGGTTTTTAAGATATAACCGGTTAAAGTTTAAAAATTGAACTTGTTACTGGCGACGGAGTTTACATTTGGCCTACAAAAATTAAAATAACATATTTTAAATAGCTAACTAATATCCGGATTGTTGTTAGTTATGTAGAACGCCAATATATACGACGTTGTACATTAAAAAATATGCGAATAATTTAACCCATGTATGAGATATTACACGATTACATGGTTTGGTTGACATTTTTTGATTTCACCCATATATATTATTGATCTATGATCGATTATAAGTCATTCTATGAATGTCCGTCCGTCCGTCTGTATAAAGCACGATTCAGTCCAAAATAAAAGAGCTAGACTCCTGAAAATTGGGCCGAATGTGTCTCATAGTCATAGGCCGGTTAAGTTCGTAAATGGTTAAAATCGGATAAGGGGCAAAAAAGTTCCCCCTTAAAGAACTAAAAAATCCTCTTGATTGATCCTAGACCCACTTTTAAGTATACCGATCGACTCAGAATCACTTTTTGAATAGATTTAGCTATGCCCGTCCTTCCGTTTGTCTGCCTGTCCATGTATACGCTGTAAACACGATACAGGTCGCAATTTTTAATCGATTGACTTGAAATTTGAAACTTAAGCCTCTCTTGGCCCAAGGACGAAGCCTATTGAAATTATAATAGGTATCTTTTTGAAATTTGGCAGGTAAACCTTTTTTACCTTCACAAATTACCATTCTGAATTTTACAGGAATCGGACCAGTTCTTCTTGTAGCCCCCCATACAAATCACCTTCCCAATTTTCACATAAATCTCTAAAATTTCATGAAAATAGAAAATATTCAATTAAAAAATTGTTTGTGTATGTTAAACGCATACTTTAATAACCTTATCAAATCTGATTACTATCGGACCATTTTTGGACTTAGGCCCCGATATTCAGTAAGAGCGGTCAATAAAAAGGAGCCTATTTCACTCAAATTTGATTTGTGGGTGTTTTTTTCACTTATTAAAGATTTGACAAAATATAGATCAGATCGGTTCATGTTTGAACTTGGGACCCTTTTTCCGGGAAACTCTGGTGTAGGGTCAGTCTTGACCGACTATAATTTTCTTACTTGTTTTTTGTTTGGGTGGTTGGAAAAACAAGCTGAACACTGAATAAAAAATACATCGTCCGATAAATTGAAAATTATGCCTGTACACATGAACCGGACCAAAAAAATCTGAGAGTGGGTCCAAAAATAAAATACCCGTGTTCAAGTTTTTCTAGCTTAATAAAAACAGTCGATTGATAATAATCAGGTTTAGTATTGATAACTTTTCCTTTAAATGCTATCAAATTTATACTGTTCCATTATATGTTTGAGTCACAGGTTCCACTCTGGGCAATTTGTCTGCTTATTTGGTTAACATTTTATTTTGGGTGTTGAACCATAATTTTAACATACTCAATTTTTTCTTTCAAGGAAGGTGGTAGTGTCTCATAGTTAGTTTTATTTAAATAGGTACATTTAAAATTGTATTATATTCTAAATTGAAGGTGCAACTCAATCATGGACAAGAAAGTTGTACAAGACTAAATTTTTAAGGTAGTTTTTCACCATTTAAGAGTAAGTTTATCAAGTAAGATGAAGAATTTCGCTCAAATTACCTTCAACTTTTTACGACATTTTTTTAAAAGTCCTGCACAGAGAAAACGGATTCATGGTCAATCGAATAGTTCAGGTGCAATAACAAATTTCTTTAAGGTAACAGAAATTCCTTTGTAAGAGTCGAACTTTAGTTGTTTCATCTGGGTTTTGGTTGTTTCAACTGAAATCTTCGTTCAACGTAACCGAACTATTCGTTTGATAACAAATTCAATTGTTACAATGAATGTCCTTTCTCTGTGTTCTTTGACTTTAAATAGCCACTTACCAATTACCCCACTCATGTATATTACCACATGCTATATAGTTGTTTGTAGTTAGTTAAAAAAGAAAAAAATAGTAACAGTATTAGTATCTTATACATACATACATCCTTTCAAAACCTTAAAAAAAGATGAGAATATCAAGTATATTTATATGATAGTGTTGACAGCTTAAGTCTAATGGAGCACTTTAATAAAGTTGTTTGGTCTTTCGAGCTGCATTAGTTTCTTGTTTTTTTGTAAAGGCATTTTTGAGCATCTGGTATTATTTACATTTTTCTATTTTATTTATTTATTTTTTTCCTCCAACCTCTCCATGATGATGTTAGTTTACTGTATTGTATATTTGATAAGCATAACTAATATTTAGAAAAAAAAGCACGATAAAAAAAATAATTTTGTTACAAGAGATTTTAGAAAGATGTTTATTAATTTTTTTTTTATGATAAACAAGAGAAGAACACTAATTTAAATTTTTTTTCAACAATTATGTCGAAATATAAATACAGTGTGGTGTCCGTTAGAATAAATCTAAATAGTATATTGTCTTGGCTACCAAGGTAAGGTTTATCTGTCTAACGAAAAGCCCACGTAGACCAGTTATTTGCGTTACTAGTTTGTACCGAAAACTCGTTTGTCAGACACATTCCTCTCTAATCGCACTCAGTTTTCCTACGCATTTTTGACGAATGTACAAAACATCCTTTATTCAAAGTTCGAAGATTTCTTCCAGTTTTTAAAACGAGTGGTCTCCTAAAAAATTGACTTTAAATTTTGAAAGTGTTGGACAATGACAAAAAATATGCTATTACATCTCTTTATTCCTAGGTACTCCACTCTGTGTATTCCTGAACATGAAAACTTCCTCCAAATGCTAAATGGTATTTTTAAATTTGCAAAGAAGATTAACATTTGGCTCGCATGGATCACCAGTGCATTCAGGAAAATTTTGAAACTGATAGTTTCAAAACTGATGAGTTTGAAAGACTGTGAACTACCTTAAGGGTCCTCACGAAACTGAAATTTGCTGTTGCACAATATAAATAGTTTATACAATATAAAAACTTTTATACTTGACTTACGAGAAGGGAATGTCGAGCTCTGACGGGAATAATAACTGGTCACTGTCTCATCGGCATTCATGCTAAGAATATTAGACTCATCCCGGACGCCAGTTGTAACAGATGCGGCTCACCAGGAGTGGATGAAACGATAGAACACATACTTTGTCACTGTCCAGCGGTGGCAACAAGTCGCCGATCGATTACTGGTCAGATAAGCTTTAATACTTTGGAGGATATAACGCGAATGGATCTTAGAATATTAAAGAGATTCGCAATGACTTTGAACGTGTTTAACTTGCGCCGCTAGCGAAAAAAAGTTTTGTGGTATCGCTATGGACCAAAAGGTCTATGCGAGGTGTAAATCGTACACCGCCACCCTAACCTAACCTAACATATGATTTTTAACCGCTGCTTTTCTAGGATCGGCTGATTAAAAGACAAGGAAGATCTAACAGTAAGAAGATCAGTTAAGTTCACAGGTACATTTTCCCAAGTGGTGTTATTTCTCCTACTCAATTTCTCAACGAGTCAATGATCAGCTGATTTAACGACACGAAAGATCTGGCAGTAAGAAGATAGGCAAAAAAGTCACCGGGACCGGATGGCATACCGGCCGGCACTGGTGCTACAGCAGTGCTCATCAGCGTTAGCTCGTCCATTGGGAAACCTTGTCAGCTTTTCGTTACATAAGGGTATCTACTCTAGTTGCTGGTAGATGGTCAACGTCCAACCAATCCCTAAAGAAGGTTCGTCGTCAAATCCTAAAAACTATCGCCCGATATCAATTTGTTCTACGTTCTCGAAAGTGATGGAGATCATGGTAAAACACCATCTGGAGTCAAACTCACTTTTCAGTGACCGTCAGTATTGCTTCCTTAACCGTCGTTCTACAGAAGACCTAATGTCGTTCGTTTCAGAACGTCGGAGTCGTTCCATTCACCCATTTAGTGAATTGATATTTCCAAGGCTTTGGATTATGTATGGTATGACGCACTTTTTTTGGTGTCGTTGGTGATTTCTCTCGAATTATGTAGAGTTTTCTCAGAGACCGAAGTATACGTGTTGTTGTAGATGGGGTCTCACCGAATTGGTTTCAACTCAACTCAGTGGTACCGCATGGTTCTGTACTTTCTCCTACTCGTGTTCTTATCGTTGTAATGACATTCTTAGTCAAACTTACTACCCTGACCACTCTTTCGCAGGCAACAGCAATAGTTGTCAATAATTTTCCTTTGATCATAAGCCAAGCCTTGTAGAGGTTGTGCGAGTACAGTAAAATATGAATGACACTCTCAAACAGGAACTTTTGACAATCTCTAAGTGGTTTCTGGTGAATATTTTGCCTTATAGACGAGTGGGTGGTATTGATATTGGGGAATCGAATGTTCTGGGAATGAAAATCCAGTGTGATGTACGATGGAATAAACTTGTTTTTCAAGTGTCGAAAGAAGCATTCAAGTGTCTTGATTTTTCAAAACGGTGCAAGAATTACTTTACTCCTCCCGGAATAAAACTCCCATATATGAGCTGTGTTTAACGGAGGTCGTCAAAGCTTATCAATGACAGTGGGGTATCCAACTCTATTGATTGTTTGGAGCATCGTCGAAAGGTTGGTTGTGTAACACTATTATATTGATATTACCATGGTAAGTGTTCTGATGAGCTAAGCGAACTTATTCCCAGAGCCAGGGTTTTTGTTCAGAGTACTTCCTTACCTGGTATGGTTCGTTCATTTGTTGTCGATTTGCCAGTGTATCGCACACCGCATTACAAAGAAAATTCATTTAATGTTCGAACTATCCGTATATAGGTCTTCCCTTGTGGTCGGGTAAGATAAGTGAATTAATCCTGTTTCAAATGATCGCTTCTCAGGTAAATCAAAGCCATTTCTTCCCGACGATCTATATATTACGCAAAGAGAAACTAGTGCTTCATACGTGTACTTCATACTTCTCAGGTAAATCAAAGGCTTTTCTTCCCGACGATCCTATATTTTGCAGAGAGAAACTAGTGCTTCAGACTTGTAATCTTTTTTCTTCCTCTCTTAAGAACTAAGGCACTGTTGGTGCATTATAGACAAATATTAATGCCGATTGATTTCAAAACCTTATATTTAGAAATATTTTCTAGTAAAGTGTAAATAGGCTATATCCTTAATAGATCGTTTAAAACTTTTGATACACTCATAAATATTGACATTACTATATAAAATACTTTGGCGGTAACCACCAAACCACAACAAAAAAACTAAATAACAAAACTAAACCAAACAACTTGACGATGGACTGTTTAAAATCCTGTCTGGAAATTTCAAAAAAAAAAAACCTTAAAGTAGCCGACCAACTACTCAAAACAATAATACAACATGATGTTAAGATCTATAACAATAATAGAAGAAAAATACAAAAGTAAATACGACTTTGGAACCTTAAAAATATATGAGTAAGTGAATATTTGTTCATACGCATGCGCAGAGTTCAAAAAGCAGTTAACGTCGTCGTCATAGTCGTACGCACATGTAGTCAATTTACGTTTTAATGGTGCTCGTAAATCATCTAATACCAAAACTCCTGCAACAAAAAAAAAACAAGAATATCACCGCCGCCACCAACACTCGTTCTCCACTAGTTCCCATTAAAAAAAAACTGAAATAATAAAGAATGAAACCAAAAACAGAAGTGCTCCAATTGTGGCCGAAAAAACATCTGTAGCCTGAAGTTATATTTATGTTTTTAACATCATAGAATTGTTGTAACGTTTCAAATGACACAAACGTTCAATCATGCCGCAGAAATTGCCACAAAAAAACCTTCGTACTGGTCTATGGAAACACACGACGGCTTTGGCAACTGCAATACAACAGCAGGAGTAACAAAAAAAAAACTGAATAGAAAAAAACTGGTAAACAATAATAATAATATCCAACTATTATGTCTGTTGTAAACTAGTGTTCCATATTAGTGTAGTCTATCTTAGTTAAGTTTTGCGATACTTATTTACCAACAAATGAATCCTTTCTAGACTTTTTCTTCTCGTTGTGTCTCTTGTCGCAATAAGATCATTTTTTTATGATCGATCAGTCTATTAACATGAAACAACACCACAACGACTCCCTAGAAGTCTATATAAAGAGATCTATCTCCCTTCTTGTGCATGCGAACATCTAGTAATTCATATCTCGATGCCAAGATCTGTACATATTACTTATGTTTAATGTTAATATTGTAGTTTTATGTGAATTGCAACAAATGCCAAGTCATTTGGGTGTATTCAGTAAAAAAAAATGCAAGAGAATTCCATTGTGATTTGTAATGACATTTATTTGTTCAACTTCACAATTAGTTTGAATAGTGAAATTTATGTACATTCTCTAGGAAAAAGTCATAGATATATAGAGGAAATATTTATAGGGAAATTAAGTCATGTTAATTTTTTTGATGGCTTATAATATTTTTGTTAAAATTAGTCATTGCTGTAACAGAAGTATTAGTCATAAAACTAAGAATTTAAGTTTTTAATATTTAAAACAGTGGGACTTTACAATAGATTCTAAATGATATTAGTTTGTCCCAATCAAGGGTAACCAAGTGATCAAACTTGGAGGTCTTGTGGTCAATTGTTATGCTTTTTAATGAATGACTCGGATATAGAGAAATAAGAAGAGAGACAAAAACACGGATGAAAAGCAATTCGAAGATTCCATTCGTCATCATCATGATGATGACTCAATTTGTAATTTGAAAACTCTTATTTTATTTCAAATACTCCAATTTTACTTCGCAAAAGATCAATTGTATCTAGAAATAAATAATTGTAATTCGAAAAAGAAAACATCCTTTAGATTTCGAGACATCTGCTTATAAAAATTCCAACTCCAAATGTGGAGTATCTTGTTGCCAATTTCAATAAATAAAATTCCACCAATATCGCAAGTACGAAACGTGTTGAAAAAACTTGAATTGCAGTTTCAGAAGACAAATATCTTTTATAAAACAGTTCGCCACCAAAAACCTTTTAGTGAATCACCTAGGTTAGGTTGTAACTGGCTGCCGACGTTTACCGTCAGCACACATATACTCTGAAGTCCGGTTTGATAACACGGGACTGTAATAGGTTCCCGTTCTAGTCCCTGCCGCTAAACCAATTTGAGATCCTTATGAAACTCCTAAGATATTGAATTTTGACATCCGACAAATCAGAATGATCGTGCAGCTCCGTAGATTAGTACGTGATTCATGCGTGTAAGACTTAAACTTTTAATTTTGCTAACGATTTTGTTAGATTTTTAAAATTTTAATTTTAAAGCTGGATTACTCAATACTCCGTTATAAAATAACTCTCCGTTAAATTTAACTTTTTCATACAAATTTTGACATAAGGCTCCGTTAAATCGGTGTTAGCAGCTAACTTTTCATTGAGTAATCCGCCCTAAATATTTTTTTTTTGTATAAACAAGAGTTTCGTGTAACAATTTTGTTAGATTTTTTAAATTTTGTTTGATTTTTTAACGTTTTTTTTTTGTATAAACAAGAGTTTCGTGAGTGTGATCCAACGTTAGTGTTTGTAAAGCTTCAGTGATTGCACGTGAGTATGGGTTGTCCTTAATTGTTCACGTGATTGTGAGAGAGGGCGAATAGAAAATAATATGCTCGTGATTGAATGCGCGTGATTGGAAAATTTTTGTCATGAGCGTAAAAGAGTGCGAGTCAAGTGCCACGCACGCGCACATCTCTAATCCTGAGCAATGGCAGGTGTTCGATAGTTTTAAACTCTTCCTCATCCATGCAACTCCGGTAAAAGTCATTTGATGCCACATTTAATCACTCTGCGTACTTTCCTATAAGACAGTGTCTGGTAATAACAACAACTACCGTCGAAATCTTTCTTGAAAGCGATATCAGCTCACTGAGCTTTTGATTAAGAGAAGTCCTAATCTGTCGCGTAGTCTCGCACGTGTATCCATGTGCCAATTTCTGATTAGTCTCCGTCGCGAAACGAAGCCATAGGTTTAGTTTACAAGTTTCCAGGGGCATACCCACACATTCCAATTTAGTTCGAACCTGTAGGTTAGGTTAGGTTGGATGGGCGCTCGCCATTTGGCGAATTCACTCGGAGGCCATAAGGCCCATTGTGATTCCTTTAATCATATTTCCCTACTTCCCCTCTGATACAAAGTTCTACTTTTTAAACCACCCCGTTTCCCTGAGGTATTCTGCTAGAGACGTCAATGAGACACCGCTTAGGCAATCCAGGCCATCGAAAAATCCTTGCCCCAAGTGCTTAAGGCGGCCCCTCATTAGGCCTCATCAGGCCGGGACATTCGCATATCAAGTGCTTCACTGACTCCTCTTCCTCCACTTCCCCACAACTTTTACAATAGTCCCTATCAGAAATTCCCATACGCACGGCCATTTGGCCAATTATACAGTGTCCTGTAAGTACTCCAACTAATAGGCTAACCGTACGTTTGCCAAAAGGAAGAAGACTTTTTGTCCTCTTAGGATTCGGCAGTGGCCACAGGGTTCTAGATATCCTGCGTAGTCAGTGGTATCCACCTATCCTTCATTCTATTTTCAGATATCTTATCAATTTCGTTCATCAATTCCACTATAGGAACCGAGACGTCAGGTTCTACACGTTCCCCCACCGATTCAGAGCCATTCCTCGCACATTCATCAGCCAATTCGTTCCCAGCGACCCCACTATGGCCTGGGACCCAGATTAGCTTGATTGTGTGCTGACTGATTCGACGAAGAGATTGTATACAATTCAGAACTATTCCCGATTTTACAGTATTTGACTCTAAGGCCTTCAGAGCTGCGAGACTATCCACGAAAATGTTAATGACGCAAGGACGAAGGTCCCTTGTCATAATCATCTGCGCGGCTTTGTCAATTGCAAGCACCTGAGCCTGGAAAACACTACTCGAGCCTGTAAGGCAGTTCCCAGATTTGCAAGCTCATTGGCTTTGCAATTTCCTGGAATGTCTCTGTGCCCTGTACGACCCCTATGAGCCGTATGTCAAACTGCTTGACCCTCTTATTTAAACACGTGCGGTAGCTAAGTACAGATATTGTTTTCAGAAACATTGACTCTGGGGACTTAACCGCGGCTTGACTGTCGGAATAGACATTGCAAGTCAACCAGTCAGTCACTTCCTTTATTGCCAGCATCTCTGCCTGGTAAACACTGAAATGATGTGGCAATCTTTGAGCCAGGCGCAACACAACCTTTTTAATATACATACTTCAATCCCCACTTGTTCGTGCAGCCACGACCCATCCGTATAGAAATGTATGAAGGCTCCACTACCCGCAATGCCCCTTATCCAAGATTCCCTTGATGGTATCGTAGAGGTAAAGTGTCGCTCAAAAAAGGATAATAGAGAAAGCACACTCCATATTTTCTGGCAGTGTTATCTTCTTCAAGATCTCGCTATGGCCATAATCGCTGCTCTTCCATTGCAATGTGCTATAAAGTCCAAGACTCCCTGGATGGTATCAAAGAGGTAAAGTGGAGCTCAAAACGGCTAACAGATGAAGCACAGTCCACATTTTCAATCTTCTTCATGATTGTGCTATGGCCCCTCCTCCATTGCAATGTACTATTAAGTCGAACTGCCGAAGTAGCCTCATACTGCCTATCCAATATGTTCAATAGTTACAGATGAAGGAGGATTTCTAGATTCACATCAACGCCATTCTCTGTACCTTCGTGATAAAGACACATTTCCCTTTTGTCTCTAGAGCAGGCCATCAGACAATGATTTCATACAGCAGCATTGGACTCACAACTGCTGTATAAATTCAATGAACGATTTTAGGGTTAAAGTTCCATCGTTTGCCAATGGCCCTTTAAAAGTTATATACTATATAACTTTTAAAGGGCCATTGGCAAACAATCGTTGTTTTTCTCACCCGTTCCTCAATATTACGCCGGAAATTCAACCTTCTATCTAGAAACACTCCACGATACTTGGCCTCATCTGAGAAGGGGATTACAGTGCCGTTCAGAGAATTAGGATCAAAAGCAGGAATATTATTTTTCCTTGTAAATAAAACAAGTTCTGTTTTACTTGGATTATCTCCCAAACCTCAGTCTCTGGCCCATTTAAACAGATATTTCAGAGAACCCTGAAGAATATCGCTCAATGTTGGCAGGTGCTTTATCTTTACGGCTATTGCAACATCGTCAGCATATTCCTATCGTGTGCCACTATTGAAAAATTGAAATATGATAGACGCTCCCAATTCAGACGTTAAACGTCTATTGGCATGTAGACTTTCCACCATTAAAACGAGTCCACGCTTCACTTCCAGTCTAGATAAAGCCACACTTTTCGAGTCCGGGATGACATTATTAAAAGCCCCATCTGTATCAAGAAAGGCCACCATCGCTCCTTTACCGAAAGCAATCCCTCGATGCTACCAACGAGCTCATGAAGAGTGGTTTCCATTGATCTCTCCTTGCTATATGCATGTTAACCACTCTACGCAAGTATGAGTCTATCATTCGTTTCATTATCTTTAACAAAAAAGAAGGCTAATCGGTCTGAAATCCTTGTGAACTGTGTTTGAATTTTCTTCCAGCCTTCGGGATAAAAACGACTCTGGTATTCGTCTATTTTAAATGAATATACGATGCGTTTCTTAAAAGATTTTTTTAAACCTCAAATCTCTCCCAATTAAAATAGTACTGTAATGCTGCAATTATTTGTTCTCCCTTTAAATATTTAAATTAAATTTCCATCTCTCCTCTTCTAAGTTCCTGCAAACTTTTTTAATAATACAGTTTTTTTTGTACATTGTGACAGTTATCAAATAAAACAGCAAATAAAATTAAATTTCTCTTCATCCATCTACTCAAAATGCAAGGTCGCTTAACATTTCATTTTAATACTTATTTTTTTTGGGGGAAAGGGTAGTCCAAACGAAAAAAAACTAAACTGAACTTTTGCATAGAAAATAAAGAGTAAAAAATAATAAAATTAAAAAAAAAATACAGAAAAAAATATATTTAACTAACTAAATTTCGAGTCGGAGTATATTATTTTATGCCACCATGTTAACAGTAAAAAGTCATAAATTACATTTTGTAGGCGTTGGCAGGTGTCGCCAGTGCTGTCTAAAATCGCGATAAATCTTCATGTTGAAATAAATTTCATACAAAATTGCTTCAGTGAATTTTCTTTACTCTGTTACTCGTTTTCAAATGTTGATGTTGCTGTAGTTTGTTTTTGTTGTTGGTCGGAAGCTGTATAATAGTGAAATGAATGGTATGAGGATGAATAAGTTATAGTTGGGGGTTTCACGAATGACAGCAAAACTCATCTGTTGCAGCAGAAACTTAAAGAATTGGTTAGGTCTAAAGAGTCGGTCATCGCTTAAAGTTGGTAAAGACTACCTTCAGTAGAGCCGCGGAGTCACAGGTAAAAAAAATATAAAATTCCCTTTCATACCCAAACACTGGGTCCGAGTCTATTTAAGGCACAACTGTAGATACTACTGGGTCATCTTTCTAACAGGTTATCGATTTTTATCTCTGCCTTGAAACAGAACAGTGCCAGAATACGTGTTTCATACACTCACATAATAAATCCGATTGCCACAACCGAAAATATTTCAACTCTTTTTGAGGTTGTTACGACTTCACTTCACTCACGGTTGTCAGAACCATATTCCGGTTTCCATAACCGTATTGAGATAGCGACAACCGCATGACCGCTTACGACAATCTTAAAAGTAAGGTTGGCATATTGAAGGTTGTGGGAACCGGATTTGTTATGTGTGTATTTACTCTTCACCTCCAATGTAAAATTTAGCTTTCATCTGTTGATACACCCATCGTGAAACCCCCTAATATATGAACGACTATATACGAATGAATATTTTATTTGTAAGATGAGTTGAGTTGCAAATGTTTAATATCATTCATTTTCTTCCTTTTATACCACTGAATAAACAATTCATAGATACAAGTTTGTGAGTATATGAGTGCCTAGTTAAAAGGGAAGGATATAGTACAAGTACAAGTGATATGAATAAAGACAACCTAAAATATGTAAAATAAAATAAAATTTAAAAATATATACAATGTATATGGGGCATTCCATGTGAAATCGGACACTTTGAAAAACTTTTTTTTTAGATTTTCAC